>OU342746.1:230741413-231159264 GCA_910589775.1 Avena eriantha
ACTGACGAGTTTTTGGCCATAACACTGAAACATTATCGTTTCTCATGGTCGTTGTAAATCATCATAAAACCCCAAAACTAAGGGAGATAGCTCATGAAAATAGCCCTAAATGTGAAACGGTGATTTTTTTGGTCTTAACACCCAAACATGTTCCAGGTGCACCATGGAACCCCAAGTAGGGCCAATATCTCATGAAAACGGCCACAATCACGAAAACGACGAGATTTGGTTATATCGCTCAAACATGTACCGGGTCTTATGAATATTGTAAATTGCCTTGGAGGCCCAAAAACTAAGAGAATAGCTCATGAAAGACGGCCCTAAATGTGGAAAACGACGAGGTGTTTGGTCTTAACTCCCAAACATGTACTAGATGTGCCCCTAAAACCCCAAAAGTGTGGGCAATATCTCATGAAATAGGCCATAACACTCGAAACAAAGTGTTTTTGTTCATATCTTTGAAACATGTATCGGGTCTTATGGTAGTTGTAAATCGCCCTGGAACCCCAAAACTGTGGGCAATAACTCATGAAAACGGTCATAAAGCGTGATAAGGATGAGTTTTTGGTCATATCTCTCAAACATGTATCGGGTCTTATGGCTGTTGTAAATCACCGTGGAACACCCAAATGTGGGCAATAGCTCATGAAAACAGCCATAAAACACGAAAACGACGAGTTTTTGTCATATCGCTCAAACATGTATCAGCTCTTACGGATGTTGTAAATCGCCCTAGAACCCCAAAAGTTTTGGCAATAGCTCATGAAAACAGTCATAAAACATGAAAACGACGAGGTTTTGGTCATATATCTCAAACATCTATCAGGTTTCACTATCGGTGTAAATCGCCCTAAAACCCCAAAACTATGCGAAATAACACATGAAAATGGCCGTAAAGCGCGACAAGGACGAGTTTTTTTGTCATATCTATCAAACATGTATCGGGTCTTTTGGTCATTGTAAATCTCCCATTAACCACAAAATTGTGGGCAATAGCTCATAAAAATGGCCGTAAACACGAAAATGACGAGTTTTTGGTCATAACACTCAAACATGTATCGGTTCTCATGGTTGTTGTAAATCATCATAAAACCCGAAAACTAAGGGCGGTAGCTCATGAAAACAGCCTTAAATGTGAAAACGATGAGTGTTTCGTCTTAACTCCCAAACATGTACTAGATACGCCCTAGAACCCCAAACGTGTGGGCAATATCTCATGTAATAGGTCATAACACTCGAAAACAACTATTTTTTGTTCATATCTTTCAAACATGTATCAGGTCTTATGGTAGTTGTAAATCGCCCTAGAACCCCAGAACTGTGGGTAATAGCTCATGAAAATGGCCATAAAGCGCGACAAGGATGAGTTTTTTTGGTTATATCTCTCAAACATGTATCGGGTCATACAGCCATTCAAAATCGCCCTGGAACCCCAAAAGTGTGGGCAATAGCTCATGAAAACGGCCATAAAACAGGAAAACGACGAGTTTTTTGTCCTATCGCTCAAACATGTATCGGGTCTTGCGGATCTTGTAAATTGCCCTCGAACCCCAAAAGTTTGGGCAATAGCTCATGAAAACAGTCATAAAACACGAAAACGATGAGTTTTTGTCATATATATCAAACATCTATCGGGTTTCACTATCTGTGTAAATTGCCCTAAAACCCCGAAATTGTGGGCAATAACACATGAAAACAGCCATAAAGCACAACAAGGACGAGTTTTTCATATCTATCAAACATGTATCGGGTCTTATGGTCATTGTAAATCTCCTTGGAACCACAAAATTGTGGGCAATAGCTCATGAAAACGACCATAAACACGAAACTGACGAGTTTTTGGCCATAACACTGAAACATTTATCGGTTCTCATGGTCGTTGTAAATCATCATAAAACCCCAAAACTAAGGGAGATAGCTCATGAAAATAGCCCTAAATGTGAAACGGTGATTTTTTTGGTCTTAACACCCAAACATGTTCCAGGTGCACCATGGAACCCCAAGTAGGGCCAATATCTCATGAAAACGGCCACAATCACGAAAACGACGAGATTTGGTTATATCGCTCAAACATGTACCGGGTCTTATGAATATTGTAAATTGCCTTGGAGGCCCAAAAACTAAGAGCAATAGCTCATGAAGACGGCCCTAAATGTGAAAACGACGAGTGTTTGGTCTTAACTCCCAAACATGTACTAGATGTGCCCTAAAACCCCAAAAGTGTGGGCAATATCTCATGAAATAGGCCATAACACTCGAAAACAAAGTGTTTTTGTTCATATCTTTGAAACATGTATCGGGTCTTATGGTAGTTGTAAATCGCCCTGGAACCCCAGAACTGTGGGCAATAACTCATGAAAACGGTCATAAAGCGTGATAAGGATGTTGGTCATATCTCTCAAACATGTATCGGGTCTTATGGCTGTTGTAAATCACCGTGGAACACCCAAATTGTGGGCAATAGCTCATGAAAACAGCCATAAAACACGAAAACGACGAGTTTTGTCATATCGCTCAAACATGTATCAGCTCTTACGGATGTTGTAAATCGCCCTAGAACCCCAAAAGTTTCGGCAATAGCTCATGAAAACAGTCATAAAACATGAAAACGACGAGGTTTTGGTCATATATCTCAAACATCTATCAGGTTTCACTATCGGTGTAAATCGCCCTAAAACCCCAAAACTATGCGAAATAACACATGAAAATGGCCGTAAAGCGCGACAAGGACGAGTTTTTTTGTCATATCTATCAAACATGTATCGGGTCTTTTGGTCATTGTAAATCTCCCGGTAACCACAAAATTGTGGGCAATAGCTCATAAAAATGGCCGTAAACACGAAAATGATGAGTTTTGGTCATAACACTGAAACATGTATCGGTTCTCATGGTTGTTGTAAATCATCATAAAACCCGAAAACTAAGGGCGGTAGCTCATGAAAACGGCCCTAAATGTGAAAACGATGAGTGTTTCGTCTTAACTCCCAAACATGTACTAGATACGCCCTAGAACCCCAAACGTGTGGGCAATATCTCATGAAATAGGCCATAACACTCGAAAACAACTATTTTTGTTCATGTCTTTCAAACATGTATCAGGTCTTACGGTAGTTGTAAATCGCCCAGGAACCCCAAAATTGTGGGCAATAGCTCATGAAAATGGCCATAAAGCGCGAAAATTACGAGTTTTTGGTCATATCTCTCAAACATGTATCGGTTCTCACGGTTGTTGTAAATCATCATAAGACCCCAAAACCAAGGGCGATAGCTCATGAAAATAGCCCTAAATGTGAAAACGGCGATTTTTTGGTCTTAACTCCCAAACAAGTTCTAGGTGCGCCCTGGAACCCCAAAAGTGTGGGCAATATCTCATGAAAACGGCCATAAACACGAAAACGACGAGTTTTGGTCATATACCTCAAACATGTGGCAGAACTTACGAATATTGTAAATCGCCTGGAGGCCCAAATGTGTGGGCAATAACTCATCAAAATGGGCATAAAACGAGAAAACGATGAGTTTTTGGTCATATCTCTCAAACATTTATTGGGTCTCACTATCATTGTAAATTGCCCTAAAACTCCAAAATTGAGGGCAATAGCCCATGAAAATGGCCACAAAGCGCGACAAGGACGAGTTATTTGACATATTTCTCAAACATGTATCGGGTCTAATGGCCGTTGTAAATCGCCATAGAACTCCAAAACTATGGGACATAGCTCATGAAAACAGCCATTAAACGCGAACAAGACGAGTTTTAGGTCATAACACTCACACATGTATCGGTTCTCACAGTCATTGTAAATCTCCCTGGAACCACAAAACTGTGGCAATAGCTCATGAAAACGGCCCAAAATGTGAAAACGACGAGTGTTTGGTCTTAACTCTCAAACATGTACCAGATGCGCCCTGGAACGCCAAATGTGTGGGCAATATCTCATGAAATAGGCCATAACACTCGAAAACAACGTGTTTTTGTTCATACCTTTCAAACATGTATCGCGTCTTATGGTCGTGGCAAATCGCCCTGGAACCCCAAAACTGTGCGCAATAACTCATGAAAACGGCCATAAAGCACGACAAGGACGAGTTTTTGGTCATATCTCTCAAACATGTATCGGGTCTTACGGCCGATGTAAATCACCCTAGAACCCCAAAAGTGTGGGAAATGGCTCATGAAAACGGCCATAAAACATGAAAACGACGAGTTTTTTGGCATGTCGTTCAAACATGTATCGGGTCCTACGGATGTTGTAAATCGCCCTAGAACCCCAAAAGTTTGGGCAATAGCTCATGAAAACGGTCATAAAACACGAAAACGACGACTTTTGGTCATATATCTCAAACATCTATCGTGTTTCACTATCGGTGTAAATCGCCCTAAAACCTCGAAATTGTGGGCAATAACACATGAAACTGGCCATAAAGCACGATAAGGATGAGTTTTTTCATATCTATCAAACTTGTATCGGGTCTTATGGTCATTGTAAATCTTCCTGAAACCACAAAACAATGGGCAATTGCTCATGAAAACGACCATAAACACGAAAATGATGAGTTTTTGGTCATAACACTCAAACATTTATCGGTTCTCACGGTCGTTGTAAATCATCATAAAACCCCAAAACTAAGGGCGATAGCTCATGAAAACAGCCCTAAATGTGAAAACAGTGATTTTGTGGTCTTAACTCCAAAACTTGTTCTAGGTGTGTGCCCTGGAACCCCAAGAGTGTGGGCAATATCTCATGAAATTGGCCATAACACTCGAAAAGAACGAGTGTTGTTCATATCTTTCAAACATGTATCGGGTCTTACAGTAGTTGTAAATCGCCCTGGAAACCGAAAACATTGGGTAATAACTCATGAAAACAGCCATAAAGCGCGACAAGGATGAGTTTTTGGTCATATCTCTCAAACATGTATCATGTCTTATGGTCGTTGTAAATCGCCGTGGAACCCCAAAACTATGGCCAATAGCTCATGAAAACGGCCATAAAACACGAAAATGAGGAGTTTTTTGTCATATCGCTCAAACATGTATCGGGTCATAAGGATGTTGTAAATTGCCCTGGAACCCCAAAAGTTTGGGCAATAGCTCATGAAAACAGTCATAAAACACGAAAACGATGAGTTTTTGGTCATATATCTCAAACATCTCTCAGGTTTCACTATCGGTGTAAATCACCCTAAAACCCCGAAACTATGGGCAATAACACATGAAAATGGCCATAAAGCGCGACAAGGACGAGTTTTTTTTGTCATATCTATCAAACATGTATCGGGTCTTATGGTCATTGTAAATCTCCATGGAACCACAAAAATGTGGGCAATAGCTCATGAAAACGGCCATAAACACGATAATGACGAGTTTTTGGTCATAACACTCAAACATGTATCGGTTCTCACGGTTGTTGTAAATCGTCATAAAACCCCAAAACTAAGGGCGATAGCTCATGAAAATGGCCCTGAATGTGAAAACGATGAGTGTTTGGTCTTAACTCCCAAACATGTACTAGATGCGCCCTAGAACCCCAAAAGTGTGGGCAATATCTCATGAAATTGGCCATAACACTCGAAAACAACGAGTTTTTGTTCATATATTTCAAACATGTATCCGGTCTTACGGTAGTTGTAAATCGCCCTGGAACCCCAAAACTATGGGCAATAGCTCATGAAAATGACCATAAACACGAAAATGATGAGTTTTTGGTCATAACACTCAAACATTTATCGGTTCTCACGGTCGTTGTAAATTGTCATAAAACCCCAAAACTAAGGGCGATAGCTCATGAAAACAGCCCTAAATGTGAAAACGGTGATTTTTTGGTCTTAACTCCGAAACATGTTCTAGGTGTGTGTCCTGGAACCCCAAAAGTGTGGGCAATATCTCATGAAATTGGCCATAGCACTCGAAAACAACGATTTTTTGTTCATATCTTTCAAACACGTATCGGGTCTTACGGTAGTTGTAAATCGTCATGGAATCCCAAAACTATGGGCTAGCTCATGAAAATGGCCATAAAGCGCGAAAATGATGAGTTTTTGGTGATATCTCTCAAACATGTATCGGTTCTCACGGTCGTTGTAAATCGCCCTGGTACCCCCAAAACTAAGGGCGATAGCTCATGAAAACAGCCCTAAATGTGAAAACAGCGATTTTTTGGTCTTAACTCCCAAACATGTTCTAGGTGCGCCCTGGAACCCCAAAAGTGTGGGCAATAGCTCATGAAAACGGCCATAAACATGAAAACGACGAGGTTTGGTCATATCACTCAAACATGTATCGAAACTTACGAATATTGTAAATCGCATGGTGGCCCAAATGTGTGGGCAATAGCTCATAAAAATGGGCATAAAACGCAAAAACGACGAGTGTTTGGTCATATCTTTCAAACATTTATTGGGTCTCACTATCGTTGTAAATTGCCCTAAAACCACAAAACTGAGGGCAATAGCCCATGAAAATGGCCACAAAGCGCGACAAGGACGAGTTTTTGGTCATATGTCTCAAACATGTATCGGGTCTAATGGCCGTTGTAAATCGCTATGGAACCCCAAAACTATGGGCAATACCTCATGAAAACAGCCATTAAACGCGAAAAAGATGACTTTTTAGTCATAACACTCACAGATGTATTGGTTCTCACGGTCATTGTAAATCTCCTGGAACCACAAAACTATGGGCAATAGCTCATGACAACGACCCTAATGGTGAAAATGACGAGCGTTTGGTCTTAACTCCCAAACATGTACCAGATGCGCCCTGGAACCCCAAAAGAGTGGGCAATACCTCATGAAATAGGCCATAACACTCGAAAACAACGAGTTTTTGTTCATATCTTTCAAACATGTATCGGGTATTACGCTAGTTGCAAATTGCCTTGGAACCCCAAAATTGTGGGCAATAGCTCATGAAAACGGCCATAAAGCGCGACAAGGATGAGTTTTTGGTCATATCTCTCAAACATGTATCGGGTCTTACGGCTGATGTAAATCGCCCTGGTACCCCAAAAGTGTGGGAAATAGCTCATCAAAACGGCCATAAAACATGAAAACAATGAGTTTTTTGTCATATCGCTCAACCATGTATCCGATCTTACGGGTGTTGTAAATCGCCCTGGAACCCCAAAAATTTGGGCTATAGCTCATGAAAACAGTCATAAAACACGAAAACGACGAATTTTTGGTCATATATCTCAAAGATCTATCGGGTTTCACTATCGGTGTAAATCGCCCTAAAACCCCGAAATTGTGGGCAATAACAAAACAGCCATAAACCACGATAAGGACGAGTTTTTTTCATATATATCAAACTTGTATTGGGTCTTATGGTCATTGTAAATCTCCTTGGAACCACAAAACTATGGGCAATAGCTCATGAAAACGACCATAAACACGAAAATGACGAGTTTTTGGTCATAACACTCAAACATTTATCGGTTCTCATAGTCATTGTAAATCGTCATAAAACCCCAAAACTAAAGGGAATAGCTCATGAAAACATCCCTAAATGTGAAAACGGCGATTTTTTGGTCTTAACTCCAAAACATGTTCCAGGTGTGCCCTGGAACCCCAAGTGTGGGCAATATCTCATGAAAAACGCCACAAACACGAAGACGACGAGTTTTGGTTATATAGTTCAAGCATGCATCGGGTCTTATGAATATAGTAAATCGCCCTGGAGGCCCAAATGTGTGGGTAATAGCTCATGAAAATGGGTATAAAATGCGAAAACGACAAGTTTTTGGTCATATCTCTCAAACATTTATTGGGACTCACTATCGTTGTAAATTGCCCTAAAACCCCAAAAATAAGGGCAATAACACATGGAAACGTCCATAAAGCATGACAAGGACGAGTTTTTTGTCATATCTATCAAACATCTATGGGGTCTTACGGTCATTGTAAATCGCCCTAGAACCCCAAAACTATGGGCAAGAGCTCATGAAAACGACCATTAAACGTGAAAAATACGAGTTTTTGGTCAAAACAGTCACACATATATCGGTTCTCACGATCGTTGAAAATCGCCCTGAAACCCCAAAACTAAGGGCAATAGCTCATGAAAACGGCCCTAAATGTGAAAACGGCGAGTGTTTGGTCTTAACTCCCAAACATGTACTAGATGCGCCTTGGAACCTCAAAAGTGTGGGAAATATCTCATGAAGTAGGCCATAACGGTCGAAAACAATGCGTTTTTGTTCATATCTTTCAAACATGTATCGGGTCTTACGGTAGTTGTAAATCGCCCTAGAACGCCAAAACTATGGGTAATAGCTCATGAAAACAGCCATAAAGCGCGACAAGGATGAGTTTTTGGTCATAGCTCTCAAACATGTATTGGGTCTTATGGCAGTTGTAAATCGCCCTGGAACCCCCAAAGTGTGGGTAATAGCTCATGAAAACGGCCATAAGACACGAAAACGATGAGTTGTGGTTATATAGGTCAAACATGTATCGGGTCTTATGAATATTGTAAATGGCCCTAGAACCACAAAACTGTGGGCATTAGCTCATGAAAACAACCCAAAATGTGAAAACGACAACTGTTTGGTATTAACTCCCAAACATGTACCAGATGCGCCATGGAACCCCAAAAGTGTGGGCAATATCTCATGAAATAGGCCATAACGCTCGAAAACAACGAGTTTTTGTTCATATCTTTCAAACATGTATCGGGACTTAGGGTAGTTGCAAATCACCCTGAAACCCCAAAAATGTGGGCAATAACTCATGAAAACGGCCATAAAGCGCGACAAGGACGAGTTTTTGGTCATATCTGTCAAACATGTATCGGGTCTTACGGCCGATGTAAATCGCCTCGGAACCCCAAAAGTGTGGGCAATAGCTCATGAAAACGGCCATAAAACATGAAAACGACGAGTTTTTTGTCATATCTCTCAAACATGTATCGGGTCTTACGGATGTTGTAAATCGCCCTGGAACCCCAAAATTTTGGGCAATAGCTCATGAAAACAGTCATAAAACACAAAAACGACAACTTTTTGGTCATAGATCTCAAACATCTATCGGGTTTCACTATCGGTGTAAATCGCCCTAAAACCCCAAAATTGTGGGCAATAATGCATGAAAATGGCCATAAAGCACGATAAGGACGAGTTTTTTTCATATCTATCAAACTTGTATCGGGTCTTATGGTCATTGTAATTCTTCCTAGAACCACAAAACTATGGGCAATAGCTCATGAAAACGGCCATAAACACGAAAATGACGAGTTTTGGTCATAACACTCAAACATTTATCGGTTCTCACGGTCATTGTAAATCGTCGTAAAACTCCAAAACTAAGGGCGATAGCTCATGAAAACTGCCCTAAATGTGAAAACGGCGATTGTTTGGTCTTAACTCTCAAACATGTTCCAAGTGTGCCCTGGAACCCCAAGAGTGTGGGCAATATCTCATGAAATTGGCCATAACACTCGAAAACAACAAGTTTTTGTTCATATCTTTCGAACATGTATCGGGTCTGACGGTAGTGGTAAATCGCCCTAGAACCCCAAAATTGTGGGCAATAACTCATGAAAACGGCCATAAAGCGCGACAAGGATGAGTTTTTGGTCATATCTCTCAAACATGTATGATGTCTTATGGCCATTGTAAATCACCGTGGAACCCAAAACTGTGGGCAATAGCTCATGAAAATGGCCATAAAACACGAAAATAACGAGTTTTTTGTCATATCGCTCAAACATGTATCGGGTCATAAGGATGTTGTGAATTGCACTGGAACCCCAAAAGTTTGGGCAATAGCTCATGAAAACAGTCATAAAACACGAACTTGGGCAATAGTTTTTGGTCATATATCTCAAACATCTCTCAGGTTTCACTATCGGTGTAAATCGCCCTAAAACCCCGAAACCATGGGAAATAACACATGAAAATGGCCATAAAGCGCGACAAGGACGAGTTTTTTGTCATATCTATCAAAACCACGGTCATTGTAAATCTCCTGGAACCACAAAACTATGGGCAATAGCTCATGACAACGACCCTAATGGTGAAAAACGACGAGCGTTTGGTCTTAACTCCCAAACATGTACCAGATGCGCCCTGGAACCCCAAAAGTGTGGTCAATATCTCATGAAATAGGCCATAACACTCGAAAACAACAAGTTTTTGTTCATATCTTTCAAACATGTATCGGGTATTATGGTAGTTGCAAATCGCCCTCGAACCCCAAAACTGTGGGCAATTGCTCATGAAAACGGCTATAAAGCGCGACAAGGACGAGTTTTTGGCCATATCTCTCAAACATGTATCTGGTCTTACGGCCGATGTAAATCGCCCTGGAACCCCAAAAGTGTGGGCAATAGCTCATGAAAACGACCATAAAACAAGAAATCAACGAGTTTTTTGTCATATCGCTCAAACATGTATCGGGTCTTATGGATGTTGTAAATCGCACTCGAACCCCAAAAGTTTGGGCAATAGCTCATGAAAACAGTCATAAAACATGAAAACGACGACTTTTTGGTCATAGATCTCAAACATCTATGGGGTTTTACTATCAGGGTAAATCGCCCTAAAACCCCGAAATTATGGGCAATAACACATGAAAATGGCCATAAAGCACGATAAGGACGAGTTTTTTTTCATATCTATCATGTCGTCGAATTGATGACAAGTACGCCATGAGGGGGTCCTCGAGGCGTGCTAAAGAGAGGGGGTGAGACGTACGGTATTCCGGGATGGTTAGCACACAAGTTTATTTCTCACAGAACATGTACATATGTATGATTACAAAGAAGGATAAACTAAGTATAAAAGGGACATAGCTGAGCAATATTCCACGGTCTGTCTAACTCATCCGGATTTGTACTACCTCCAGCTCTCTTTCTCTTCTTAGTAGCAGGTCTTTCTTTGACTGGCCTCATGTCAGTTAAGTAGTACGATCCATTGTGCAATACTCGACTAACTAAAAAGGACCCTTCCCATACTGGGGAAAGTTTGTGCTTTCTTTGTTGCACAAGCCGGAGAACCAAATCACCTTTATTGAAAGATCTAGTTCGGTCTCTCTGGCTATGATACTTGTGTAACTTCTGTTGATAGGCTGTAGATCTCATTTTAGCAACGACGCGAACTTCTTCGACTAAGTCGAGATCATTTTGTCGAGAAATCTCGGCATCCCTTCGATATACGCGGCCACTCTAGGATAAGTATGAATTAAATAGCTAGGAAGAACTGCTTCTGCGCCATAGACCAAGAAGAAAGGTGTGTATCCTGTTGACCTGTTCGGAGTTGTTCGTAAACTCCAAATTACAGAGGGTAATTCCTCTGCCCAAGCCCCCGCAGCACGTCGTAGTGGTGCTTCGAGTCTTGGTTTCAAGCCTTGTAGAATTAAACCATTTGCTCTTTCGACTTGTCCGTTAGCCTGTGGATGTGAGACTGACGCAATGTCAAGCCGGATATTTTGCTCATCGCAGAATTCAGCCAATTCTCCCATGGAAAAGTTACTCCTGTTGTCCGTGATAATACTATGCGGATGACCATACCGGATTATAACATCCTCGACAAATCTTTCGACTGTTGCTCCATCACAACTAGTGACAGGTTTAGCCTCGATCCACTTTATGAATTTGTCCACCATCACTAAGAGGTGAGTGCATCCACTTGGGGCTCGTTTAAAAGGTCCTACCATATCAAGCCCCCAGACCGCAAAGGGCCATGTTATAGGTATTGTTCGCAGCTGATCAGCCGGAACATGAGCTTGCTTGCGTAATTTTGGCAGCCTTTGCATGTCTTGACTAATCGTTTGGCATCTGCCTAAGCTGTAAGCCAGAAAAATCCATGTCGAAAAGCTTTTGCCACTAAAGCTTTGGCTGCAGCGTGGTGACCACACTCGTCTTCATGGATTTCCCTTAAGATTTCTGCTCCTTCTTCCGGAGATACACAGCGCTGAAAAACCCCAGAAACACTCCGTTTATAGAGCTCACCTTTAACAATAGTATAGGTTTTTGCTCGTCGGATAATCTGTCGGCTCAGTACCTTGTCTTCGGGTAATTTTCCATCTACCAAATAATCGAGGTAGGGTTGAGTCCAGCTGGGAATTACAGCCAGAACTACTATCAAAGGTGAGTCAGATTTGGTCGGATATTCCTCATCTACTCCCTTTATCGAGGGAACTTTGAGGTGCTCCAAAAATGCCCCATCTGGGACCTCTTTCCGCGCAGAGCCTATTCGAGATAGTGCATATGCTTCCTCATTTTCTGTTCGAGGGATATGTTGAACTTCAAACCCCTCGAACGATTTACATAGATCATCCACGACAGCTTTATATGCTGCCATGTGCTTATTTGCATTACAAATATCCGAATCTCCGTAACACATCAAACGTCGGATGCCAATATCCTTAGCAGTCCGGATTCCATGCAGCAGTGCTTCATACTCGGCAATGTTGTTTGTCGCTGTGAAGTGGATCTACAACACGTATAATAGTTTATCTCCTTCGGGTGATTTGAGCACCACGCCAGCCCCCGAGCCCCCTCGAGCCTTAGACCCATCGAAAAAGAGGGTCCAATATTCTGACTCAGGAAGGACCATGTTCTCCTTGGTCTCTGTCCAATCAGCGACAAAGTTAGCAAGGATCTAGGATTTGATTGATGTCCGGGGTTTGTACTCAATATCAAAAGCTGCAAGCTCTATGCCCCATTTGGTGACGCGTCCTGTGGCATTGCTATTGTTGATTATATCTCTCATGGGAGCTTTGCTCACCACGGTAATTGGATGCTCCTGAAAATAGTGTCGTAACTTACGAGATGCTAGAAAAACACCGTAAGCCAACTTTTGATAGTGCGGATACTGCTGTTTTGATTCTGTCAGGACCTCGCTGACAAAGTACGTAGGACGCTGCACCAGGTGTTCCTGATTTTCTTCTGGTCTCTCGACTACCATAACGATACTGACAACCTTATTTGTCGCAGCAATGTAGAGCAACATCGGTTCCTGAGGTTCCGGCGCTGCAAGGATAGGAGCAGATGAGAGTACTTTCTTCAGGTCTTGTAGTCCAGCTTCAGCTTCGTCAGTCCAGACAAAATCATTGGTCTTCTTTAGGAGTTTGTATAATGGTGCGGCTCTTTCACCAAGCCGGCTTACAAATCGACTGACCGCAGCAATGCAACCAGTTAATCTTTGGACGTCCTTCAGGCGAGTTGGCCTGGAAATATTGAGAATAGCCTTGATCTTGTCGCGGTTCACCTCTATGCCTCTTTGATACACGATGAAACCTAACAATTTTCCGGCTGGTATTCCAAAGAAGCATTTCTTCGGGTTAAGCATGATGTTGTATTTTCGTAGATTGGCGAACGTCTCCTCCAAGTCAGAAATCAACGTTTCCTTCTTTTTGGACATGACCGCGGTAGTTGTAAATCGCCCTAGAACCCCAAAACTGTGGGTAATAGCTCATGAAAATGGCCATAAAGCGCGAAAATGACGATTTTTTGGTCATATCTTTGAAACATGTATCGGGTCTTACGGTAGTTGCAAACCGCCCTAGAACCCCAAAGCTATGGGCAATAACTCATGAAAACGGCCATAAAGCGCGACAAGGACGAGTTTTTGGTCATATCTCTCAAACATGTATCAGGTCTTATGGCCGATATAAATCACCCTGGAACCCCAAAAGTGTGGGAAATAGCTCATGAAAACGTCCATAAAACATGAAAACGACGAGTTTTTTGGCATATCGCTCAAACATGTATCAGGTCTTACAGATGTTGTAAATCGCCCTGGAGCCCCTAAAGTTTGGGCAATAGCTCATGAAAACAGTCATAAAACACGAAAATGATGACTTTTTGGTCATATATCTCAAACATCTATCAGGTTTCACTATCGGTGTAAATCACCCTAAAAACCCGAAATTGTGGGCAATAACACATGAAAATGGCCATAAAGCACGATAAGGACGAGTTTTTTTCCAAATCTATCAAACTTGTATCGGGTCTTATGGTCATTGTAAATCTTCCTGGAACCACAAAACTATGGGCAATAGCTCATGAAACGACCATAAACACAAAAATGACGAGTTTTTGGTCATAACACTCAAACATTTATCGGTTCTCACGGTCGTTGTAAATCGTCATAAAACCCCAAAACTAAGGGCGATAGCTCATGAAAACAGCCCTAAATGTGAAAACAGCGATTTTTTTGTCTTAACTCCCAAACATGTTCTAGGTGTGTCCTGGAACCCCAAGTGTCGGCAATATCTCATGAAAACGGCCACAAACACGAAAACGACGAGTTTTGGTTACATAGCTCAAACATGTATCGGGTCTTACGAATATTGTAAATCGCCCTGGAGGCGCAAATGTGTCGGTAATAGCTCATGAAAATAGGCATAAACGCGAAAACGATGAGTTTTTGGTCATATCTCTCAAACATTTATTCGGACTCACTATCGTTGTAAATTGCCCTAAAACCCCAAAACTGAGGGCAATAACACATAGAAACGTCCATAAAGCGTGATAAGGACGAGTTTTTTGTCATATCTATCAAACATCTATGGGGTCTCACGGTCGTTGTAAATCGCCCTAGAACCCCAAAACTATGGGCAAGAGCTTATGAAAACGGCCATTAAACATGAAAAATACGAGTTTTTGGTCAAAACACTCACACTTATAACGGTTCTCACGATCGTTGAAAATGGCCCTGAAACCCCAACACTAAGGGCAATAGCTCATGAAAACGGCCCTAAATGTGAAAACGGCGAGTGTTTGGTCTTAACTCCAAAACATGTACTAGATACGCCTTGGAACCTCAAAAGTGTGGGAAATATCTCATGAAATAGACCATAACGCTCTAAAATAATGAGTTTTTGTTCATATCTTTCAAACATGTATCGGGTCTTACGATAGTTGTAAATCGCCCTGGAACCCCAAAGCTGTGGGTAATAGCTCATGAAAACGGCCGTAAAGCGCGACAAGGACGAGTTTTTGGTCATAGCTCTGAAACATGTATTGGGTCTTACGGCCATTGTAAATCGCCCTAGGACCCCCAAAGTGTGGGCAATAGCTCATGAAAACAGCCATAAAACACGAAAGCGATGAATTTTGGTTATACAGCTCAAACATGTATCTGGTCTTATGAATATTGTAAATCGCCCTAGAACCACAAAACTGTGGGCATTAGCTCATGAAAATGGCCCTAAATATGAAATAGACGATTGTTTGGTATTAACTCCCAAACATGTACCAGATGCGCCCTGGAACCCCAAAAGTGTGGGCAATATCTCATGAAATTGGCCATAACACTCGAAAACAACGAGTTTTTTTCATATCTTTCAAACATGTATCGGGTCGTATGGTAGTTGTAAATCGCCCTGGAACCCCAAAACTATGGGCAATAGCTCATGAAAATGGCCATAAAGCGCGAAAATGAAGATTTTTTGGTCATATCTTTCAAACATGTATCGGGTCTTACGGTAGTTGCAAATCGCCTTGGAACCCCAAAGCTGTGGGCAATAACTCATGAAAACGGCCATAAAGCGTGACAAGGACGAGTTTTTGGTCATATCTCTCAAACATGTATCGGGTCTTACGGTAGTTGCAAATCGCCTTGGAACCCCAAAGCTGTGGGCAATAACTCATGAAAACGGCCATAAAGCGTGATAAGGACGAGTTTTTGGTCATATCTCTCAAACATGTATCGGGTCTTACGGCCGAGGTAAATCACCCTGGAATCCCAAAAGTGTGGGAAATAGCTCATGAAAACGGCCATAAAACATGAAAACGACGAGTTTTTTGGCATATCGCTCAAACATGTATCGGGTCTTACGGATGTTGTAAATCGCCCTAGAACCCCAAAAGTTTGGGTAATAGCTCATGAAAACAGTCATAAAACACGAAAACGACGACTTTTGGTCATATATCTCAAACATCTATCGGGTTTCACAATCGGTGTAAATAACCCTAAAACCCCGAAATTGTGGGCAATAACACATGAAAATGGGCATAAAGCACAATAAGGACGAGTTTTTTTCATATCTATCAAACTTGTATCGGGTCTTATGGTCATTGTAAATCTTCTTGGAACCACAAAACTATGGGCAATAGCTCATGAAAATGACCATAAACACGAAAATGACGAGTTTTTGGTCATAACACTCAAACATTTATCGTTCCTCACGGTCGTTGTAAATCATCATAAAACCCCAAAACTAAGGCGATAAGTCATGAAAACAGCCCTAAATGTGAAAACAGTGATTTTTTGGTCTTAACTCCCAAACATATTCCAGGTGTTCCCTGGAACCCCAAGAGTGTGGGCAATATCTGATGAAATATGCCATAACACTCGACAAGGATGAGTTTTTGTTCATATCTTTCAAACATGCATCGGGTCTTACGATAGTTGTAAATCGCGCTGGAACCCCAAAACTGTGGGCAATAGCTCATGAAAATGGCCATAAAGCGCGAAAATGACGTTTTTTGGTCATATCTTTCAAACATGTATCGGGACTTACGGTGTTGCAAATCGCCCTGGAACCCCAAAGTTGTGGGCAATAACTCATGAAAACGGCCATAAAGCGTGACAAGGACGAGTTTTTGGTCATATCTCTCAAACATGTATTGGGTCTTACGACCGATGTAAATCACCCTGGAACCCCAAAAGTGTGGGAAATAGCTCATGAAAACGGCCATAAACCAGAAAAACGACGAGTTTTTTGGCATATCGCTCAAACATGTATCGGGTCTTACAGGTGTTGTAAATCGCCCTGGAATCCCAAAAGTTTGGGCAATAGCTCATGAAACAGTCATAAAACACGAAAACGATGACTTTTTGGTCATATATCTCAAACATCTATCGGGTTTCACTATCGGTGTAAATCGCCCTAAAACCCCGAAATTGTGGGCAATAACAAAACAGCCATAAACCACGATAAGGACGAGTTTTGTTCATATCTATCAAAGTTGTATCGGGTCTTATGGTTATTGTAAATCTTCCTGGAACCACAAAACTATGGGCAATAGCTCATGAAAATGACCATAAACACGAAAATGACGAGTTTTTGGTCATAACACTCAAACATTTATCGGTTCTCACGGTCGTTGTAAATCGTCATAAAACCCCAAAACTAAGGGCGATAAGTCATGAAAACAGCCCTAAATGTGAAAACGGTGATTTTTTGTCTTAACTCCCAAACATATTCTAGGTGTGCCCTGGAACCCCAAGAGTGTGGGCAATATCTCATGAAATTAGCCATAACACTAGAAAACAACGAGTTTTTGTTCATATCTTTCAAACATGTATCGGGTCTTACGGTAGTTGTAAATCGCCCTGGAGGCCCAAATGTGTGGGTAATAGCTCATGAAAATGGGTATAAAACGCGAAAACGACGAGTTTTTTGTCATATCTCTCAAACATTTATTGGGACTCACTATCGTTGTAAATTGCCCTAAAACCCCAAAACTGAGGGCAATAACACATGGAAACGTCCATTAAGCGTGACAAGGACGAGTTTTTTGTCATATCTATCAAACATCTTTGGGGTCTTACGGTCGTTGTAAATCGCCCTAGAACCCCAAAACTATGGGCAAGAGCTCATGAAAATGGCCATTAAACGTGAAAAATACGAGTTTTTGGTCAAAACACTCACACATATATCTGTTCTCACGATCGTTGAAAATCCTCATGAAAACGGCCCTAAATGTGAAAACGGCGAGTGTTTGGTCTTAACTCCCAAACATGTACTAGATCCGCCTTGGAACTTCAAAAGTGTGGGAAATGTCTCATGAAATAGGCCATAACGCTCGAAAATAATGAGTTTTTGTTCATATCTTTCAAACATGTATCGGGTCTTACGGTAGTTGTAAATCGCCCTGGAACCCCAATACTGTGGGTAATAGCTCATGAAAATGGCCATAAAGCGCGACAAGGATGTGTTTTTGGTCATAGCTCTCAAACATGTAATGGGTCTTACGGCCATTGTAAATCGCCATGGAACCCCCAAAGTGTGGGCAATAGCTCATGAAAACTGCCATAAAACACGAAAACGATGAGTTTGGTTATACAGCTCAAACATGTATCAGGTCTTATGAATATTGTAAATCGCCCTGGAACCACAAAACTGTGGGCATTAGCTCATGAAAACAGGCCTAAATTTGAAAACAACGACTATTTGGTATTGACATGGGTATACCCTACAGGTACTCGAGCTTGGTATATACGGTCCAAATACGTACAGGCCCACAGTGTCGCCAAGGCCCGGATGAAAGGACTCGAGTGACTTGCAGACTCTCGATTGCTTGAAGGACAAGAAGAAGCTAATGATAGAAAGTTTGAATGGGAAAACCCTAACTTGTAACCGACTCGACCTGCTACCCGAGACCTAGCCTATCTATATAAAGCCTAGGAGGGGCGGCGAAGAGGACACACGCAACCCTAGTTTCCACAACCCTTGCCAGATTACATCTGCGCACCATTGTAACTTTCGACTCCTTCGATAATTCCACGAGCAGACAAGCAGGAGTAGGGACCTCTACGAGGCCTAGACCTGGGTAAATCCTTTGTCCCCTGTGTGCTTGTCTGCTAGCCGATAGATGTCTCTAGCGCTCCCTCCTTCTCCAAAACCCAAGTCCATAACAATGGGCATTGATGAGTTAAACCCTCGTCAATTGGCGCCGTCTGTGGGAATTGGGAGTGCTAATGTTGCGGCTTCTTCGGCCTCATTAACTGCGATCTACAACTCCGCAACAGCGGAGATTCACCAGCTCTTCGGCGCCTTCGACTTCACCGTCCACACGCCGGCCACCCGCCCGGCCTTCGAGTCCGTGGGCGACGGAATCAGCCTGGCGATTGGGAGCTTCCGCTTCCAAGTTGGTCAGGTGGGCACGCTTCGCATGCCTGATCAACCGACAACACCGGCGATTGCATCGGCATCATGGTTCCCTCCATCGATCGGCACCCTCAGCAAGCTCAATGCTCTGGTGGCAGTCGGGAACACGATCAGCGACAGCAGCCGCGACTCCGATCTGAGCGATCTGGCCACAGAAGATGGAACATACGGTTCCGAATCTGAAAGTTGTGGAAGCAACAGCTTCCCCAATCACTTCGTGTGCGCCGTCATTAAAGCAGGCGACACCTCCGCCAATCGCGGCAATGGCGGTAACACCAGCAATGGCACCAATCCACCCAACAGTGGCAATGGTGGCAACGGCGGTAACGGCGCCAACGGGGGATCAGTCGAACCTCCCAGCATAATCAATGAGCAAACCGGCGAACGCGTCGTAATCAGGCTCAACGAGCAAGAGTGGGAACGCTGCCGCGAAGCCCTATGGGGTGCACCTCTACCCTTTGGGTCCCTGCAGGAACTGTTGATGGGCTATCACTGGCTCCTAAAAGAAGAATTCACGCGCCAAAAACAAGCAATCGCGCAACTTGAGGCGCGTAAAAAGGCAGCGGACGAGTCAAGCCTTCGTCGCGCTGTGCTCTCCTCCTACGGAGGATCCTCCTCAAGAGGCAACGAGTACCTCGCCAAGAAAAGGCAGTCGCAGATGGCTCACCTCACCGAGCAAGAGCGCATAGAGGCCACGAAAGTCCTCGACTTCGGCTCTATGACAGTCGACACGAGAGGCAACGTGGTTCCTAGGACACCGCAGGCCGCGGTGACAGCAGCCACCATGTACCTCCTCAACAAACAGCCGCCAGCTGGGGATCCCTGAACTGCCATGCACCGATATACGATCGCGGGTTTGGGGCTAATCAAGGCCGCCCTCGACAAGGAGCTGGTACCAGACCCAAAAAAGGGCAAAGCGCTAGCAAAGCGCTACTCCTCGCCCTCATCCAGCGATGACAGTCACGACCTGTCTCGACGCCGTCGCTCACGGCGACACGATCGCGACTACGATGCGCGCAATGACCTCACGCAACGCAAGATCGACAAGTCAAGAGCACAACATGCTCAGTTGACTGACTCGAAAGAGGAAGATGGGGAGCTCTGCGGCGCCAGATGCTTCAGCAGATCCATTAGGCAGAAGCGAATGCCTAAAGGGTTTAAACTCCCATCGGAGAATCCGAAATTCGACAGTCTATAGGACCCTAAAATCTGGCTGGAGGATTACATCTCCTCCGGTAGGGTCCACGGAGGCAGTCGAAGTACTGCCATGCAATGCTTGCAGCTACAGCTGCAGGGCGCCGCCCGGGCATGGCTCAATAACCTCCCACGCGGATCCATTCGCAGTTGGGATGAGCTGGTCTACAGCTTCGTGCGCAACTTTAAGGGCACGTACAAACGGCCCGCATCAATCGAAGAACTGAGATGCTACCAGCAAAGATCTGGCGAATCGCTGCGCTCATACATCCAAAGGTGGTCCATCTTCAAGAACTCCGCGGAAAACATCTCGGAAGACCGCGCGATTGATGCATTCAACGGTGGCGTCCGCCGCCTAGAGCTCAGGGAGGAGCTAGGCCGCTCAAAGCCCCAGACTATCGACCACCTGATGGAGATCGCGAATCGGTGGGCCAATGGAGAAGATTCGGTGGAGAATCACGCTCACTCCGACGAAGAGGCGGAACTCGAACACAGACGCGACCGCCGGGGCAAGCGTCGCATGCGCATCTACGACGATCGCGACGACGTCAACATGGTCGCAGCCGGCTACGCCGATAGACGCGATGACAACCGCAACAGCGGATACCGCATCAGCGGATACCGCATCGGCGGATACCGCGACTCTGGGAAAACCACGCAAGTGTGGCAATGCCGCACTTGCGATGAGGCACCCGCGACCTCCATCGAGGACAAATTATCCGGGCCATGCACGGTACATTTCTACATCGACAAGCATGATGGCAAGAGAAAGTCCAGCCACCTCCTCAAGGACTGTCGCGAGTTCCTCAAACTACACGAGGGATTAGTTTGGATGAACCGCAATGCAGTCGAAAGAGGCTACGGAGCCGCTCCAGGCGCTGTGGCACATGGCGCGCCACCACCACCACCTGGGCCACCCCCGAACGGAGCCGCACCGGACCAGCACAACGGGGACGAACCGTACCCACGGGGCATGGGTACCATGATGATACAAAAAGGGCGCCCCTCCAACAGGGTGCAGAAGGCCATCACTCGTGAAGTCAACCTGGCCATGCACTCGCCACCATCCACCACTGAGTACCTCAGTGGCAGTGAGTCGTGCATCACCTTCGACAAACGCGACCACCCACCTCAGGTACCTCGCCTAGGTCATTGCCCTCTCGTACTTGAGGCGCAAATTGGAGGCTTCGACATGAGTCGCGTCTTCATGGATGGCGGAAGCGGCATCAACCTCATATTCGCGAGTACCTTGCGACCAATGCGGATCCCTCTAACCTGCTTGGAGGCATCGGACACAATGTTCCACGGCATCGTCCCAGGGAAAGGCGTATACCCCTTGGGCAAAATTAACCTCGACATCATCTTTGGCACGCCGAAGAACTTCTGGCCCGAGCGCATCGCCTTCGAAGTCGCCGACTGGCCCTCACAGTACCATTGCATCCTCGGGCGCGTCGCGTTCGCTAGGTTCATGGCGGTGCCCCACTACGCCTACCTGCAGATGAAAATGCCAGGACCCAACGGCGTCATAACAATCAACGGGAACTTTGAGCGATCTGACGCTTGTGACAGGGAATTCAACAGAATCTCCCAGTCCTTCGGCATGCAGGAGGAACTCGCAAGACTGAAAGAGCCAACAGACAACAGTCTGCCTCCCTTGAGTAGGCCAAGCTCACATGATCTCTCCTTCGACTCATCCGTGCACACAAAGAAGGTATAGGTCCATCCATCGGATCCTGCCAAGACGGCCCTCATCACTAACAACTTGAGTCCCGCATAGGAACTCGCGCTCGTCGAATTCCTCCGTGAGCACTGGGAAATTTTTGCCTGGTGTCATGTGGACATGCCAGGAGTTCCCAGGGAATTCGCCGAGCATGCACTCAACGTCAACCCCGACGCAAGGCCAGTCAAGCAAACAATCAGGCGACTGTCTGAGCCACGAGCGCAGGCGTCGGAATGGAGATCAACAGACTCCTCGAGGCCAAGTTCATACGTGAGATCAAGGAAAGCACTTAGCTCGCCAATACGGTGCTGGTACCAAAAAAGGACACTATATCCTACGGATGTGCGTGGACTTCACTTCTTTAAACAAGCACTGCCCAAAGGATCACTTCACGCTGCCACGGATCGACCAGATCATCGACTCCACCGCGGGATGCGAGCGTCTCTGCTTCCTCGACGCCTACTCAGGCTATAATCAAATTCAAATGAAGGAGGAAGATCAAGAGAAAACAGCTTTTACAACGCCCTTTGGTGTGTTCTGCTACAACACAATGCCCTTCGGGCTAAAAAACGCGGGAGCCACCTACCAACGGTGCATGCAGGCTTGCCTCAAGGTGCAATTGGGTCGCAACATCCAAGTCTATGTCGACGACATAGTAATCAAGACCAAGGAGGAAGCCTCTCTAATCAACGATTTGCGCGAAACCTTCGCCAACCTCGATTGCTACCGAATTAAGCTAAATCCGGACAAATGCGCCTTCGACGTACCATCTGGGCAGCTACTCGGGTATGTCATCTCCGCAAGAGGGATCGAGGCAAACCCGAAAAAGATAAAAGCCATACTGGCCATGGAGAAGCCAAAGAACATAAGAGGCGTCCAGCAACTAGCCGGACGAATCGCGGCACTCAATCGATTCATCAGTCGGATGGGTGAAAAGGCGTTGCCCTTCTACCAGCTCCTCCGCAAAGCCGAAAAATTCGAGTGGACAAATGAAGCACAAGAGGCATTCGAAGATCTCAAGCGCCTGCTATCCACTTCACCAGTGCTGGTGACTCCACAAGAAAGAGAACCACTATTGATGTATATCTCCGCCACCAACCAGGTGGTCAGCACAGTGCTCGTCGTCGAGCGGGCTGAGGAAAACAAGGTCCATGGCGTGCAACGCCCGGTATACTACCTCAGCGAGGTCCTCACGCCAACAAAACAGCGGTACCCGCACTACCAGAAGCTGGCGTACGACGTCTTCATGACCGCTCGGCGACTGCGCCACTACTTCCAGGAACACCCAATCGTGGTAGTCAGCGACGCCCCGTTGGGACATATCCTCAATAACCCCGATGCCACGGAGCGAGTCGCGCTTTGGAGAATAGAACTGTCTCCACGAGACATCACATATGAAAAGCGCGACGCAATCAAGTCGCAAGTTCTCCCTGACTTCCTCGTGCACTGGATGGAAAACCAACTCCCAGATAAGCCAGATATGTCCTACCTCTGGACAATGCACTTCGATGGGTCCAAGCGGAAAGACGAAGTAGGCGCAGGTGTCATACTCACATCACCTAAAGGGGACAAGCTGAAATATATACTGCGAATGCAGTTCATAGCCTCAAACAACGAAGCTGAATACGAGGCCCTGTTACACGGGATGAGGATGGCAAAAGCTTGCGGCGCCAAGAGGCTCATCATATATGGCGACTCCAAGCTGGTCGTCAACCAAACAATGCACGAGTGAGACGCACTGAACGACAACATGATCGCATACCACGACCTCTACAATACACTCGAGGGAGACTTCGATGGTTGCGGGTTGCGACACGTAGGCCGCGAAAGCAACGAGGAGGCGGACGCACTCGCCAAAATAGGCTCTACCTGCGCCCCCATACCACCTGGGGTATTTCTCGACCGCATCTGCGAACGCTCCATCAAGCCAAAGGCCGCAGAGAAGAAAACAAGCGCAGCAACGGACTCGGGGGCTACGCCAACCAATGAGCCCAGGGCACTCGATGACTTGGAGCTGGACACTGGACTCGAAGGACCAATGAGCGTCATGTTGATTGAGCAATCATGGACGTAGCCGTACATCATGTACCTCCTCGGCAAGAGGCTACCGGATGATCCGACAGATGCACGGCACATCGCGCGGCGCTCCAAGGCATTCGCCGTCATCAACGGCGAACTGTACAAACGCAGCATCACAGGAGTGCTACAGCGATGCATCTCCATGGCCGATGGAAGAGAAGTTCTCCTCGACATCCATGAAGGGACCTGCGGGCACCACGCTGGCAGTCGCGCCCTCGTTGCCAAAGCTTTACGAGCTGGATTCTACTGGCCTACGGCCATGCGTGACGCCAAGGACATCGTCCAAAAATGCAACGATTGCCAACGATTCGCGAACAAGCCGCACGCACCGGGCGCAGAGCTACGGCCAAACCCATTGGCCTGGCCCTTCGTGCAATGGGGGCTCGACATGGTCGGCAAGCTTCCAAGATCCTCACGAGGAGGTTACGTCTACCTCTTGGTCGCAGTCGACAAATTCACCAAGTGGATTGAGGCCATGCCAGTAACCAACCAATCCGCGCACAGTGCAGTCAAATTCTTTGAGTCCATCGTCTACCGCTTCGGGGTGCCACATAGCATCATTACTGACAACGGGATGAACTTCACATCCAAGGAGTTCCAAGAATTCTGCGAGAACCTAGGGATCAACATCAGCTACGCCTCAGTAGCGCATCCACAGACCAACGGTCAGGTGGAAAAGGCAAACGGCCTCGTCTGCAGCGGAATCAAGAAGCGACTCCTCCGACCACTCGAACAAGCCGTGGGCTGCTGGCCGGATGAACTGCAATCCGTACTCTGGAGCCTTCGTACAACTCCAAACAGCGTCACGGGCTACACGCCATTCTTTATGGTGCACGGAGCAGAGGCAGTGCTACCCGCCGAAGTACGGTACAAAGCGCCACGCGTGGTTGCCTACAGCGAACAGGAATCATCCCTCGCACTCGAAGACTCCATCGACCTCCTTGACGAAGCAAGAGAAATCGCCGCAGAAAGATCCACGATCTACTAGCAGAACATGCGCAACTACCACAGTAGGAGGCTTCGCCCCAGATCCTTCGTCGAAGGTGACCTGGTCTTGCGACTAAAGCAGCAGGGGCATCTCAAGCTCGAGTCCCCCTAGGAAGGACCGTACGTGATTACAGAAGTAATCCTAGGTGGCGCCTATCCCCTTAAAGATTTAGAGACGGGAGTCGCATACTCCAACCCCTGGAATGTCGCACAGCTGAGACGCTTCTACCCTTAGTCGTTTTTACTTTTTACATCACAAATACGGCTACTCAGCCAAGGCTACTTAGCCACACATTGTACCTCGCACTGTTCTTCGAATAAATAAAAGCTAAGTGCCCCAAAACTCTGTGTTCTCCCTTACTTTTTCAATTTATATACTCGGGGGCTGCGCCACCCTGTACACATCTGTTCTTCGAACCAAAACACGATATCCTGAGTAGCTGGCACATCAATCGAAACCCTTAAAACACGACCTCAACTCAGATGCAACGCACCTGACAGGTTGACAAGGGACCGAGAAGGATGGCCAGGCTAACGAAAAGGACTCGCATAGTCCTAACGCACCTCACACTCACAGAGCTCTTTATACACATTCGACAATTAATTATCTACAACATCTATACGAACTTTACAACACAAGTACACTTATGTGCAGGATACAAATTTGGCTACTCTTGCAACAGATGAACATTGGTTTGTTCCTCAAAGAAGTCGACGATCTCCTCTGCTGGACGGTCCACTACCTGATAATGCGGTACCATATTCCAGGCAGATCCTGCTGGTGGCGCTGGCGGCCCAGAGGCAATGGCGGCAATATCCACGTCAGGCCTGTGCAATCGCACCATCGAGAGGGCGGCCTTGGCACCAGCCACCAGCTGTTGCCTCACGCATTCGCGAACCGCGGACAGATCTTGAAATTTGGAGAGAAGGGCCAACAGGCTTGATGGAGTATCATCCAGCGGGAACATCACCCGACAAATGTTCTTCAAACACGACTGCGACTTCTTCAGGAAGAGCAGCACTCGCGATGCGCGATCCTGCAGGGTCGCCAACGCAGTCGCACGATCATGATCTACCTAGAAGTATCCACTCTCTTGAAGTTGCTCCTGGGTGAGATCATGAAGGCGAATGGCAATCCTATCCTTCTCCTCCTGCGGATGGCGTGTGCTAACAACTACACGAAGCAGCATCAACAGCATAAGTACAATGTATCGTTGCGACTAACTACAAAGGAAAAGATGAGAATGAGAAAACTAACACTTAAACTGGTCGCCTAGCTGCGTGACCTCGCCAAGCAGATATTGCTCACGAGCGGCGGCCTTTTCCGCCTTCGACTTCCACACGTCTGCGTTACCGCGGATTAGGGGAAACTCACGCTCCAACTGCTTCACGCGGTCTCGAAGTCGCGACAACAAGGATAGCTCCTCTACCCTGGAGCACGGTGGTGCCACTGTCTCACCAAGAGATGGCGAGTCCTGGTTTCCCCCCATAGGATCACTCGACGTACCCTACCACAAGTCAAAGCAGAGGCAAATAAGGCGACCAAATTAACACAAAGGCAAGGGGAACACGGGCATTCAAGTTAAGCATAAGTGTTCACAAACACACTCGCTAGCAGGCATGTTCTTAGACCAAAAGGGCAACTCATCAACTATTACAACAAGCTAACTATGGAGCAACTGGCTTCTTCGACTTCGACGGCTTCGGGGGCTTCATCAAGTCCGTGGAAGCATCAAATGCCACTGACTTTCCGCCGGCCCCTGAGGCCGAAGATTTCGCCGCCCTCTTCGCACATTGGAGCTCCTCCGAATACTTGGCAACGGTATTTATCAAGGAATGGCCATATTTGGCACAAGTAGTCGCGAAAGGAGCGAAGACTACCTGCTGACCATCTGCACCAACAGGCATCGCCTTCGACACCGCCGAGGGATCTACCTCGACTCCGTGGACTTGCACCATGGCGAGTGACATGGTCACGCTAGCCGCGCGGAGGGAGTTCTTGTAGGTGGCAGGCACACCCCCGGCGAGTGACTCCGCTAGCTCGTCCATATTATTGACCAGCTCTGCCTTCGGCATCAACTCCTCCCAGAGGCGACTGAGGGTGACCTTGGCCTTAGACAATGTATCTTGGATGGCGGCGCTTCGGTCCTCGACCACAGACACCGCGCCTGCCAGAGCGTCATCACGACGAAGGGTCTGCGGGTCAAAGCTCAAGTCGCCAGCATCTGCACAGAAAAAACACACATGGATCAAACCTCCAGCGCCACCGGCAAAACTCCAGATACAGAGAAGGACAACAACAAAATATCTACCAGTAAGGGTACCTGAGAGGGCCTTGGCGACTGAGAATAGTTGCTCCTCGAACAACTTTTCCCTGGCCACAAAGGAGGCACGTAGATCCTCTTCGCGCTTCCGTACATCATCACGAGCCGCGATTGCCTCGTCGTGCCCCTTCACAGCCGCAGCTAATGTTTTTTCCAAAGTGGCGACGTTGTGCAGCAACGCGTTATGCTCAGCTACATGGCAATCAAAGGTTGACTATCAGTCGACTGTACCAAAAAAGGAGAAGGCGAAAAATAATAAGTGTAGAACACTCACTTTCGACAACGCGGTGACGCGTCTCCAGCATTGCATGCTGGCGACCCATCGCCATCACCTGCTCCGCTACTTGCGCGGCCTCCTTTACAAGGAACTATCGCACAAAACAAGGAATCAGATAGGGCTACAGAAGTCGTCGACTGCCACACAAGAAAAGAAGGATAAATATACTTACATGGTCCTCCAGCGACTCCGAAGAAGTTTGCTGAACCGTCATCCGAGCAACCATTCGATGCTCCCCTACATGAGGAGAGCTCGAAGAATTGTGCCCGGAGTGGGCCGCTGCCGCAGGAGAAGGAGCGCGCTCAACCTCCACCTTGGCCCTTGAGGTCGCGACTCCTGATTCTTTCAAAAACTCGACGCCGCCAGAAGATGACGACGCCTCTTGACTACAAGATCAAATCCACATTGAGAAAAGACAAACTCCAGGGCAAAGCCAACAAGAAGACAACAGAAAAGAATGAATGAACTAGCAAATTTACCAGTCAAACTTGTCAAGATCAACGTGGCCTCCGCCGACTCCGACGAAGACTCCTTGGGCAATCGCATCTTCTTGCGAGAAGACGGTGCCACAGCCCTTACAGGAACGTCTAGAATTCGTGACTCCGTGCCAATAGCCGCGCCTTCTCGATTCGAAGGAGTCGACGCGTCTGAATCCTCGATGCGCGAACGCTTGCGAGTATCCGGACTCTCGGACTCGGGGGCTTCCTCTTCTACGTCAGAAGGGACAGTCGATTCAGACTCGTCCTCTTCCAAAGCTTCGCCAGGAATAATCCCCTCAGGAAGAGGAGGCATACAGGGCGACACCGCCCAATCCTGCATACAAACAGCAAAGATCAGCAAAAGGCATAAGTAAGCAACAAAAAGCAATCATGCAAATAAGCTACGGTGTAGCACAATTGTACCTCAGGAGGGGGATTCGAAGCATCAAAAGGAGGAACGACTGGTTCACTCGGAAGCACATCCTTGATAGTGTACTTCGTGACCAATCGAGGTCGCAGACATGCCATCGGCAGACACGCGAGTAGTATCATCAGCGCCACTCCACTGAAACATGGGATGGAATCTGGCTTGGAGAGGCTGGATCCGATGGCGCAGCCAAGTTCTGATAAGGGCGCAGCCTCCCTCTTCTGCGCCTATGCGACTCTCGAGGTCGTAGACACGCTGATATAGCACGTATGTCTCCGCAAGTTCGCCAGGCATCACTACGTTCTTCCAAGAACGCATCTTCTTGCAGGGAGTCGCGGGATCGAAGGGCGCGAGTCCAAAGTGCTCATCTTCGGCCTTCTGATCGCGGACATAGAACCATTTATCCCTCCGTCCCTGGACGGACTTGGTGAGCTTGATGTCGAAGTAGGTGGCGGATGGGTCGACGTGGATTCCACAACCACCTACGTCATAAACTAAAGAGCCAGATGCGGACTGACGCTTCAATTTAAACAAGCGCTTGAAAATACCAAAGTGTGGCTCGATTCCGAGCCAGCACTCGCAAAGGGTGATGAAGGAGGTGATGTGGAGAATCGAATTTGGGGACAGCTGATGGAGCTGGAGCCCATAGAAACAAAGAAGACCCCTAAGAAAGGGGTGGAGAGGCAAGGAGAGACCGCGAATGACGAATGCAAGAAACATCACTCGAAAACCAGTGGGAGGAACAGGAATGGTCTCACCGCCGGGGACGCGCGCATTGGCGACTGCTACAGGGATAGCTCCGTCTTGGCGAAGAAGACGGAGATCCGACGCCTTGATGATGGAGGGGTGCCATGCACCATTGGTCACGCGGGTGCCCGCGACCTTCTTCTTCCTGCCGGCAGCGACGCTGGTGCCCGCAGCAGCGGAGCCACCCTTCTTCTTCAACATGGCGACGGCGGCCGCGGAATCAGCAGCAGCGCTTCCTTTCTTTTTCCCCATTGCACGGCGGTGATGAGAGCGCACAAAGTAGCTTGGAAACGAGCGGAGGTGGTACAGCGTTGTGGAGGAGACGAGCGCAGGAAAAAGCAGAAGAACAGCAGCAATGGCGATGGCAATGAGAAAGGAAGAGCGCAAATGGAAAATTACCGCCGCAGCGCCGCTACTTAACCCCTAGGAGATGCAATCCACCGGCTCACAAAAACCCTATTGGACGCGTGGCACGCATCGCGTTGGACACATGGAGAAGAGGAAGCGCGAATCGTCCCCCCCCCCCCCCCCCACTTCTCCCATTATGCACGGAAATCGAGGAGGCACGGTTAAAAATAAGATTACGCACGCCCAGACAAATCAAAATCAGGAGGTGGGACCCACCGCTCGTCACGTCCCGTCAAACTCGCTCACGCGG
This sequence comes from Avena eriantha, assembly GCA_910589775.1. Lineage (NCBI taxonomy): Eukaryota > Viridiplantae > Streptophyta > Magnoliopsida > Poales > Poaceae > Avena > Avena eriantha. Next base: position 230,771,152 of record OU342746.1, read on the forward strand.
GAAACTGAAGCCATACAAGCGTCAGCACTGACGTCATCAAAGTTACGCAGTGGAAAACTTCGACTACTTTAGTCCTTGCTAGAGTTTACGACTCCACCAAGCACTCGGGGGCTACTCCCATAGGGAGCGCTGGTCGCGCACCCTACGATTTTCTCTTTTTATTGCAGGAACATGGGCAATCACAATCAAACCCAACCACTCGAAACACGGTTCGATTACGGACATGGGTTACTCCCATAGGGAGCACCGGAAAAAATTTCGACTGAAACAATCAAGCAAAAGACGACAGCAGTCGCAAAAGTGTTTTAGTCCCTGCCTAAGTCTTCGACTGAAACAAACAAGCAAAAGACGACAGTAGTTGCAAAAGTTCTTTAGTCCCTGCCTGAGTCTTCGACTCAACCAGGCACTCGGGGGCTATTCCCATAGGGAGCGCTGGTTGCGCACCCTATGATTATTTATGTAAAAACTGTGTGTTGCATCCGCACTCGCATCTCATGGCGACACCGCCTCATAATTTTCCCTACACAGAGACTACGTCTCCTGGGTCGCCCGAATCGTGTCCGCGATGATAAAATTCGGATGTCGCGCTTACAGCGTGAAGGTAAGACCTGAATAAGGCCTGGCAACGCATTTAACTACGCACTACTAGAAATATATCCGTGCCTATAGGCACGATGAACATGCCTTGACGGACGCGTCGAGTGCTCACACCCATATAATTGGAATTCGACTCCTGTAAGACCTCCGCGGCCTGAGTCGAATTACGCCAGCACTTTTCCGGATTCGAGTCCGGGGACTCGAGTTCGAGTAGATTGCGTTGTTTCACCCTAAGGTGGTTAACTGATACCGATACTTCGGTTATTTCAGGCACGTATATCAACAATCCCTATGACATACATAAAAGCAGTCGAAAATGTACTCATTCAGGCACTCGAAGACTTCAAAAAGTCCCTAGTCAAATCTGCGATTCCACTGGGCACTCGAGGGCTACTGACATGGGTATACCCTACAGGTACTCGAGCTTGGTATATACGGTCCAAATACGTGCAGGCCCACGGTGTCGCCAAGGCCCGGATGAAAGGACTCGAGTGACTTGCGGACTCTCGATTGCTTGAAGGACAAGAAGAAGCTAATGATAGAAAGTTTGAAGGGGAAAACCCTAACTTGTAACCGACTCAACCTGCTACCCGAGACCTAGCCTATCTATATAAAGGCTAGGAGGGGGCGGCGAAGAGGACACACGCAACCCTAGTTTCCACAACCCTTGCCAGATTGCATCTGCGCACCATTGTAACTTTCGACTCCTTCGATAATTCCACGAGCAGACAAGCAAGAGTAGGGACCTCTACGAGGCCTGAACCTGGGTAAATCCTTTGTCCCCTGTGTGCTTGTTTGCTAGCCGATAGATGTCTCCAGCGCTCCCTCCTTCTCCAAAACCCAAGTCCATAACAATGGGCATTGATGATTTAAACCCTCGTCAGGTATTAACTCCCAAACATGTACCAGATGCGCCCTGGAACCCCAAAAGTGTGGGCAATATCTCATGAAATAGGCCATAACACTATAAAACAATGAGTTTTTGTTCATATCTTTCAAACATGTATCGGGTCTTACGGTAGTTGCAAATCGCCCTGGAACCCCAAAATTGTGAGCAATAACTCATGAAAACGGCCATAAAGCGCGACAAGGACGAGTTTTTAGTCATATCTCTCAAACATGTATCGGGTCTTACGGCCGATGTAAATCTCCCTGGAACCCCAAAAGTGTGGGAAATAGCTCATGAAAACGGCCATAAAACATGAAAACGATGAGTTTTTGTCATAACACTCAAACATTTATCGGTTCTCACGGTCGTTGTAAATCATCATAAAACCCCAAAACTAAGGGCGATAGCTCATGAAAATAGCCCTAAATGTAAAAAACAGCGATTGTTTGGTCCTAACTCCCAAACATGTTCCAGGTGTGCCCTGGAACCCTAAGAGTGTGGGCAATATCTCATGAAATTGGCCATAACACTCGGAAACAACGAGTTTTTGTTCATATGTTTCAAACATATGTCGGGTCTTACGATAGTTGTAAATCGCCCTGGAACCCCAAAACTGTGGGCAATAACTCATGAAAACGGTCATAAAGCACAACAAGGATGAGTTTTTGGTCATATCTCTTAAACATGTATCATGTCTTATGGCCGTTGGAGTGTCCTCTATCAAGTGGTCTACTTATTAAAACCAGTGAACTCAAGCAGGTTCACTAAATAGCTGTGCAATGAAAATCATAGAGGTCATAAATATCATGAATTGCCACAGTTATGTCGCCATCTGTATCATGCAGGCCGGCTGCAGTCCTTTGATGCTTCATTCATAGCTTTGGTGACTCCTTTAAAAGTCAGTATCATATAGTGTCTTTGCAAATCACAAGTTCATACCCAACCTCCCTTCCCATGTCGTAGGGACACTAGTAGAAAACAGACCTTTGGTCCAGGGGTATTAGCCCCGGTTTTGCTACAAACTGGGACTAATGCCCCGGTCCAACGGCTAGAACTAGCCCCAGGGGGTGGCAGACACTAGCCTCGGTTCGAACGGGACCTTTAGCCCCGGGTCGTGTAATAAACCGGGGCTAAAGGGTTTCAGGCAGGCCGGGTCGGGCGTCAGACCCTTTAGTCCCGGTTTGTTATACGACCCGGAGCTAAAGGTGGACCTTTATCCCCGGTTCTAGACACGAACCGGGGCTAAAGGCATGGCTATATCTTCTTCCCCTGCCCGAGCCACCATTCAAGCTGGTGGCTCTCCTCTCTCTCTCTCTTTCTTGCTTCAAGCTCGAGTTCATGCCCTTTTTTTCCTCAAGATTTGTCTAGATTTTGTGGTGCCCCATCTATCCAAAGGTTCTAAAAGGTGAGCAACTTCATCCTTTGAACTCTCATTGCGAAATTAGCTCATTTCATGCTCTATCTTATAGATGGATTTGTGGATTTAGTTTGGTAGTAATTTTTTAAGTGATAGCATGATATCGATGTTTAGATTCTATCTATCTTGTATTAATGTAAGGAACTCTAAGGTAAATATCACAATATGTGGATTCTATCAATATATATCTTGTTTTGGCACATAGAGTCTCGAAAAATGATTTTAGAAGCACACACATGCGTGAGTTCATCATTCTAACTAACTAGCTGGGCAAAAGATCCTTCTTCGTCTACCTGCGTTCAACAAACTGAAAATTTTGTAACAAAGATAGGGTTAATTCATAAAAGATTGATAAGAAGACATCACAATTCGCATATTAGGGAGTGCCTCTATGGCGAGCTCCTCGAAGATGTCTAAGGACGGGATCCTAAGACATCTTCGAGAAGCTCTGCCGTAGTGGTGTCCCTGCTCTCCCACACCATCTTTTGGTTTATATCTTCTCTAGCTAAATCAGTATGCTGGTGGAGCTAACTAATTTCACATATTAGAGAGTGCCTCTACGGCGAGCTCCTCGAAGATGTCTGAGGACGAGGTCCTAAGACATCTTCGAGAAGCTCCGCCGTAGTGGTGTCCCTGGTCTCACACACCATCTTGCAGTTCTTCACAAGAATGCATACCTATTTATAGATTAAGCAGCACAACATAGTGTCGGGCACTGATGACATAATGTCGACACACTCACGCTGGCATAGTGCTGCCACCCACCCAAAATAGTGTCGGCATTTAATTTACTGGCTTAGTGCTGCCCACTGAGGACATTGTGTCGACATGTTGTCTCCACATCCACATTTAGTCCCGGTTGGTGCCTCCAACCGGGACTAAAGGTTCATCATATCTTTAGTCCCGGTTGCTGGTTTTAGATTAGTACTAATTAATTATGATTATGTTTGATGTACTTAATTAATTATATATTGCAGATGATCTGGCAATGGATGTACGCTGACCGACTCTCTAACGAGTTCATTAAAGGCGTGCATTCTTTTCTTCTTGTGGCCGAGGCAAACAAGTGGAGTGGTTTTATGTCTTGTCCATGTGGTGTCTGTCGGAATCATAAAGAATACTCTTCCTCAACAGTCCCTCACAGCCACCTGTTTCGGTCCGGTTTCATGACCGGCTATAATTGTTGGACCAAGCACGGAGAAAGAGGGGTTATGATGGAAGACAACGAAGAAGAAGAGAATGACAACGACTACCCTGAATACGATGGTACTACAATGGAAGACATTGATGAAGAAAAAGATGAAGAACAGGCATCAGATCTGCCCGATGATGATCTTAGTCGGGCCATTTCTGATGCCCAGGAAGAATGCGTAACTGAAAGGGAGAGGTTGAAGTTCAAGAAGATGTTAGAGGATCACAAAAAATTGTTGTACCCAAATTGTGAAGATGGGCACAAAAAACTGGGTAGCACACTAGAATTGCTGCAATGGAAGGCAGAGAATGGTGTGACTGACAAAGGATATGAAAAGTTGCTGAGAATAATGAAGAAGTTGCTTCCAAAGGATAACGAACTGCCCGCCAATACCTACGAAGCAAAGAAGGTTGTCTGCCCTCTAGGATTAGAGGTGCAGAAGATACATGCATGCATTAATGACTGCATCCTCTACCGCGGCGAGTACGAGAATTTGGATGCATAGCCAGTATGCACTGCATTGCGGTATAAGATAAGACGAGATGACCCTGGTGATGTTGAGGGCGAGCGCCGCATGAAGAGGGTTCCTGCCAAGGTGATGCGGTATGCTCCTATAATACCACGGTTGAAACGTTTATTCAGGAACAAACAGCATGCCAAGTTGTTGCGATGGCACATGGAAGACCGTAAGAAAGACGAGATGTTGAGACACCCCGCTGATGGGTCACAGTGGAGAAAAATTGAGAGAGAGTTTCCGGACTTTGCAGGTGATGCGAGGAACTTATGGTTTGGTCTAAGTACAGATGGCATGAATCCTTTTGGGGAGCAGAGCTGCAGTCATAGCACCTGGCCTGTGACTCTGTGTATTTATAACCTTCCTCCTTGGTTGTGCATGAAGTGGAAGTTTATTATGATGCCAGTGCTCATCCAAGGCCCGAAGCAACCCGGCAACAACATTGATGTGTACCTAAGGCCATTAGTTGAAGAACTCTTACAGTTGTGGCACAGACAAGGTGTACGTGTGTGGGATGAGAACAAGCAGGAGGAATTTGACCTACGAGCGTTGTTGTTCATAACAATCAATGATTGGCCTGCTCTTAGTAACATTTCAGGACAGACAAACAAGGGATGCAATGCATGCACACACTATTTAAACGATACTAAAAGTATATATTTGGATAAATGTAAGAAGAATGTGTACCCGGGGAATCGTCGTTTTCTTCCGCCCTCGCACATCCTAAGAAAGAAAGGTAAGCATTTCAATGGTGAGGCAGACAGCCGGTGTAAGCCTATCCGCCGTACTGGTGATGATGTATTTGACATGGTGAAGGATTTAAAAGTAATCTTTGGAAAGGGTCCTGGTAGACAATCTGTTCCGAAGGACAATGTCAGACATGCACCCATGTGGAAAAAGAAATCTATATTTTGGGAGCTACCCTATTGGAAAGTCCTAGAGGTCCGCTCTGCAATTGACGTGATGCACCTGACGAAGAATCTTTGCGTGACGCTGCTAGGCTTCTTGGGCGTGTATGGGAAGAGCAAAGATACACCTGAAGCACGGCAGGACCAACAACGTATAAAAGACCGAGACGGCATGCATCCAGAGCTATTTGAAGGTACTGCTAGCTACGCTCTTACCAAAGAAGAGAAGGAAATCTTTTTTGAAGTCCTTTACAGTATCAAGGTCCCGTCTAGTTTCTCGTCGAACATAAAGGGAATAATAAATATGGCAGAGAAAAAATTTCAAAACCTAAAGTCTCATGACTGCCACGTGCTAATGACCCAGCTGCTTCCGATTGCATTGAGGGGACTCCTGCCGGAAAATGTTTGAGTACCCATTGTGAAGCTATGTGCGTTTCTCAATGCAATTTCTCGGAAGGTAATCAGTCTAGATAGTCTACTAAGGTTACAGAAATATGTGGTCCAATGTCTTGTCAGCTTCGAGTTGGTGTTCCCACCATCCTTCTTTAATATTATGACTCACCTCCTAGTTCACCTAGTCGATGAGATTAACATTCTTGGTCCTGTATTTCTAAACAATATGTTCCCCTTTGAGAGGTTCATGGGAGTGTTAAAGAAATATGTTCATAACCGTGCTAGGCCAGAAGGAAGCATCTCAAAGGGATATGGAACAGAGGAGGTCATTGAGTTTTGTGTTGACTTTATTCCTGACCTTAAGCCCATCGGTGTTCCTGAATCACGGCATGAGGGTAGAATTAGTGGAAAAGGCACGCTAGGAAAGAAAGCAAGGATATGTATGGATGGACATTCTCTCACTAAAGCACACTACACAGTTCTACAAAGTTCCACCTTGGTGGCTCCGTATATCGAGGAACACAAGAATATTGTACACTCCAACAACCCGGGAAAGCCTGGCTCCTGGATTAGAGATGAACATATGAGGATTTTCGGCGGTTGGTTGTAGTCACATCTCATGAATGACATAAATGTTGGAGAGCAGTTGTACTTGTTGGCCAGGTCACTATCTTCGACTATATTGACTTTCCAAGGGTACGAGATAAATGGGAATACATTTTACACGATCGCCCAAGATAAAAAAGAGCACCAATCAAAACAGTGGTGTCCGATTTGATGCAACAGACGAGAATGGGCAAAAGGATACATATTATGGTTACATAGAGGAGATATGGGAACTTGACTATGGACCTTTTTTTAAGGTTCCTTTGTTTCGGTGCAAATGGGTCAAGCTAACAGGAGGCGGGGTTGAGATAGACAAGAAATACGGAATGACAACAGTGGATCTCAACAACCTTGCGTATAGAGATGAACCATTTGTCCTAGCCAATGATGTGGCTCAGGTTTTTTATGTGAAGGACATGTCTACCAAACCGAGAAAAAGGAAAGATAAGCAAAAGAATACAGCATCCGATGAGCCAAAGTGCCACATAGTTCTTTCAGGAAAAAGAAACATCGTGGGGGTGGAGGATAAGACAGACATGTCAGACGATTATGATAAGTTTCATGAAATTCCGCCCTTCGTTGTGAAGGATGACCCAAGCATCCTGTTAAATAAGGAAGATGCACCATGGTTACGGATTAGAAGAAAACCCTAACATGTGTGGATGTTGGTGATGTACAATATTATTAAACCTTTATTTTTAATGATCTTCTTATATGTATATGGATATGAACTTTCTCGATCTCAATAGGTAGTATTGCAACTTGTTGTGGCTAGACATTTATTAATATTAAAACGTAAAAATTAGTCATAATTATATCTAGCCCTGTAGTACACAGCTTCTGGGTCGTCTTCGGAATCGTCATCGTCATCGTCGTCGCTCGTAGCACATGGATGGATCCTCCGGCCTCAGATTCACGACGCGTGGGGGAGGGGGCTCCCGGATGATGACCCCAGTACGCCCTAGGCCTTCACCACCACCACTATTCTTGTGGCTATGTTGCTGGTGAAAGTGCGGGTACCTCAGGCGAGGATGGTCTCCCATGGCGATGTAGCGCATCACACCGGCGATAGTCTGGTTCGCCCACCACAGGCGGCGACCAGACTCGTTGTGGTTCACTGGGGGCGGGCCATCACCCTCGTACCTATGGAGCTCCCTTTCTCGTCGGTTTGCGAAGAAGGCATTCCATGTGTCGAGGTTGTCGGGATCCTAATGGGGATCCATCCGTTGCTCCAGCGTGAGCTCGAGATAGAAGTGGTTCGTGATGGCCGCCTGGCGGGCCGAACCTTGAGACATAGGAGGAACAGGAACCCCTCCAGCGCTCAGCATCCAGCCAGCGGGCAGCCGGTACCCCGGCGGGCATGGGTAGCTGGAGGCGCACAGCGCCTCGGTCTCCTTGAGCGTTAGAAAAGCCCAGTAAGCGGTGTCTATTGTTGTGAGAGAGAAGGTGTGGATGTGTCGATGGAAATGGCGGTCGGCCTAGATATAGAGGGACATGGCGGGAGAACATGGTGGGAGAAACATGGCGGGAAGCGGGGGAAATGGCGGGAGAACATGGCGGGAAGCGGGGGAAACGGAGAGCCTCTGATCAGTTCTGAGAGGTTTCGGGATATGCCAATACAAATGCGATGATTCCATGAATGGTACATGAAAGCATCAAAAGAACAGCGAAATTGGCTTATACTGAAAGTTCGAAAATCGCATTACTTCATTGAAGACGAGGTCCCTATTGAATTTACAGAATTATTTCAGTTATTCAATCTAAAGGAACTCGACAAAACTATCCTCAGTTTGTATTGTTTGTAAGTGATTACTTTATTTATGTAATTAGGTCTCTATCTCAGCTTTTTCAATTCATTGCCGGTAAGTATATTCACTATATTCTTTTGTACGCTATATATAATGATGCAGAATGAAGATGCTCGATTGTAAAAGAAAGGCTATCAACGGATTTGGGTACATTGACCCACATCGAGTTCATGGAGCTATACTAAAGGATAAACCACTGGAGACCGAGCACAACTTGTTGCGGTTTCTCACGAAACAGCATTTCTGTAACGAAATACTATTTCCTTACCACGATGGCAAGTGAGTTTTTGTACACATTAACTTTTGCTTACTCGATGTTCAGTATAAATGATGAGTTACTGACGTATGTAAACCTTGCGTAGGTACCACTGGATTCTTTAAGCATTTCACTTGACATGGGAAGAGTTCACATCATGGACTCACTAAACAAAGACATTGAAAACTACCGCATCATTATCGATGCGCTCCAGAGGTAATTTCAACCATTATCGCAATATATCGGTTTCTTTCGTTCATTTTCTGGGATATCAAGTAGTTATTAACTCATACATTAATTTTTTTTGTCGGGTAGGGTTTGGACACGGTTCAAGAAACATGTCCGTGGTCAATGGCGTGAGGAGCTATTTTTTAAATCACTCTCGGTAAGTAGTACGAGCTAAGTCCACGTATCTATTTAATTCTAGTTTATGTGCATTTATCATGCTAGCGTTATTATTTGATTGAATTCTATTCTTATAAAGTGCGCGAGGCGGCCACATGAAACTAATCTATGTGGATTCTACGTGTGCGAGTTCATTCGCATCAGCATTGAGAAGCCCTTAGAAAATGTTCGAGTAAGTAAACAATATATTCACCCTTTATTTTTATTACAAAAAATCGTGTTGAGTCTAATCCATACGATCTCCTTTTTACATAGTTGGACGCGATGCGGGACAAGCTCCTACCAGAGGACCGCCTAATAACAATCCAAGAGGAATTTGCTGCATTTTTTCTCGACGAGGTCATAGACCCACGCGGAGAATACTGTATAAGTAGACCCTAAAGCATCCATGTAATGATCTCCATGTAATCAAATAGACATGCTCTGGACCTTGTTGAGACTCCATATATGCTTGTAAGAGTAATTATATTATATATTGCGTCAATGTGGCCAAGTACTGTGTAGTAGCGTTCTGTATGTATACGAAAACTTGTTTCTAATGAAAACACAGAATGAAAAATAATTAAACACAAAACACAAAATGAAAAGAAAAACACAAAACTCTAAAACCCCATCCTCTGCCGCGGCAGCCAAATGGCACAAAATGCTGCTGCGGCAGGGAACCTTTAGTCCTGGTTCGTAACATGACCCGGGGCTAAATGTTCTGCCGTCCAGCGCGCCTAGCAGGCCACGTGGTTGGACCTGTAGCCCCGGTTCGTAACTGAACCGGGGCTAAAGCTTGACCTTTAGTCCTGCTTTCGCAGCCCCGGTTCGAAATCCGGGACTAAAGGCCCTTACGAACCGGGGCAAATTGGCCGGTTTCTATTAGTGGGAAAAGATAGGAAATCGCTCTTCAAAGAGCTGAAACACAAAAAATGGTAAAGTATGTATATAACGCCCGATAGGAATGAGAGGCATAGGAAGGGATCCATGTTCGAGCTTCATGAGAAATCCTTCATGATGTCTCGCCAGAAGCAAGGCATCTTATCTAGCAAGTACGGCACAATCAACATCAAGGGATGATACTAAACAAAGTCTAAAGCTGATCATAGGCTCACGTTAAACTACTATTAACTCCAGCCCAACAAACCAGAGACGGAGGAAGACTAAGAAGAAACGGGCAAGAGATAAAGACTCGAGCCCATGCAAGAACCATGGTAGTTGTGAGCTCAGCTAGCCATGAGGTCCAAGTCGTCTTGACGGCAACGATGGCGCCTCCTCCTATACTGCTTCGCTCGCCCACTGAGTTCACTCGTAAAATATTTTGTATCATGTTAATTCCAGTTCTGGTTCCGATGCAACCATTCTGCATATGCAAATATGCAAATCATCACGTATATACTTATATGCCAGCTCTAAAATATGTGTCTGGAGATTGCAGAATTTAGATATGAATACGCACAGCCCGGATGGTAAGAGGACACTCGTACAAATCGATTTTGTTAAACGGCCTACGAAACATATGCTAGATAATGTATAGAAGCTTTTAGCTTATATATTAACACGCAACTAGTACGAGGCCAAGTACCATTCCAAGCTGAAAATTCACATGGTATTAGAGCGGGTCTCTTTCGAGACCTAGCTGTCCTAGAGCCGCCACCGCTGGATCTCAGCTGCAGCCGCCATACACACACAAACATGGCCGCCGTCTGATCCATCTGACCGCCGCCGCTCTACGACAAACTACAATCGCCGCCGCCACTCAGATTCAGTCGCCGCCTCAAGATCCACAACACGACCACCGCCTCTTCCGCATCTACGACCTACAACACGACCGTCGCCGCCACTGCTTGACAACTGCCACCGCCTACAGGAAACCTTAGAAGTGAAGGACGAGAACAAGAAGAAGATCAAGGTGGAGAACCCCGCCTATATTGCATGGATCGCGCGGGATCAAAAATCCTGGAAACGTACATTTTTTTCTCTGAAGCCTACCCCCCCCCCCCCCCCCCCCCCCCCCCCCCAAGTCTAATAAACAAAAATGATAAAAATTTCAAATTTCAAAATCCTTTGACATGCATATACCTCATGCAACCAACTTTTAGGGGAAATTTTGAATTTTGATTTTTTTTTTTGCAGAAAAAGGTTGTTCCAAATTAAAACGGCTATAACTTTTGCGTACGAAATTATAAAAAAATTGTGTAATATATGAAAAAGTATCTACGCGAAAAGTTACATCTGATTTCAACTGCCGAGGTTGTTTGTACAGATGACAGATTTTCAAAATTCCAAAGGAAATATGAAAGCAGGAAGATTTTAGGTTTTGTTAGGGAAAAATGAGAAAAATTGATATATTTTGAATTTTTTTTGTTTATTTTACTTTTTAATTATTTTGAAGTTTTTATATTATTTTGGATTTTTTTAGTTTTTTGAGAGTTGTTATTATTATTTTGGAAATTATGAGTTTTTAAATTAATAATTGAATTATGCATAAAGATTATTAGCAATTCTTTGTTGCTTATTACTTAATCATTGTTACTTATTTTTAAAATTATTTAGAATGAAAAAAATAAGTTTTATCAAAGTCTAAGGTTAATAGAAATGATAGCATACTATTATCAGGAAGTTACCAGCACGGTCTTGAAAACTAATTTGGAAGGAACTCAAAAGTTAAGCGTGCTGATGGTGGAGCAGTGTAAGGATGAGTGACCGATCGGGAAGTTTGACTATAAGTATGCACTTTGACATGAGAATAGGGGTGATTAGAGATTAAACCGTCAAACAATTCAAAAATCTAAAACTTTGAGTTTAAAAAAAATCTGAAAAAAACCGAAACTTTTTTCTATAAAATTTAAAAACTCCAACCAAACCTTGCCCCAGCACGTGACCGCAGCCACGTGGAGCGCGTTTAGTCCCGATTTGTGGCACAACCGACACTAAAGAGGGGGGTATTAAGTCCTGATTGCGCAACCGGGACTAAATACAGTTATGAACCGGGACTGATATGCCTTTTTCCAATAGTGATGTATGGAAAGAAAATAGTTGATGCATTCTGCATTCCTTTGTAGTTTCGGAGTTTATAGCTTGGTGAACATTAACGTGGTGTAGTGGCGAGTATCATACAATATTATCTCACATCCCAACCATGGTCATAATAACTAGCACCTTGCTTGCTTTCCATGTCGTAGAAAAAGATAGTAAACAACTCGATAAATACATGAAAAAAGAGTAGACTATGCCATCGAACTTTCAAAATAATAAAATGACTAATGCATCAATTGATGTAGAGACCGGGTGCGCTCCATTTCGAAAAATGACTGCCGTCCGATAAGGAAAAGGAGGCAGATATAGGAAAGGGATCTGGGTTTGAAGCTCAAGAGCAGCAGGTCATTATGTCTCGCCAGAAACAAGACAACTTACCTAGGGTGATATATAAACTCACACCGTGGTCAAAGTACCTTACAAATCAATGTCAACCTACCATGGTATTTAGTAGCCACGGATCAGCTTGCACGCTATAAATGTGGCAAGTGCCTCGCGATCCTTAAGAGTAGCCACTAGACATACACGATCGGCGCTGCAACTTGTAAGCGACAAATTACGATCACCTTTTGATGAGTAGCTCATCTCTGGTATTTTCTAGAACTTCGATAGCAACAATGGAGGAGGATGAACAGGTAGAGTTCGATCTGGCAAAATGCTAAGTTAGGAAAAGGATGTGTCAGAAATCCAGGTCCAAGCTGCAAATGGCATTTTAGAGCTGAGAGGGCCGGTCTCCTAAGATTAGTCACAAAATAATGTACAAGAGTACCCAAACCAGTGAATGTTTGAGGCTACACTCTCCGTATGGACAACACTCTATTCAACCAATACACGTGCACTGTCGACCTTGACTATATTGCCGTCCTTGGATCTTGGTTGCACCGCAGTAGAGAATGTTCATGTTTCGATGGTAGAAATGAAGTCTCACTATGTTTTTTTTGCTCTTGTGTCTTTCATGTGTGGGCGACCCAAGGCGACCCAAACCCTAGCGTAACCTCCCGGTCCTCCACCGACCCTTCCTTCTCCAACCCTGCATATCCTCTCCCCTCCCTTGATCCCGTCCAACTCCATCTTTCTGACGGCTACAATTTCGAGGTGTTCTCAAGCCAGCGTGCAGATCCTTCCATGTGGAGGCTCTAGCACGGCTCGGGTAACGGTGCATGGTGTTGTCCGGCAGTGTCCCGTGCCCAGATCTAGATTGAGGGCCACACGTCCAGATTCAGATCATGAACAACTGGTGCGGCTCCTTGTCGTTCGAGGCTATCTCACCGACCGGTGGGCTGCCTCCTATGCATCTTGTGGCGTGCGTTGGGAAGGATAAGGTGGTGCGAGCGACCGGGAGGATGACGTGGGTAGGTGATCGTTGAGTTGTGTTCAATGCGGTGGTTGGGGCGGACAAACTCGTGCGAGCAGCATGTCTTCTTCGATGTTGGGGTGATGCACAATGGTTACGGTCATGAGGATGGCGTGATGACTCGGGGAGTAGCTAGAAGTGGTGTGGTTTAGCAATTCGGCGTAATTAGTCCTTCATACCTTTACCCGTCTGGTAGGATATCCGTGGATACGCGGATCCATGTGGATAAAATGGCCATCCTTAACAAAGCTAGCCCCGTCCAAAACATTTATTTGACTGATGGAGGGGCAAAATCGGGACGCACAGCCGAACCCGTTTGCCCTTTCCCTCGGCTTGGTCCATATTAGGAGCCCACCACGATTCCCCTTTCCAAGTCCCAACTCGCGTTTCGCTTCCCCTCAAAACCCCAACCTCTAGCAGGATGGCCCACTTCGCCGGCTTCTCCGCCTCCGCCGACGCGGAATTCTGGACGGCGTGCCCGCACTGCTGCTACGTGCACTCCTACCCGCGCCTTCACGTCGGCCGCCGCCTCCTCTGCCCCACCGCTACATGCCGCCGCGTCTTCTCCGCCGACGAGCTCCCCTCCCCGCCGCCCATCGTCCCCGGCGCCGACATGTACTTCTGCACCTGGGCCTTCTTCCCGCTCGGACCACCCGCCGTCGCTGAAGGCTGGGCCCCGTTCACGCCTTTCAACCCCGCTGCGCCTCCCTCCCCTTCCCCCACCCCAACCCCTACCGCCGCCACGCCCGCCTCTGCCATTCCATCCCGTGTGAGGCCCATCTCCAGGAAGAAAGTGGGCGTCTGCCTCAAGGGCAGAGCCCGCGTTGAGGCGGAGGAGGAGGAAGAAGTGGAGGAGGAGAAGACGGCTACCGTCGCCGACCTGAAGGCCCATGAGGAGGTGCAGGTGGATTGGCTCAGCCTTGGCGGCAGTGGCGAGAGCGGGATCAACATCAACGAGTCGGTGGATCTGAGTGAGCTAGGGTTCCGCTTCGACGACGAGACGGGATTCCTCCACGAGTTACCGTGATCATGCCATGCTATACTAACTGCTCAAAAATGTACTTAGATGGTTCTCAAGTGGTAGTTTCCTATCGGCGTTGTTCGGTTTAGTTTCTGATGGAAATGTTGGATTTTAGCTGTTGCAGACTAGCTACGGAGCCTGTCTTTGTTAGCGGTGAAGATGTGGCCGCCGAAATGCCAAATGTGGCTCCTTTTGTGGTGACTCGAATGCTCAAAGACAATGCAGGATCGATGCATTTTGTTATGTATGTGCCTGCCCTGTTATCATCTCAGGATATGCAGGGTATCGTCTGGCTCAATGTCTGTTTTGCCTAATTCAATTGTCAATTATGGTGCATGCTGCTGCTGCTCATTTTGCTTCTGTCATCTGGGTATGGGCTTTCTTGTGCAGGAGAGATCATGGTAGTTTTTGAACTGTTGATGGTGTTTTTTGTTATGTTGGATGTTCATAAAAATGCTTGCAGGTGGATGGCTCTCAAATTGCAACGAATTGAGTTGGACTTGAGGATCTTTTTCAAATTGGAGGTACAGTTTTACTAGCACTTTCATTTTATTGGCATGGACTATGTGAGAATATTATCCACCAATGGCACTGCCTCCAAGCTGCCTGTCTCAGTTTCATGCTGTGTCTTATCTTGAACCATCACATCTTGTGGATGTTTCAAGGCTTGGTTGATTCAGATTCTCATCATCATCATTTCCTTACTTTATACATACATATATATAAGTCTGTCTCTCTCTTTTCAATATCGAGATACTATAATCTATGTGGTTTGGTGATGATATAACTGTAATGCTGTTAACACTTAGATTCTAGTTTTGACATAGTAGAAAATAACTGCATCAGAATGTAGCCTTTCAGGTTACCAAGCATTAACAACGTCTAACACGTTTCCTAATTATATAGAGAAAAGGGATTTTTTTACTGGTGTGACACGGATTTTTTTCTTCTGATTTGGAACATTAGTGTTCATTTTGCTTTTGCTGTGAAATCCTGGAGCGAAGAGGCTTTGTGTTTTGCTTGGTCAGTTTCAGTTGGTTACATACTTCTTGCACGCATTTTTTATCACTACTACTCTGTTATGTTTCCGTTTGACCAAGGTCACTACAAGAGGGAAGATTACAGGGTCTGAGGTAGTTCTGGGTACAGAGAGCTAGTGAAAGAGGCAGGGGATATACTGGGGATAGAGATCAGGGAAGAAGAAAGAGGCTGTCCGCCCTTGCCAGGGTCAGGGTGCAGGTGGGAGTGGGCTGCCCACGGTGCCCACTATCCAAGTCCACATAAGAGGCTAAGTGGGAACCCACGGTAAACAAGAAAATTAAGTGGGCATATGTGGGATGCCCACATTGATTCAATGGCTCCAACGCTCGCAGTGTGCAGATGCTTCCATGATTGAGTTAGGGCGCGGACTGGGGAGCCGTGGCTAGCTCCGCCATGGCAGCCGCTCCTCCTCCAGCTCTAGGGAAGGCCCATTCCCACCTCCCTCCGCTCATCCATCTCCCTTTCTCCCCGTACCTCCTCCGATCCCGGCTGCCGGCAATGAATCTTGTATGGGCACCGTCACTGATTCTCCAAAGTCCAAGAAAAGGAAGCATAAGGTAATTGTGAATCTTTCGTGTCATTAACTAAGTCTTAACTGAATTCGTTTTTCCAACTAAAAAACGGGGGAACGACTCTAGTTGAAGGAAGTTGCTTTTACTACGATGAGAGAATTGTACGTAATAATCTGTCAACTATCCTAATTATCCTGTTGGTTGCTTCGAAAATTATTAGCAAGTATTTAAGGGTATAAGTAAAACTAGAGAAAGGACTTCTCTGAAACCTCGGGAACATCTGTCCAAGATGCTTCGATTTTCTTTTCTCATCTTTGGGGCGTGTCTTTCTTTGGGTGTTGTGACACTCTTTTCTCATCTTTGTTTACATCTGAGCAATCTTTAGTGAGGAACAAATTAGATGTCTGCGGGCATAATTTGAAGCATACAATTAGTTCTTATCACGTCAAGCTGCCATGCCTGCAAGTCTATCCGCCAGCTGATAGCAAAATATGGCTGTTATTGTTACAGATAGGTGTTTTCTCACCATGATGCTTTGCTGCACCATGATATTATCTCTTGTCACTTACTTTCCATTCGCAGGTAGAAAGTAGTAATTGGTTAGGTTGGAGAATTCAGTCTAGTTTCTAGGCTCAGGCTCAATACACTGTTGTTCTCAATCACCTGTATACAGGAGAGTGTGGATCTGCTCTCCACGGGGTAAGGCGATTTGTGTATTTCTTGAATTTTTTTGCTAATCGAGAGAGGAAAGAAGAAGCTAGTATCTAGCAGATGCACATATTCCAATAACCTCATTTACTCTGCTTCTCCTCTTTCCTGTCACATTGAGCTGAGTTGCTCACACTGGTCAGAGGCTCAGAGCACCTTGCAATTTGCTTTGATGATTAGTGTGTACTACTGCCTGTGATGTAAAGTTATGGACTGAACTGAATTTAGCACAGTTGCCGAATCAATTTACTATAACCATGATTAAGCAAGTATGTAGTAATGTCATTTGTGTAATCCAGCAATTGTTAGAAGGCTACCAACTGAAATATGATTCAATTGAAAACCGAGGCTTAACTGTTAACTCGGCTTGTTCTGACACCCAAGATAGTAACAGAAAATATGAATTCCTCCCCACTATGGCATTCCGTTCCGTCACAACATCTGATCTCCAAGAAGGACAAGCCTGCAGCATATAGTTCATCCAGTTCTCATATTCATGAAACATGACATGTAATTTTGATGCCAACAACTCCGGGACATGTAGCATTATGTCCTTCGATTCCTTTGTCCGAGCAAGGAATTTAGCCATACTTATAATGGTTGAAGAATCAAGTAAAAACAGTTGCCTAGCCAAACAAGGATCAGTAACTTTCATTTGTCCTGAAAACCAGGCCAATAAGAAGGGCCACAGATTGCACCAGTGAGTTGAGTGATAATGTATCCTCGCTGAAAATAAGAGAAAATCCATATGGAGACAAGAATTTGGGCTGCCGTCATGAAAAGATTAGGCCACCACCATTGTCGGGTAAATATATCCTTGACAACCATCTCAAGCCGCACGCACATCACTGAGACCACCTCGCAGTTCTTTGGTCAACTAGACGGAATACTTCTCACCAGAGTGCAAATTTCATAAAAAATAATCCCGGTTGTCAATCGATTGAATACTGACTAGTTAGATAAAGGTTATTCGGCCGGACCTGTTTCTGTCCTATTAACTCTCTGCTGAAAGCATCTAAAAAACCTCTCGACGACTGAAAGTCTCCAATACACTGCAAAAAAAGAGGCCTCTATTGAAAGAGATTTACGAATGGGTCAGCATGCAACACAATAGCGAGCGAAAGCATGTCCCTAACTCAGAATATTATATACTCTCTCTGTCTAGAAAAGGATGTCTTGGATTTATTTAGTTTTGCATATATCTAGAGACATTTTAGTGTATATAAATAAATGTGAATGTAGACGACTCCGCGACATCCTTTTCCAAACTGAGGGAGTACAAGATTGGAAAATCGCATTGACATATCACTACCCAGCCGTCTTCCCTACAAAAATAAGCTTGTGTTGGTAATAGTGGTACTTTTTTTTGAGAGAATATGCATTTTATTGATTAAATCACATTAATATAAAGAGTTCCCTGGATACAATTCGGAACATAATGAAAAATACAGCTAGAATTGATACTCAAATTTGACTTAGCTAAGATATGCGCCGCATCCTTCAAATTTCGCTTCAGGTGGCCAAAGGAAGACGACGAGAAGAACTGCACCATACTTGATCGATGCAATGCATCATTTACTTAGACTGAACTCAACAAGTATGTGGGCATGCATTCAAGTTACATGAAGCAATTAACCTTCACTTCTTGTGGGAGTAATGTTAGTAACTTATGATGGGTAGTTATTATACTCAAGCCTACTTACTCACGTTGTATCGGTGTTCACATAATACGTACATATTTCAAGGCATCCACAACCATTAACATACTTGTACTTGGCAAGGCTGCAGACCTTACTTAGTGGAAACATTGTTCTGACAACCCACAAATGGTTGGTGAACTATGTACATATACATCATGTTTTATGATCTAACACATTGTGGTACCATCACGAACGCACTCACAGGTAGCCATCTCTTTATACAAAGAGTGACCACAATGAAAAATTAGCATGTTATCTCCATGCTATAGAGCAAGCACATGACCAAATATCCATCTAATTGTGCCAAAAGCACGGGCAAAAGATGACTAAGCTCAATAATATGAGCAAAACTTTCTCACCCAGATACATGTTGGTAGAATAGGAAGAGGAGGCATATGGAATCACTAGACTCTCTAATGCGTAGCTTGTTAGCATCATTTGGAGTTATAGGTGAATTGCCTTTGTAGTCAGGCACTTTGCCTTTCAAAGCATCAAATCACTCAAGAATCTTTGTTCATTACTGATAATGCAACATCACAAGTATCTCCAAAATCACAACATGGGAAAAACCTTCTCATGATGACCATAGATAGTCACATAGTCTCGGCGGTGATCTGCCTAGAAGCTAGGATGGCGCCTATGTTCTCTGCTCGAGCAAGGAATCATCTAGCCATGATCTTAGCTATCCAGCTCCTAGTTTGTGTCCAACTCGATCGCATGCCATGAAATAGGCACCTCGATGTTTTACTACATCTGTTCCAGGGTTTTTGGTTAGGCTATATTAGTCCACCAAAATGTTTTATATTTTGAAAGAGATGTAATATTTTTAATTGGCATTATATCAATTTAGTCACATTTCTAGAATGCAATCATACTTGTATCGCTCCATCAACTCTGATATGCCTACTTTTGTCCTCCGGATATTCCTTTTAGTTTCTTTTTGTTATTTATCTTATTATTTTTCAATTATTTATTTATTTATTTTCCTTTTCAAATAAAATATTTGGTAAACTATGTGCATGTCACGGGGACCACCTCACAGTCTTCTAGTCAATGAAGAGTAAACCTGGTATGGAAGATGGAACCGGTGCATACGAGGGTACACCCTACATTGGGAGAATAAGTATCTTCTCAACAAAGGCATTATCATGTCGATATAATCACAGTGAACAAAAAGGAGCAATTGTGCCAACCAGAATAAAAACCCTCAACTTATGGGATCCCTTAACCAATTACCAAACATATTAGTAATACTTGGAGTGGGATATAAGTTACATGCCACATGGACTACATCAACATGACTCAAGCGAAATCTCGATAATAGCATGTAATCGTCTTACCGTGATTACAGAACCAACGCTAGCCTAGAAATGTGCAACCAGTTTCTTTTAATGAGAAACATCGTTTGGTAAGACGACGACCATTGCATATAACAAAGGGAAATTATCACTTCTAGCAGGATATTTAGTTTCTACGGTTATCTATTTTGAATTGGGATATCAAATGAAGTAATGTTGCATTCATCATCTTGATGGATACTTCACACCTTGGTGCACATTTCATAAAAAATCCCCTTGTAGACTAATTGAATATTGGTGAGGCAAAGATTCCAATCCTAACGATTTTTGTCTAGTTAACTCTATGGAAAGATATGTTGGGTGGATCATCCTGGAACACATCAGCAGCGAGTGAAGAATCCTTGGCCATCTCAATTGTATGCAGTCTCACAATATTATACAGGTTTGGCAACTGATATTGATAGATTATTATCCAGCCATATCTCCTCCTAAAATAGGGCTTCTATTGGTAATAGTTGTTGGTACATGTGATGCACCTCCTTGGATGATCAAATGCAGCATTTTATTGATAGATTATCAAGGTTCGGTAATGTTAGTAACTTGTGGTTTTTATTTTTTAAACATACTTGTGATTGATATAGTTATTGTACTCTACTCTACTTAGTCACGATGTATCGGTGTTGACATGATGCGCGCAATTTCAAGGCATCCATGTTGTAGGTGGAGTTATCCTGAGCCATTAACATGTTTGTGGCAAGGCCGTAGACCTAACTCAGTGGAAACATTACTCCGGCGAGGTGGAGACCTACAAATGGTTGGTGGACTATGTTGACATTGTGATTAATGATCTAGCACATCATGGTCTCATCACGAACTCACTGACAAGCCATCTCTCGCCATGTAACGAATGGACACAATGATAAATAGCATGTTATCTCCATGCTACAAAGAAAGCATACATGACCATATATCCATAAAATTGTGTCGAACGCATGGGCAAAAGATGAGTAAGCTCAACACCACGAGCAACTTTGATAACAAGATACATGTTAGTAGAATAGAAATAGGAGGCACATGGGATCACTATATTCTCTAATGTGTATATTGTCAACCTGATTTTCCAGTTCTGGGTGGATTGCCTTTGTAGTCAGGCACTTTGCATTTCAAAACATCAAAGCACTACATACTATTTGTTCATTACCAACAATGCAACATCACAAGTAACTCCAAAATCACAACAACATAGGAAAAACCTGCTCATGATGACCGTAGATAGCCACGTAGTCTCGATGCTGATCTGCATAGAAGCTAGGATGGCACCTATGTTCTTTGATCGATCAAGGAATCATCTAGCAGAGAGCGTTGCTACCCAGCTCTCGTTTGTGTCCACCTCGCTCGCATGCTACAAAATAGCCACCTCAATGTGGTTAGGCTATTTTAGCCCATCAAAACCTTTTACATTTTGAAGGAGAGGTAATACCTTTTAATTGGCGTTATATCACTTTAGTCACATCGGTAGAGTGCGATCATACTTTAAAACTTCTTCAATTCTCATATGCATACTTTTGTACTCCATATGTTCCTTTTAGTTTGTTTGTGTTATCTATCTTATTATTTTTAAATTATTTATTTTCCTTTTCAAATTAAATATACTAGAAATTGCTAATATTCCTTGATGCTATGCTATTTTTCATATCAAACTTGTATTAAGATTACAAGGCTTTGCAACGTGATCACGATTAATAAGCTCGATAACTATACATGCTACACCAACCGGATGATAACTAAATCATTCTCGTTGGCGAAGTGTGTGGATAGTAGTGAGTTATTATTGGTGTGTCTCCTATTAATTTTTTTGGAAATGAGTATATATTAATATCACACGGATACCAATTACACTCAGTCTCTGCAACAACGCATACCTTAATGGAAATATGGACGCACACAGCCAAAAAAATAAGAAGAATTACAAAAAAGAAAAGTCCCGCTGCAGGAATCCGGTCCTTAGCAGCAACGACACTACCACCACCAAAACAACACCAGAAGTCCAACCCCTTCAAAAGCGACGCCTTCAAGAAGGAAATAGTGCGCAAGCGCTGATATCGCCCGATCAAAGATCTAGGTTTTCACCCTGGAGAAAATCCTCGCTCGCAAAGCAGTGCCTTCTGCAAGACCATTGTCAGGCACAACCAATGAAGGCCAGACCTTATTTCAGTTAGTAGTTGTCGTACCTTATCTCAGTTCCTGTGTGCAAAACATGTCAGATCAGACAGTCTATACTACAAGGTTTTCAATGGAGAGGATCATCACCGTTTACCATGTTTGGCATTCCCGGTGTCACCATTATCCTTAAGCATGTTCAATATGAGAGGCAGAGACAACAGTAAAACACGAAATATGAAAAACACCGCAACATTTTTTTAAACGAGGCAAAGTATTGCCTATTCCATTAATTAAGAAGAGAGTTACTCCGTTAATAAATGGAAAACCACACAAAAACCAATACAATCAGGGCCAAGCCTGCACAAACACTGGCGAAACAAGGACCAAGCCCAAAAACCATTCCACTAAGACCGGACGACCTCCTACCAAAGCCCAAGAAAAGACAACGTGGCAGCTATGGGAGGAGCAGGAACGGTACCCTGAGCCGCCGGTTCTAGGCATTCGGCCGATGCCAAACAATCCCTGAGTCCCTCAAGCATGTCCGCCAAGTCGCAATAGACATGCAAGTGTTGCAGCTCACCACCGCCAACCTCGAACAACACAACCTTGATGATGAGGCGATGATGGTGTTTTCGAATGTCGCTCCCCTCCTTGGTAGCATTGTCGAGGAGCCCATCACCTCCCTCGTTGCTTGTGCCTCGGGCTCTACGCGTGATATCCTAAGTTTCGGCCTTGGTCGGAGCGGGCATCGACATCGTCACCATCGCTTTCCCCTTGGGAGCATCACCTTGGAGGTCCTGTACTTTGCCAGACAATGGTGGCTTGGGTTGCTTTAATTTCCAGCTTCGTCATCGGCTGGGCATGTGCGTGGCCCTGGGCCAGTGTGGAAGTCCTAGCGGTAGCTCCGGAAATCCGTGATATCTAGAAAAATGGATACCTCTACGAAGGCCCCGCTTCGCGCGCTCTCCTTTCTCCACATGGATCATTCTCGCGCATTTCCTGTCTCCCGGGATTCCTTCGACGCACGCGAAAAGGGAAAAAGGGAAAGCCTCGTACGTTCTTAGATACCAGGTTATCGGGTGTGCTAAATCCAATTATGAGTCTACAGGGTCACTTTGTCTCGGAGATTTCGCATGCTAAAACCAATTCTGAAGTCACATTTGGTCCATGTGCACTCATCCACGACCATTGAAAAGGTTGCGCCTACGCAAGGTTGCAAAACCCCTGAATGACGACGGGACCAACATGTACCGTGAGTTATGATCTAGTACATCTCGGCATCATTATGATCTAGTATTGTCAACATGACAGTGTGGTAGTCTAGCCGGTGGCCTCATCCATAAATAGTAGCATATGAGGCAAGCCAACCGTGACTAAATCCATCTAAGTATGTGGGAAGTGTAGCAGGAGAAATAGAGGAAAGCTGAAAATGGCAAGTTCAATAATGAACAATCTCTGTGTTGGGCGAGTAGGAAGAGGCGGCATCTGGAACCAATAGAATCTCCGCTGGCTTGCCCGCCCGTCAGACCAGGTAGACCGGGGTGAAGTGGAGTTGTAGTCGAGTGCTAGTCTGCTGCTGGACACTGGAGCACTTCACGACTGTCGTTCATTGTCTTCATTGCCACCTCCTTGGAAGCTCGCTAGTCACGAGCACACTGGTAGAGCCAGAACACGGCCAGTCGGCGACTACGGCAAGATATTTCGGTGGCACAATGAGCTTGCGACAATCATGAATTGACATCTCCTCTGGCTTCATAGCATCGTATTTTCTTGTCTGCTTCCTTGTCGTCTCCTCTGGCGCAAGGTAGAAACTAGAAAGTAGACACCCAGTGCTAGGTGTCGATGCAAAACTGATCGCCTGGTACATAAATGATGCCTAAGCGGCAATGTAACCAAAAAAAAAATAGTTGGCATCATGTCTTCCATGGGTAAAAAAGGGTCTTTGGTCCAGCACCTAAATTCCATTGGTCCCGGTTCGGTTCCGCAATCACGACCAATGGCAGGCACCGGTCTCGGTTCATGCCGTCTAAGCATTGGTCCCGGTTCATCTCTAACCATTGGTTCCGGTTCGTGGCATGAACCGGGACCAATGTCACCGCGACGCACACGTGGCGCTCTGCGGAGCATTGGTCCCGGTTGATGCCACGAACCGGGACCAAAAAACCCATCGACGGTCCGCAATCCGGGACAGAGATCTAAATTAAATCGAGGCAGAAATTAAATTGATCTAGTATTTTTGAAAAACGCTTCCACAAATTAATCGAGACAGAGATCTAAATTGAGGAATTTCATTAATTCAACCACAAATTCTTCCTAAACAAAGGTGCGATTTAACAAAATTTTCCTAGTTGATAATTTCACTTCCGCTGCCGCTGTCCTCCGAGCCGCCGGCTTCCTCGTCGTCGTCGGACGGAACCTCCACGATTTCCGCATTGTTCGCGAGACGGAGCTCCTCTTCGCGGCGAGCGGCGTCGATGACGGTGTACTTGGTCCGTCCAGGGACGGACCAGAACCTCTCCCGACCTTCTCGGTTGCGGAGATCCGGATGCACCACGCATCTGTAAACGATGCGGTTGCTAATCTTGGCCTTTCGCTCCTTCTTAAACAGCGCCGGCCAGTACGGGCTGGCCACCGCGTACCAGGGCAGCGCCCTCTTCCACGCGGGCATCTGGCGGCGACGCGCCACGATTTCGCTCTCCATCTCGGCTCCGCCGGGGACGAGGAGCGGAGCCACCGGCACACCCGCGTAGCTGATGCGCCATCCGTGGGGCACCGTTGCGCCCGGCGGCGCGAGGATGTCGTAGTGCGCGAACATCACCGCCTCGTAGAAGTTCAGCGCGGGCATCTCCATGGCGGCGCGGTGGAGATTGGAGAGGGAGGGGAGGATGGACGACGGCGTGGGTGGAGAGATTGCAGAGGGCGAGGCGATGGCGTGGTGGAGAGATTGGAGAGGCCGAAGCGATGGCGAAGCGCAGCGCTGTGGCCTCCTATTTGTACACGAGGACGACGAAGCGACGGTGCTGGGCATTGGTCCCGGTTCATGCCACGAACCGGGACCAAAGCCCCTCCCCATGACATGTGGCTGCCCAGCAATGCCCCTCCCCCCCCCCCCACCCATCCAGGGCATTGGTCCCGTTTCATGCCACAAATCGAGACCCGGGGACCAGTGACCTGGGTGGGGGCGTTGCTGGGCAGCGACGTGTCGCGGGGAGGGGCTTTGGTCCCGGTTCGTGGCATGAACCGGGACCAAAAACCCTCCCATGGCTATAAATAAGCCCCGCCCATTCACTTATTTTTTCTGGAATTTTGTGTGGGAGGTGGATGCTAGGTTTTTTTTCTTCACACTGTACACAAGGTGTTCGACGAAATGTCCGAGCCACACTTAAGTTCGCACAACACGGTATCCTCGGCTGAGGTTAGCAACCTTATCTTCTTTATCTGTAACTGATACAAAAATATTGCATGTGTCTATGTATGGTGGTTATTTTACTATTCACGATGTCATTGTCATGGTTAATTATTATGACGCAAATCGATGCGCGGATGGGATGGATGTACGGCGACCGACGCGATTCCGATTTTATTGCAGGCCTGCATAAATTTATCGATTGGCTAAGGCAAACAAAGTGGATAATTTTATGCCTTGTCCCTGCGTCGACTGTCGGAATGTGGCGGAGCACTCAGATGGCTCAATGCACGGCGCCTAGAAAAGTGCTGTTGCGTGGTTGATGTAGAGCTCGTTGGAAACCCCAAAAGAAAGGTATGATGAGCACAGCAGCAAGTTTCCCTAAGTTATGAAACCAAGGTTTAATCGAACCAGTAGGAGCAAGGAAACACTCCAAAGGTGTTACTAGCTGAGCTTTGGCAGAACACACTACCGGTGCTAATAGCAACGTGGAGACCTGCACAACACAACCACAGAATTTTGTCTCCAAATTGCGATGAGGTTGTCAATCTCACCGTGTTTTGCGGAAAAAAGAAAGGATTAAACGTATCGAATGGAAAGAAATAAATGTTTGTAGAAAGTAAACACAAATAAGTAAACAGTTTGTAGACTGAATGTAAAAGACAAGGACCGGGATCCATAGTTCACTAGACGTGGCTCTCCTTAAGATAGATAACATGCTGGGTGAACAAATTACAACGGGGCAATTGACAAACATCGAGAAAGCAATACATGCATATACTAATCATCTTGACTCCTTTGAGATTCGATTGGGCATTACAAAATTATACATAGACCGTCATCCAACTGCATCTATGACTAATAATCCACCTTCAGGTTATCATCCGAACCCCCTCCAGTATTAAGTTGCAAGCAACAGATTATTGCTTTACGAACTGCGTGTAAAGTAAACAATACGATTGTTCTATGAACAAAGAATTGTTGTTTTCTCCCTAGTAGCAACAACACATCTAGTACCTTAGAGATTTCTGTCACTTCCCCGGATTACCAGAGGCATGAACCCACTATCGAGCATAAATACTAACTCTTGGAGTTGCTAGCATCTACTTGGCCAAGATAGCTACTAACAACGGAAATCTAGCAAGATCACAAATAACAAAGACATGATAGAATCAATAATCAATCTGAAATAGCATCTAAATATCCATTGGATCCCCGCAAACACAACATGTAGAATTACAAATAGATGATCTTGATCATGAACGGAGCTCGCAAGATCTAGACATGAAAGCACAAAGGAGGAGAACCAGCCATCTAGCTACTACATGGATCCGTAGTCCAAGGATGAACTACTCACGCATCATACCGGAGGCTTGCATGGTGATGAAGAAAGCCTCCAGGGTGAATTCCCCTCTCCGGCAGGGTGTCGGGAAGAGCTTCAGATCCCTCCCGATCTAGGGATGGAGATGATGGTGACTACAGACTCTTTCGTGGATTTTTGATCGGGTACTTAGGGTTTTCGTCCCGAGGGCATCTTATAGTCGGAAGGGGAGGCCGAGAGGGTGCCGGGAGCGGACACACCACCCCCTGGCACGGGCCAGGCTAGGTCGCGCGGCCAGGTGGTGTGGTGGCCCCTGGCCCCTCCCCATCTCGTATTCTGGCACTTGATGACTTCCGGAAAAATAGGCACTTTGGCTTTTGTCCCGTCCAATTCCGAGAATATTCATTTTCTGACTTTCCTGAAACCAAAAACAGCAGAAAACAGGCAGCTGGCACTGTGGCTCTTGTTAATAGGTTAGTCCAAGAAATCATATGAAAAGTACTCCAAAGTTGGAACAAAACACAAGAAAGTGGATAAAACCAAGCATGGAACATCAAAAATTATAGATACATTTGCAATGTATCAACATCCCCAAGCTTAACTACTGCTCGTCCTCGAGTAGGTAAGTGATAAAAAGAAAGAATAATTTTTGAGGTGACATGCACCCTCAAAGACTTGATCAAAGTATTTATAAAACATTCAAAGCTGGGATCATAGTACTTCAATCATAACATGAAAGACAAGGTTCTAGCAATAAGACAAAGAAACTATGATACAACATGAAAATGCACAAACAAAAGATTCATGAATAACAATGCTTTGCAAGACGTTTGTTTGTTTCACATAAAGAAAACATGGCATAATAGTATTCAGCTTGTCCCTCAATAGAGCAGCAAATATAAATGCATAGGACACCTTCAAAGTTCATAAGAGTGACTAGATACAATAGTTTAAAACAAACAATAACAAGTTATGCATCAATCAACTAGTCTTGGGACAATGCACATAGAACTAAGAATGGCCACTATGCTCTCAAAGTAGGTGCATAAAGATAGAAGGTGGAGACTCAATGTAATGGTGGAAAAAAGGCCTTTGTAAAAGGAAGTAGGGATTCAAGTCTCATAAAGAGCTTCCAAAAATTATGGTACTTAAAGATTTCCGCTCTCATTGCCCCTATCATAAGCATCTTTAAGGTGATTAAGGTTAATGTGACACAACTAAGAGGATATGTTTGACAAGTTATAAACCGAAATCTCATGCCCCTTACTTACAAAGACCGATCTTCATGCTACTCAACTTCAGTCACGAGTAAGCTCTTTAAGAACCACCAACGGGGTACCCCTTGCACATGATACGGGAGCTTTCCCATAATCAAAATGACAAGGCAAGCAGACAATGAGCATCTTAGCGATCTTTTTATTTGCTATTTGCATAGGTTTTTATTGAGGATGCTTCATAGAGTGCTCATTATGGTTATGCTGCAAGTTTCCACCATGATTAGGCATGGCTTAGGCTAGCGGCCCAGGCGTTTCTCTAACACACATACAAACTCCATGATCTTATAAGTTCCACTTTTATTTCACACCGCTGGGATCCATAAGCAAAAGAACATGATATCAACGGGATACAAAGCACAAGTGCAATGTTGAAAGCGTTCCCCATGATACATGGTTCTGCTAATTTCAACTTATAAAGCGCAAGCATATACTCAACAAAAATGGACCCAATGGTTCAAGTTTATTAAATGCAAGAAAAGTAAAGTGTGCCATCAAGTTCGTGAGAGCTTTAATCACTAATTTTCACATAACAAGTTTAATTTGGAAGGTAGATACAAACATGAATATACTTGGAATAGCAATTGCTAATAGGTAGGTATGGTGGACTCTTTGGAATAACTTGGTTTAAGGAGTTGGATGCATGAGTAGAACTCATACTTGGTTGTGGAGGCTAGCAAAAGACTGGGAGCGACAAACTAAGAGAGCAATAATGGCCATAATCATGCAGAGCGACAAAACATCATTGATCAAAGCATAAAGTGATACTACAAGTTGAAAACTAAAGGATCATAAAGGCTAATGGTGACTTGAGATAGTCATAACATGGTGTGAGCATGCGTCAAGTCAACCCAAATAAAGCATCAAAGGAGAATACCACAATACTATCCTTTAATATGCTAAAATAACGCATGATTCATCCAAGGCACATTAAGAAATCTCAATTGTTTATAACAAGTCATGCTACAGCAAATAATACTAAGCATAAAGCCAAAAACAATATCAAGCATGGCATGACAAAGCATAGGCCACAGTCAAAAACAAGCTCTCTTTACCACTTAAGCATGAGCTTTCCTACTCTTTTCCAAACCAAACCAAACTATTTGAAAACCAATGTATGAAAGAGGGGGCCCAACCAATTTATTCAGAAAACTAAGCAAACCAAGCAAACGAAAAACCAAAATGAAAACAAAAAAGAGGACGCTCCAAGAAAAACACAACTGTGCATGAAACAATAAAAATGAAGTGTTTGGAAGAAACCTGGGATTTTTAGTGATGAAGAGGGGGATGCCTTGGGCATCCCCAAGCTTTGACGCTTGTACTTCTTGGATATTTCTTGGGGTGACACGCGTGGCATCCTTAAGCTTGAGCTTTAGTCCATTCTTCATCTCATTACTCATTCCTTCCATATACCTGAAATTTTTCCTTCATACAAAACTTCACACAATCTTTATTAGCAACATTAGTGCACTTAAGATAATAAGTCTTTAGGTTCAGTTCTAACACCAAAAAACTTCCATTAAAACACAAGCTACTGTAGCACTTCCCTTAAAAAGCTCAATTCCCCAAAAGAACTCAAAAAGGAACCATCAAGAAGCAAATGCAGAAAATGGCAGAAATCTGTCAAAACAGACCAGCAGGTAAAAACGAATTTTTTCGAAGACCTTCTGTTGCTCAAATCAAAAAGTGTTGAACTAACGAAAGTTAGATAACAACCTGGGGTAGAAGCACAAAAAATCATGTCTCAAAAATACGTTCAGAGATTTTATACGAATGTTTACAATGAAGCACGGAAATCTGTTTCGGGGCACCAACTTTCCCAATTATTACTTCTCTCTCATTAGAGGTTACTCTTGGCACAAAAAGCAAATAAAAAGTATAAGGAGAGGTTATTACAGAGGTAATAACTTCCAAGACTCATCTAAAACTTTTGGGTTATCTCCCAATAAGTACTTTTCTTTAACACCTTTAAGTTAGGCATAAGAAGCAAGAAAAATAATCAAGTGTTCTCAAATGAAGAAGCATTAAGACCAAATTTTGTTTTCATAGGAGAAGCAAAATAAATCTTTTCTCTCTTTTTAGGGAAGTGTTCTATACCTTTCTTGAGTGGGAGTTGATATTTAATGGTGCCTTCTTTCATATCAATGATGGCACCAACAGTTCTAAGAAAAGGTCTTCCCAAAGTAATAGGACAAGAAGCATTGTATTCAACATCCAAAACATAGAAATCAATGGGGACATAGGCATTGTTAACCATAATAAGAACATCATTAAGACTCCCCATGAGTTTCTTTTTAGCATTATCATCAAGTAGGACATTCAAATAACAATCTTCAAGAGGAGGCAAATCAAGCATATCATAAATCCTTCTAGGCATAATAGAAACACTTCTATCAAGATCACATAAAGCTTTGAAATCAAAGTCATTCACTTTCATATTAATGATGGGTTCCCAACCATCTTCTTGTTTAATAGGAATAGAAGCTTTATGTTTCATTTTTTCTTCTTTAATCTTTATGAGAGCATCAGTAATGTGTTTTGTAAAAGCCATGTTCATAGCACTAGCATTAGGACTTTTAGCAAGCTTTTGTAGGAACTTAATAACTTCAGAGACATTGCAACCATCAAGATCAAAATCAAATTTATCATCTAGAGTAGTAGAACTATTACTAGCCTCAACACTAGTGGTGGTAATAGTAGAAACACTAATGTTTCTAGCAATTTCGTCTTCTCTTTCCCACTTAGCATGTAATTCAGCTAATAGTACTAACATTTTCATCAATTCTTACTTGTATGGCATTAGTAGATGCAAAGGGATTCTCAATAGTTTCAGGTTTAGCAGCCATTTTATTCAAAGTAGTTTGAGCTTCAGCTAAAGATGCTATATTTCTTTCAGCATTAGAGAGTTTGTCCTCAATAGTTTTAAAAGAAGCAGTTTGTTTACTAATAAACTCTTTAAGCATAACTTCAAGTTCAGAGGGAGCACTCCTATTACTGTTGTAAGAATTTCCATAAGCATTACCATTGTTGGGAGGATATGGCTTATAATTGTTGTTACCAAAATTGTTCCTATAAGCATTATTACCATAAGTATTGTTGCCAAAATTGTTATTTCTTATGAAGTTCACATCAACTTGCTCTTCTTGAGCAACTAAAGAGGCTAAAGGAACATTATTTGGATCAATATGGGCTTTTCCATTAACAAGCATAGACATAATAATATCAATCTTATCACTCAAGGAGGAGGTTTCCTCAATAGAATTTACCTTCCTACCTTGTGGAGCTCTCTCAGTATGCCATTCAGAATAATTAACCATCATATTGTCCAGAAGTTTTGTTGCAGCACCCACAGTGATGGTCATAAAGGTACCTCCAGCAGCAGAATCCAATAGGTTCCTTGAAGAATAGTTCAATCCTGCATAAAAAGTTTGGATGATCATCCAAGCAGTCAGTCCATGAGTGGGACAATTCTTTACCAAAGATTTCATTATTTCCCAAGCTTGAGCAACATGCTCATTATCAAGTTGTTTAAACTTCATTATTTCACTTCTCATGGATATAATCTTAGCAGGAGGATAGTATTTTCCAATAAAAGCATCTTTGCACTTAGTCCAAGAATCAATACTATTCCTAGTTAAGGAATTCAACCATTCTTTAGCTTTTCCTCTCAAAGAGAAAGGAAACAATTTCAGTTTAATAATATCACCATCTATATCCCTATGCTTTTGCATCTCACAAAGTTCAACAAAGTTATTTAGATGGGAAGCAGCATCTTCATTACCAATACCAGAAAATTGCTCTCTCATAACAAGATTGAGCAAAGCAGGTTTTATCTTAAAGAAAGTATCTTCAGGCACAGGCGGAGCAATAGGTGTGCTCATAAAATCATTGTTGTTGGTGCTAGTGAAGTCACACAACTTAGTGTTTTCAAGAGTAGTCATTTTTTGGGTTTTCAAATAAGAAAGCAAACAAGTAAAACTAATTTTTTGTGTGTTTTTTAATAAAGAAAATAAGCAAACAAAGCAAAAAGAAACTAAGCAAAACAAAAATAACAAAGTAAAGAGATTGGTTATGAGGGACACCCCTTGTGAAGATGTCTTTGACTCCCCGGCAACGGCGCCAGAAAAATGCTTGATGGCTCAATGCACGGCGCCCAGAAAAGTGCTGGTGCGTGGTTGATGTAAAGCTCGTTGGAAACCCCAAGAGGAAGGTATGATGAGCACAGCAGCAAGTTTCCCTCAGTTATGAAACCAAGGTTTAATCGAACCAGTAGGAGCAAGGAAACACCCCAAAGGTGTTACTAGCTGAGATTTGGCAGGGCACACTACCGGTGCTAATAGCAACGTGGAGACCTACACAACACAACCAAAGAATGTTGTCCCCAACTTGCGATGAGGTTGTCAATCTCACCGTGTTTTGCGGAAAACAAAGGATTAAACGTATCGAATGGAAAGAAGTAAAAGTTTGCAGAAAGTAAACACAAAGAAGTAAACAATTTGTAGATTGAATGTAAAAGACAAGGACCGGGATCCATAGTTCACTAGAGGTGGCTCTCCTTAAGATAGATAACATGCTGGGTGAACAAATTACAGCAGTGCAATTGACAAACATCGAGAAAGCAATACATGCATATACTAATCATCTTGACTCCTTTGAGATTTGATTGGGCATTACAACATTATACATAGACCGCCATCCAACTGCATCTATGACTAATAATCCACCTTTAGGTTATCATCCGAACACCCTCTAGTATTAAGTTGCAAGCAACAGATTATTGCTTTACGAACTGCGTGTAAAGTAAACAATACGATTGTTCTATGAACAAAGAATTGTTGTTTTCTCCCTAGTAGCAACAACACATCTAGTACCTTAGAGATTTCTGTCACTTCCCCAAATTACCTGAGGCATGAACCCACTATCAAGCATAAATACTAATTGTTGGAGTTGCTAGCATCTACTTGGCCAAGATAGCTACTAACAACGGAAAGCAAGCAAGATGACAAATAACAAAGACATGATAGAATCAATAATCAATCTGAAATAGCATCTCAATATCCATCGGATCCCCGCAAACACAACATGTAGAATTACAAATAGATGATCTTGATCATGAACAGAGCTCGCAAGATCTAGACATGAAATCACAAAGAAGGAGAACCCGCCATCTAGCTACTACATGGATCCATAGTCCAAGGATGAACTACTCATGCATCACACCGGAGGCTTGCATGGTGATGAAGAAGGCCTCCAGGGTGAATTTCCCTCTCCGGCAGGGTGCCGGGAAGAGCTACAGATCCCTCCCGATCTAGGGATGGAGATGACAGCGGCTACAAACTCTTTTGTGGATTTTTAATCGGGTACTTAGGGTTTTCATCCCGAGGGCATCTTATAGTCGGAAGGGGAGGCCGAGAGGGTGCCGGGAGCGGCCACACCACCCCCTGGAACGGGCTAGGCTGGGCCGCGTGGCCAGGTGGTGTGGTGGCCCCCTGGCCCCTCTCTGTCTCGTATTCTGGCACTTG
The DNA here is from genome assembly GCA_910589775.1 of Avena eriantha. Lineage (NCBI taxonomy): Eukaryota > Viridiplantae > Streptophyta > Magnoliopsida > Poales > Poaceae > Avena > Avena eriantha. The sequence continues at coordinate 230,804,478 of OU342746.1, forward strand.
ATGACTTCCGGAAAAATAGGCACTTTGGCTTTTGTCCCGTCCAATTCTGAGAATATTCATTTTCTAACTTTCCTGGAACCAAAAACAGCAGAAAACAGGCAGCTGGCACTGTGGCTCTTGTTAATAGGTTAGTCCAAGAAATCATATGAAAAGTACTCCAAAGTTGGAACAAAACACAAGAAAGTGGATAAAATCAAGCATGGAACATCAAAAATTATAGATACATTTGAAATGTATCACACTCTGCCCCGAGAATCCTTCAAAGTCATCTGCTTCGGAGAGGTTTCATGCCCGAATATTATTGTTTGGCCATGCATGGAGAAAGAGGGGTTAGGCTAGAAGAAAATGAAGAAGAGGAGGATGATGACAGCTATCCTATGTCCCCTGAAGAATACAGTGATACTGCAATGGAAGACAATGAAGAAGAGGGAGGCGGCAATGAAGAAGAAAAACGGGCATCGGATGAGCCCGCTGATGGTCTTGGTCGGGTCATTTCTGATGCAAAGCAACAATGCGACATAGAAAAGGAGAAGCTTAAGTTGGAGGCCATGCAAAAGGATCACAAAAAGTTGTTGTACCCAAATTGCAAAGATGGCAGCACAAAGCTCGGTACCACACTTGAACTGCTGAAATGGAAGGCAGAGACTGGCTTATCTGACAAGGGATTTGAGAAGTTACTGAAAATAATAAAGCCGAAGCTTCCAAAGGATAACGAGCTGCCTGAGACAAAGTACGAAGCAAAGAAGACTATTTGCCCTCTAGGATTAGATGTGGAGAAGATATATGCATGTATTAATGACTGCATCCTGTACCACGGTGAGAAGTACGAGAATATGTATAAATGCCCAGTATGCACTGCATGTCGATACAAGATCAGACAAGATAACCCTGGTGATATTGAGGGCGATGACGAGCCCCCCGGGAAGAGGGTTCCTGCTAAGGTTATGTGGTATGCTCATATAATAGCACGGTTGAAACATCTGTTCAGAAACAAAGAGCATGCTAGGTTGTTGCAATGGCACAAAGAAGAGCGTAAGAAAGACGGGAAATTGAGACACCCCGCCGATGGGTCGCAGTGGAGAAACATCGAGAGAAAGTACTCGAACTTTGCAGGTGACGCGAGGAACTTATGGTTTGGTCTAAGTACAGACGACATGAATCCTTTTGGGGAGCAGAGCTGCAGTCACAGCACCTGGCCAGTGACTCTATGTATCTACAGCCTTCCTCCTTGGTTGTGCATGAAGCGAAAGTTCATTATGATTCCGGTGCTCATCCAAGGACCGAAGCAACTCCGTAATGACATTGATGTGTACCTAAGGCCATTAGTCGATGAAATTTTATAGTTGTGGGTAGAACTAGGTGTAAAGGTGTGGGATGAGCACAAACAGGAGCCATTTGACTTACGAGCGTTGTTGTTCATAACCATCAATGATTGGCCTGCTCTTAGTAATATTTCAGGACAGTCAAACAAGGGATACAATGCATGCACGTACTGTTTAGATAAGACTAAAGGTACATATTTGGATAAATGTAAGAAGGTTGTGTACCTGGGGTGTCGTAAACTTCTTCTGACCAATCATCAAGTAAGAAAGGAAGGCAAGCATTTCAATCGTGAGGCAGATTACCGGAAGAAGCCTAAGCTCCCTAAAGGTGCTGATGTATTTGGTATGGTGAAGAACCTAGAAGTAATCTTTAGAAAGGGTCCTGGCGGTCAATCTGTTCCGAAAGACCCCATTATCGGACACATGGCCATGTGGAAAAAGAAATCTATATTTTGGGAGCTTGAGTATTGGAAAGACCTAGAGGTCTGTTCTTCAATCGACGTGATGCACGTGACGAAGAATCTTTGCGTGAACCTGCTAGGCTTCCTGTGCGTGTATGGGAAGACAAAAGATACACTAGAAGCACAGGAGGACCAGCAACGTATCAAAGATCCATCCAACAAGCATACTGATAAAGGCCGTGAATACTTAAGCAGCTACGCTCTTACCAAAGCAGAGAAGGAAATCTTTTTTGAAGTCCTTTACAGTATCAAGGTCTCGGCTGGCTTCTCGTCAAATATAAAGGGAATAATAAATATGGTAGAGAAAAAATTTCCGAACCTGAAGTCTCATGATTGCCATGTGATTATAACGCAGTTGCTTCCGGTTGCATTGAGGGGGCTTCTACCGGAAAATGTTCGATTAGCCATTGTGAAGCTATGTGCATTCCTCAATGCAATATCTCAGAAGGTAATCGATCGAGAAAGTCTGGAAAGGCTACAAAAGGATGTGGTCCAATGTCTTGTTAGTTTTGAGTTGGTGTTCCCCTGTCCTTCTTCAATATTATGACGCATCTCTTAGTTCACCTAGTCGAAGAGATTTCCATTCTCGGTCCTGTATTTCTGCACAATATGTTCCCCTTCGAGAGGTTCATGGGAGTCTTAAAGAAATATGTTCGTAACCGTGCTAGGCCAGAAGGAAGCATCTCTAAGGGATATGGAACAGAGGAGGTCATTGGATTTTGTGTAGACTTTCTTCCTGACCTTAAGCCGATTGGTGTTCCTAAATCACGGTATGAGGGGAGACTGAGTGGAAAAGGCACGCTAGGAAATAAAGCAATGATATTTAGGGACGAACATTCTTTGAATCAAGCACACTACATAGCTCTACAAAGTTCTACCTTCGTGGCTCCGTATATCGAGAAACACATGAATGTTGTACGCTCCAAGTTCCCGGGGAAGGATGACTACTGGATTAAAGAAAATCACATGGAGACTTTCGGCACTTGGTTGCAATTACATCTCATGAATGATACCACTATTGAAGATCAGCTCTACTTGTTGGCCGCGACACCATCTGCGACTGTATTGACTTTCCAAGGGTACGAGATAAATAGGAATACATTTTACAGGATTGCCCAGGATAAAAAGAGCACCAACCAAAACAGTGGTGTCCGCTTTGGTGCAACATGCGAGAATGGGAAAAATGGCACATACTATGGTTACATAGAGGAGATATGGGAACTTGACTATGGACCTACTTTTAAGGTCCCTTTGTTTCGATGCAGTTGGGTCAACATGAATGGAGAAGAGGTAAAGGTAGACCAGCTGTACGGAATGACAACAGTGGATCTCAAGAATCTTGGTTACAGAGACGAACCATTCGTCCTAGCCAATGATGTGGCTCAGGTTTTTTATGTGAAGGACATGTCCTCTAGACCGAAAAAAAGAAAAAATAAGGAAACGAATACATCAGACGATGAGTCCAAGCGTCACATAGTTCTTTTAGGGAAAAGAAACATCACGGGAGTCGAGGACAAGACAGACATGTCAGCAGATTATGATAGGTTTGATGAAATTCCAACATCTTCCGCGGATCGCGAGCCACCCAAAAAAATTGTACTTGAGCAGGGCAAAAGAGGCACACACACAAGGCTCGCTGCCGGCAAGGCTGTGCTCCCAGCGAAGAACGCCTTGTACGTTGATTTGGTCGAGAACTCGCTACCTCACCGCTATTGTTGGAAAGTGTTGCTCAAGGAGCCGTCATGGTAAAAATGCCAGATAGTTCTGGCTCTAAGGTTAGCCATGGATAACACCTGGTGAGGCTGGAGTTTCTTCACTATAACTTCTTCAAAGATGCCATTACATTGCAGGTGGGCTGCAAAATCAACGACATTGAAGGAAAAAGGTGAAAATAGTTCGCTTTGATCATTTTTGTGGGCATCTGTTGTGCACTATCGTGTTACTGAACATCATATTTGCATTCCATTATTGATAGTGGCCAAGTTTAATGAAGAAAGTTTATTCCAAATGAACTTTGGCCAAGCGCATGCCAACGGAGATAAAAAAAAGAGACCCCTGGGGTCTCTTCCTACGTTCAAAATAACCACACGGTAAAAATGGCCACTATAACAAGAAGACTCAATTCAATGGCAACAACCTACAAATGGTTGGTGGCTTACATATATCATGAGTTATGATCTCAGTGACAGTGGTAGCCATCTCCCAGTGTAACAAGTGGCATCAATGATAAATAGTAGAGAATGCTATCTTCCTGCTACCAAGCAAGCTGTCATGACAACATCTGTCCAACTGTATCGAAAGTGAAGCCAGGGGATAGAACAAGCCCAGTGCAAAGGGAAAATATCAACACGAGACATGTTGGCCAAATAAGAAGGGGAAACATAGGGAATCAATACAATGTTCGATGGTTAACATGTTAGCGTAACTGGCTACTCCCAATTGAATTGCATTCTTAGCCTGGCACATTCTCTTTCGTTGTTGCAGCATCACTACTTTGATTCACGGGGCTTACAATCAAAAGTTGGTGGTCAATGATGGTCGAAGTCGAAGGTCCGGTTCCACACCATAAGGCCATGGCTTCCCTTGTCTTGCTCATTTCTTGGGAGCTTTGGAGCGAGCGTAATTCCCGGGTTTTCAAGAACAAGCACTCGCCGCCGTTCGTGATCCTAGATAAAATTAGGAAGAAGCTTGTTTGTGGGTTTTAGCGGTTGGGTGAAATTATACCAGAAGAATGGGCTTTGTGTTTCTTTTTACCCCATTTATTTGTTGTAAAACTCCTCCTTAATAATTTATAATTGGGGCAAAGCTTTTTCTCTCGTTTCGAAAATAAAAACTCTTAGCTTCTCTGACTAGAAAACATGAGCAGAGCGTGCATGCAGTTGACCGTAGGCAGCTGCGTGTGGCATCAGCCAGCAACTGCCATTCCCCACATTTCATTACGCCGTACATAAAGAAACCAATAGGTATACGAATGGCTCATGGTTTCCATTATTTTAATTGATGCACCAAAATTTAACTCATCTATATTAATATTCTTTTATGCGTATCATATTACTTAATTTCTTGGCTTATCATGAATGTGAAACCGTTCTCAAATTATTGTTCACTTGGGACTTCAGTTTGACAGTGAATGTCTGACTAAATATGAACTCAAGATGTCCAAGGAAAAAAAAATCTCCTGTCACATGGCTCGGCATGACCCAATTTAGAGTGCTTCATTCATGATCCAGCAACTATCCTCTTTCTTATTCCTGTTTTCCAGAATGAGAGCAGTGGCCAAATGGCAATTATATTCTGGAAACAGGACATACCCAAACTCTGTGCAACACTATCAAATTAAAGGGGTAAACACAGAACATAGATACTCAGAGCTAACCATTCTGCCTTCTCAACGGTACATTTCCGACAACATTAAATTCCTTAGAATAGGCACGAGCCGGTAATTCCAAACTAGTAGAAGAGAGCTTATGTGACACAGGTTAGGAACTAAACACCCTTTACTAGGTGTCTTGAGAACTTGACCACCCCATTACATGTATGATGCCTACACGGCAAAGTAACTTTATTTGTCATGTCACCAAAATTGATTCCTCGCCAATGGTGCCCTTCTCTATACCGCCCAAATGTAAGAATGTGCCTCACTGCTATTGAAAGATGCTGCTCACGGAGCCATCACGATGAACATGCCAGATAGTTTCGGCTACAAGGTTAGCCATGGACAGCACCGTCAGCTGAGGGAAGCATTTGTCCTCTGGCAGGAGGATGGAGTTTGTCACTATAACTTCCTCAAAGATGCCTCCTGAAAGCCTTTCAATTGCAGGTGGGCTGCAAAGTGAATTGCATTTAATGGAAAAAGGTGAGAATGGTTCTTTACAGTTATGTAAACAATGGAGAATACAAAGACAGCAAACGTTGTAAATGTGATAAACCCCCACATCCAGCTACTTTAGTCAAGCATGTCCATATCAAACAAACTCTGGTGAAGCATGCGGATGGAAACAAAAAGAAACAAGATTACCCTTCGGGTCTCTTCCTACATTCAAAATATACAGGAGGTCAAAATACCCAGCATAACATATGAATGACTCAGGTTCTTGGTTATTGTGATAATGTTGCTTGCATGTGCGCATTTATATACTACTTATTTTTCTTAATTAAGTTGCAAAAGGATAGCCCTTGCATTCCATCAATATGAAATGTGATAGGGTGATCATTGCATGATACAATTTTATCTAACTTTAACTTTACAAAACGGTAGTTTTGCAAATTAATTTTTACAGCAGCTTTTACTGATAAGAACCGCATACCAAAGTGAGAAACTGGGCCCGACCAAAAACACCATCACTGGAAAACAAGCCCACACCCAAGTAGATGTTGTGTTGTCAGTGAAAATTAGCTACGGACTTGACATTTCTGACCAGATTATTAAGACTAACTAATAGCCTAAAGTTACTAGCTTGTGTGAATGTTCCACAAGTAGAATCTCAAATTTTGTCAGACTTGTACAATAATATGCTAGTTAAGAAACATCATATTGTATGTTTTCTCTGCAATCATCAGTAACGAAATTATGAACAATACAGTAACTAATACGAACCTTAGGACAGCATGTGTGCAACAAGCATATACAGCCTCTGCTCCCTCCTGTTTTAACAATGCTGCTCCACTTGTAATAGTCCCTGAGTTTAATTAAAAGAATAAAGTGAGACTATATCAGAAAACTACAAAATATGTGTAACTTTCTGTTCAACGCAACCTTAAAAATATTGCTAACCTGCTGTGTCAATCATGTCATCAACCATAATAGCAACCTTCCCCTTCACGTCACCAATTAAATGCATGACCTGAAGGTAGTCACGGATAGGAAATTCAAAGTCACATGTTTACTTCATGAACTACAAACGATATGTGGTCGCCCGTATAAAGGCAATGGAAATGTGGATGGCTGGGTTGAATGCAGTAAAGCATCAAGCTAGATTCATTAATTATCAGGTAATCAAATAGTTATATATAATTTCTAGTTTCCACCAAGATACATGAACTATGCTCTAAAAAGTATAACTAAAGCTAAAGCTTGCATGTTTCTAACTGCTACGTATAAATCTGGCTGAAAATAGAATAGTTACAATTAAACCAAATCAATTGCTACCTCTGAAAGATTGTGACCCTGTCTTCTTTTATCAACAATAGCTAAAGGGGCATCAGACAATTTCTTGGCAAAGGCACGTGCCCTGACAACACCACCCACATCAGGAGAAACAACCACAAGGTCCTTGGAAATTGTCTTGCTGGCAAGGTAGTCCAGAATCACAGGCTACATAAACAAAGATCTGTTCATTAACAGACTATATCAACTATAGTCCCACCAAGAAACTTCTTCAACAGAAAAGACTATTAACATTTTTAAAGGAAGAATTCCTTCCTAGACTGTTAGCTGTACCTTTTTCCAAAAAGAAAACTGTTAACTGTACCTGTCCATAAATATGGTCAACAGGAATATCAAAGTATCCCAATGCTTGTGCAGAATGCATATCACATACGATGACACGGTCACTGCCAGCTTCTGTAAGTAAATTTGCAGCAAGTTTGGCTGTGATGGCCTCACGTCCTTGAGCCTGCGTCACAAAATAAATGACTCAAGTCTATCGCAAAGAAGTTAGCAGATCTTCACACATTAATACAGCACATTCCCCTGAGTATTCAACCTCATTTTGTGAACATTACCACTTGCTAAACTACAACAGTAATAGACCCAAAGTTCTAATTCCCCGCTTGCTAGACTACAACAGTACATCACTTGTCTCAAAAGCAATAAGCTGTCTGATCCTTTGGCCATACCTTCCTGTCTGCCCTGGCATACCCAAAGTAGGGAATGACAACGGTAATAGACCGTGCCGATGCCCGCCGACATGCATCGATCATGATGAAGAGCTCCATGAGGTTCTCATTGACAGGGGAGCAGGTGGGCTGCACCAAGAACACGTCGCAGCCCCTCACGCTCTCTTGCAGTTGCACATAAATCTCCCCATCGGCAAAGCGCTTGATGAGGACCTTGCCGAGGTCTACGCCCAGATAAGAAGCGATTTCCTGAAACAAGATACAGACAGGGTCATACCTTCTAGAAGTACAACAATAAGGTCAAAAAAGGGCCGTTTTCATCCCCTCATTGAACGACGCAACATACAGACAATCGAGAAAATAAAGTGCAATAATATCTGATAGACACTTGAGTCAGTGGCTGCATCGCGACTGCAAGGGGGCGCAGCAAGTCCCTTTCGCCTAAAGCGTCCAAGTTCAAACGCAATAAAGAAATTGATAGTATGAATTATCAAGTTGTCCATGTCCAACCAACACGAATCGGCCCACCATGCTGCTAGTGCTAGAGATCGGATAAAAAGGTCTCCTGTCGCTTTTTTTCTTCTCGGGGACAGGGTGCGGCGGAGACGGAAGGGGAAACCGCACCTGCGCGAGCGGGCGGTTGGCGGTGCCGGAGAAGATCTTCAGCCTGGAGTCCCGCGTCTCCTGCGGCATCGCGGCGAGCCTGGCCTCCTGCGCGGGCGCCTTGGGCATCCACGGCGCGGCCCACGGGTCGCCCCCGCCCATCCGCTTCCCCGCCTCGACCACCCGCACCTGCTCGGCCCCGAGCACGCACCTCTGCACCAAAGTTAAAATTCACAAACCCCGCAATCAGGGCAGAAACCCAACTGCCCGACGGAGTTGAACGCTCACCGGCGCGCGGAGGCGGGAGGCGGCGCCGGCGCGGAGCGCCGACGAGGACGCGGCGTGGCGGCGGGAGAGGAGCAGGGACGAGGAGGGCGAGGCCGCCGCCGCGGTAGCCGCCATGGGAGGAGGCTAGGGTTTCGGTGAGGGGAGATGGGGACAAAGAGAGAGAGCGCGCGCGGGCGGGCTGGCGGCCTCTTGTCGGAGTCCGGGCCCTCGGGACGGTGGCGCGGTGGTGGTCGGTCTCTCTCTTCTGTCTGGCCTCTCGGGGAATGCTCGAGCCGGGTAATTAGGGGGTGGGGTTTATGTAGAATCTTGCTTCTTCGTGGCCTGGCCGCCTCGATTCGATTCGATTAGTCCGGCGATTGCGCGTTAACCCCAGGAATAACCGGAGACTTTTGATTTGTTACCCCGTATAGATGCCTTGACAAACTTGGTACTACTCCAGAATAAATTATTTTGAGCTAGAGAAAATAAGCAAATAGAAACATTCAACATGAATGGGCCAGTAATAAATTGGTCAATTTTGGAAAAGTGTCATGTGCAACAGTTTTGGAAGTAAATAAAATTGTATCTAAAAATAGCTTCCATTGAAAACAATGCTAGGTGCTTACTCCTAGGTGCCTAGAAAAATTAACTGGTTTTTATTAAGCACCGGTCCTTATTTATACTAGACTAGGTACCTCTCCTGCATAAATAAACACTAGTGTTTATGCAAATGCTTGGTTTATTTTGCTAAACACCACCCTTAGCACCTTGCATTGTACGTGCCATAATGTTAGCACACATCACCTGAATATGCTCCAATATGAGGTAGGATTATATAAAATGTATCGATTCTTTATTTGTCCACACGAGGTTTCTTCCCCTTTCCCCGTCAACCCCCTCCCCCCCCCCCCCCCCCCTCCACCACCACCACACACACAGCTCCTCTCCCCTTTCACTTTGTCGGCTTCGTCAGCCGGACTAGGGATGGGTGGGGCGGTCAGCTCTTCTCTGCCCATAGTAAATGTGGGGCAAGGGTTTGTGCATTTGTTGCCCTCATGGCGTTTGTCGTTATGTCATGGAGTTCAGGCGTTTTAGTGCATGTGTGTGGTGTTGGACACTCTCCGGCAATCTTCCAAGGTGGAGGCTTGGCGTGCGGGTGATGTGGTGATAGATTCTTTAATATTATCGGTGAAGCCCCTTTTGTGGTGTTTTGGCCGGATCTAACTGATGGGGTGGCAGAAAAAGGGAGGAGATGGTGGGATCTAGAGCTTCTTGGGAAGACCTTGAAGATGCGACGAGTGGAGTCCATCAATAGCGACGAGGACACATCGTTGTTATCCTTGGGCGATGAGGCCACTTCGTACTTTGATGCTTAGCAAACCTTAGCATTTTCTTTCTCCTAGCCGGTGAGCTTAAAAGGAGGATCTTTGACTTGCGCCTCACGTCTGCCTCGCCACAAGTGACATAGTCTGCGGCGAGGAGGTGTATGGTCGTGTCGTGGTCCCTATGCAAGAGCCATGCAAAATGATTGGATTGCTTTTTGTTGTTCTTTTAGGGGGGGTCCTTTTCGGTAGTAGCAAGGATTACGTTATAATTTATATTTTTCTCGAGGTCTTCTTTGTAATTGTCTACCCACTGATATAGTAGATATGTTTTCGGGTCCTTCATAACCCTTCCATGTTCAAAAAAAATGAAGTTTCATGGTTGTACCGGAAAAAGTTGGAAACTCGTTTTGTCGAAAAAGTAATTAGAGAAAATATGTGCCCATCTCCTCTGGCTATACCTCCTTCTATCCGCTTTTTTGGTTCGGAGATTCGGTATTTGTTCAACAAGGAATCTTAGTTAACACAAAGAAGAGAATATGTCTCACGACAATTGTTCAGGTTTAAATTGGATTTGCCAGCTTCAAGATGGAATGTACCTTGTTTTCCAACTTTTAAAACTACACAAATTTTCTTTTAACTAGGCTTAAACCAATTTTCACAACTAGGTGCCGGTGAACGTGTGGCACTCTAGAGAGCATAAAAATAAATCTAAAAATAGGAATAAATTCAAAATGAATATACTCCTATATAGGGAAAAAAACTAACGGATTTTGAATATATATATTTATATTTATATCAAGATGGGGAGAAAAGTGAATAAAAACTTATTTGAAGGGAAAATATGATAGAAAATATATGAGTATCAAAAATATGTTACAAGCTTTTGTTTATAAAAGCTATAGAATTTGGTAACTTTTCTACTCCTAGATTTCTCCTCGTAAGTTGCATGTCAATTTGTCATCGAATTTCATGGTTTCGTGTATTTGTTGCGCATCAGTTGTCACATGGGCACTTTTACTAAGGCAGGGTTATCGCGTGCACGTGGACTTTGTCCTCACGCATGGACAAACATGCACGTGTAATATGCTTTTCACTTTACCACCGAACCTGCCAAAAGATTGCGCTTACCTACTGATTCGGTTGTGCTCGTTTCACTTAACTTTCACACGGATGAAATTGCACAGAGACCGAGAGCCCAAGTGTATGAAACGCAACTGCAAAAATTGTCTGGTCGCGGTCAGATAGCTCGGTCGAGTACGTTTTCCACGAGACCATGACGGTGTGCTAAGAAAATCTTCGGCAGAAATGCTACGTATGCGACGTCCAATAAATTCATGTTTCAACCGGCTATAGGAAACTTCTCACGCCACATGCTTTCCCGTGGATTTGAAAGTTTCTAAGGACGTGTTTGGTAGCCTGCATTTTTTTCTCTGGTTCGGTAGTGCTGTGGCTGGCACTGCCAGTCTCATACAGGTCTTGGGCCATAAATGACAGTCCGTTTGATACCCTGCAGTTCATCTGTGGGGGCATTTTGTGCAGCTTGTTTGGTAGCCTGGTTGCAAGTCCAGAGCCCAAACGTGAAGTATGTGTGTTTGGTTGGTCCTAGAACTGAATTGTAGTCACCTCTTCTATCCATTGGGTGATTTTACTCTTCAATCTCTCCAATAGGAAGTTCATCGACTAACAAACATTAGCTACTATGAATAGGCAGTACATCAGTTCATCATCACACAACCCTACCTAATACGAATGGCAGTTCACAAACACAATCGATCATGATTATTGTTCATGAACCGGAGGAGAGGGAGGGGTACTGTAACCTTCTTCTCTTCATCTTCATCCTCTTCTTCTTCCTTGCGGTGACCCAGCATACCACTGCATGATGTAGTACACTATAGTCATTGACATAACATCAATGAAACACCGTTCATTAGTATTACATCCCTTAGAGTGGTACAACAGAAACACAGCAGGTCCAAGACATGACTATAGATTACAACTCGACTCTTTACAAAAGATCCAAAGAACACTCTAGGTTAAAGAGGAGGAAAATAACTTCTTACAATGAAGAACCATAAATAACAATTCCGAACTATCCAGCTAAAAGGACTAATACCTAGACTATTTGCCATTGCTACTATTGCAATGCTCTACAGAAATAGGTTTTATGGCTAGAGAATCTACTCCTATCTAAACCGAAACTTTATCTTCACTTCAATTGATGTAAATGTTGACTTCATTGACTTTATTGAAGAACTTGAGCTGTCGATGATGGTTTCTTGAGCAGAAATTGATGTTGATGCCATCTTCAACGACTTAGAACCTAGCAAGGGTTAAGAAGGTACGGTTGAGTACGAGCGTACTCAGCAAGTTCACTAAAAAGGAGTATATGATGCACTATCTCTACATCCACAGACCATAGGTCATAGGCAATGCAGGTTTTCGTAAACATTTCTTTAAAGGTTGCTTTTATTCTAAAAACTATGTCTGACGGCCTTCACAGGTTGACCAGAACCTTCGTGGGGTTTCTTTCCTGCCGCGTTCGTAGCTCCTTCCCAAAACAGGGAGTAACATGTCATAATTCTTACACTCTACAGAGGTGCGTCACTTTTTCCACAAGAGACCTTAAGCTTTGTTGCACGGCCGGGAGTATGTCCTCGTTCAAACTTCTATGGTTTGAGGCCCAACTTAAGATCCAAGCCAATCGTTGCCCCTCTCCACGACCCCACATGAAGACACGATCCCCCGAAACAACTACCACGGTTACTCTTTGGGTAGCCTCTCGGAGACTCCGTACGCAGCTCTTTCTGGCGGTCACCATCAGTTATGGTGAACTTGGACCCAGTGAGAGATGCACAGATAATCTAGACACCAAGATCGCGGGGAACTAAGGGGTCCCACCCATGTGTTGGATTCTCTGTAACTCCACGAGAATTCAACAGCCTCACGATAAGGTCATCCATCCATGCAAAAGAAAGAAGATCCAACTGACTTCTCCGTCCCATTCCAACTCTCATGGTTGACGCGTAATATACGACGCTAGAATTACTAGCAACATTGGTTGTTAAGTCCTATATATTATGTTCCTTTACCACTGGAACTGTATCAGTAGATTATTACCATCTGGTAAATAATCCATAATCATATTATTATAAAAATAGTGTTTTTTGACCTTTTTGGAATGCAGGTGATGACAATATTTGAGTTACAAGCATTTGATAAAAATAATCAAAGGACATGAGCAAGTTGTGAACTTGCCTTTTGTGATTGCAAGATTATGCACTCACGGTCTTCAAGACAATAGAAGATCCAAAATCTGGAAATAGCATCATTGGTCCGGTAAGGACTAATGTTTAAAGAAGAAAGATGCAATTATGCATAAGTAATGTAATGCAGTTTGATAAACGCGAATCCCCGGACTAATCGTATTTGATCTAGGGTTCGGAAACTGGGAATGGTTTCTTTAAAATGTGTTTCACTTTTATCTCGGTTTCACACTTGTGCTTCTTATTAAGGCTTGTGAGAGCGTGTGAAACAATATGTAAATACAACAAGTAGCATATAATACTAAAGCACTCAAATGGGGCATGGTATCTAAAAGATTTCTTGAGCAGGATTTATAATCAATAAGAGCCTTTTAAAGAAGTGCTTAAGGATTACTTTTAATGTTTCTTAAAAGAAAAAGGTTTTAGGAAAAGTTTTCTCTGTTAAAGTTTAAACAATATTTGTGGTCAATCGAATGTGATCGATATCGTTTGTGCTTATCCGCTAAGCGTGGGTTTGAGATGCCTTATGGTTTAATTTGGAACAGACAAAAGTTAACTATAAAAACATAAATATACTTTAGGCATTATGCATGACTTGGTGTACCAAAGTTAACTTTAAAACATAAGTAGATCTAGGGTGTGATGTGTTAAAAAGTATTAATAAGTTTTAAACCTTGCAACAAGCATGTTTAAATGTATGGGATCATTCACTTTTAGCTTAAGTGAATCATGAGTTAAAATGTGATTTGTTATTATTAATATAGTTTATCTTATTTAGGAAAGTAAATTTAGATGATTTGAATAATCTATTAGTGTTGGAATCATGTTTAAGAATAGTTAAGAGATAAGTAGCATTCAATTTTATAATGTTTAAAATTTACTTAAAATTGTTGGTTTAGTTTGGATTTATGATTTTAAAAGAGTTTTATAAGGTTAATAAGTTACACTTAAGTTTTATTATATATCCACGTTATGGCTTTCGACTTAGTATTTAGTTATTAGGAATTTAAGGTTTTATATATAGAATTTGTGATTATTTCTTATTTAAGAGTTTTTTTTAAAAGAATTTACAAAATAGGTATTTTATAAAATAGATAAGGATTTATTACTTTAAAATCTTAAAAACCTTTGGAATAATATATTTAGTATTTTTCTAGTAAAATATACTTACTTAAGATCTTAGAAGTGAATTTTATTTAATTTTAGGTGTTATCCTTATCTTTATAAAAATCCACAAAGTATTATATATCTTTAAATATTTGGTTCAAGTTTTATTTGTAAACAATTAAGTTAGTATTTTTGTAAAATAGTAGATTAATTTTCATATGCAAAAATGACTTTTATTCATTTTTAGGACTTTTACTTAATTTATGAGATTTTATTAAGGATTTAGGGGTGTTAATATTTATTCACATTTTACTTAGTGATGTCTACGCACTTCTATTCTTGTAGACAGTTGTCGGGTCTCCAAGTGCAGAGTTTTGTAGAACAGCAGCAAGTTTTCCCTTGAGTGGATCACCCAAGGTTTATCGAACTCAGGGAGGAAATGGTCAAAGGTATCCCCCCTCAAGCAACCCTGCAATCAAGATATAAGAAGTCTCTTCTGTCCCCAACACACCCAATACACTTGTCAGGTGTATAGGTGCACTAGTTAGGCAAAAAGATAATGAAATATAAGTGGTATGAATAAAAGACAACGGTGCCAGAAAATAGCTTGATGGCGTGGAAGAGACTAAAGGCAAACTGAAATAAAGATGGAAGCAAGCAAACATGTAACAGAGCTAGTAGCAAATGGTGTTTCGATGCTTAGAAACAAGGCCTAGGGATCATGCTTTCGCTAGTGAACACTCTCATATAAATATCTTCTCTTCATGATACTACTCTTAACCACTCTCCGGTTGGACACTCTAATCCATGGTAGGGCTATAATAGCATACCTCAAAGTCCGCTTTACCCATCTAGATAACCACATACTGTCACCTTGAGCACTAGTGGTTCCAACAAACACCACAATTTCATAGAGACATCCAACTTCAAATATAACTCATAACAAGTATTTGTAATCTCTAGCCTAAGTGTCCCCACGGTGTGCACGCTGTCACTTTCACACACGTGGGGAGAGCCAGAGATCTATTAAAGCACTTGAGTAGCAAGGTAGATCTACTTGATTACAAAGCTCATGATCACAATATGATCATGCATAGGGATGGACACATATCTACCGGTAGAACCCTTAGCCTTGAGGAAGAACTACTCCCTCATCATCATGGGAATCAGCAACAGCGATGGAGATGGTGGTGGATATCGATGGAGATGGCTCCGGGGGCACTTCCCCATCCCGGCAGGGTACCAGAATAGAGACTTTCTGTCCCCCGAATCTCTCCTTCGGAGAGTGGTGTGGCTGCCCTATGCCCCCCCTCTGACTCGTCTTCTGGCTTTGTGTTCCCCTCGGTGAAATATTGACTTTGGCTTTTGTCCCGTCCAATTTCGAGAATATTCATTTTCTGACTTCCTGGAACCAAAAACAGCCAAAAACAGGCAGCAGGCACTATGGCTCTTGTTAATAGGTTAGTCCGAGAAAATGTATAGAAAGTACTCCAAAGTGTGGACAAAGCATAAGAAAATAGATATAAAACAAGCATGGAACATCAAAAAGTATAGATACGTTGGCAACATACCACTTAGCTTAAATAAGTAAAGTTTATATTTTTCCTAGGCATATATCATTCTTGTGATCATTTTGGTATATCATATATATTTTTAAGATTTTTCTATATTTTTCTAGGCTAAAATAATCCTAGGGTTATTTTAGTAATGTACATTTTTCTTTTTAAGTGGGCAATAAGTTGGACTGTGGCCCAATTGTTTATAACCCTGCCTGGTGCAACCAGAACGAGTCGGTTTGGCCCAACAGGCTGGCCCAGTTTGGGTTTGGGCCAAACCTCCCCTGCTCTTTCTCTTATCCTCTCCACACACACCACAAACACGATATCGTCTCACCCCCTTCTGCTCGTGATGCCATCGCCGCCCAGACTGCTATGGCCGGCCGCCAGCCATTTCCCGCTATATCGGGCGCCACCGCACTCCGGCGCTGCCTCGCCACCTTCCCCTCTTTCTTTCCCTCTCACTGATTTGGCTCAAGCGCGCCCTGCTGAAACCCTAGCCCATGCCTTGGTCTCGGCCGCCGGATCGACACATGTGCCCTAGCGCCTCCTCATCGGGCATGACCTCCACCACGAGCTCGTGTTGGTTCTCCTCCATCTGCCTCGACCGCTTCCTCTCCGATGGTGTGGATGATGTTGTGCCCACGGCCAGGATTGGCCATGGCCTCCTACACTTGGGTGCAGTTGTAGGCTGCGGCTTGTCCCTCTCCTCTGCTTCGACTATGACAGCTGCAACAACCACCTCGGCTACATCTACGGCTCAGGTATGACCCTTCTGTGACCGGCCTTCGAGCCGATGAATTGTTCTAGGTTTAGGATTATGGTGTGTGGGTGAATTTTTGGACATGAACTAGATAGTGATGCTGGTCAAATGTGTGTTTAGGTGATTGACAAATTTGTTTAGGACTGGTGGTGTTGTAGTGATCTCTAGTTCATCACACTTTCATGAGTAAATGACTATGATTTGTTGTTTTCATCTGGTGGTCAGGTGTGTATGGTGATGACAACTTGGTACTAGGCAGTGGTGATGATCTGTTTAATTTTCCTAATCAGGTCTATGAGTACAAGTAATAGTTCACAAAGAGAGTTTGTTTTGCTGCAATATAATTAGATACACTAGTGTGTAGGTATCTACCCCACAAGTAATTCTCGAACAAGGTGAGCACAAAAGTGGACAAGTAAAGTTATACATGTTCAACTCTTTTTCTAAATGTAGGACGGTTTTCTAATAATCATATACATGATCGGCTACTTTGAGTGTCAATGATTTATTTTGCTGGAACATGTTCTTTAATGTCCTTGATTGATCTTGTTTGTTGTAATTAGATTTATGACCTTAGGTTTGGTCCCCTAGTGATTTCATGATCTCACAAATGCATAAAGAACATATTCTTAGAAGAAGTGTATGTTTGTGACTTCTAGAGAGATATGATTGGGAGTAAATAATATATTTGATTGTTTGGTATTACCCCCTGGTTTTCCCAGGTGTGTCCCTCCTAGCCTTTCCCCTAGGCTTTTGTAGGATTAAATATTCCTGGTCTTCTTGTTGTTTTCTTACAAATAAGCTCCCTTGTCTCAAAGTTTGAGCACAACCCATGCTTCTACTTAACTTGTTGGAGCTACATTCTTTGTGTTCTTTGTTGGAGCTACACTCTAGTAGCTTTTATTATTAAGATAGAACAAAATAAGCACTATTGTTAGCTGGTTGAATGTACCCCTCCCAAGATGCATATATATTCCACATATATAACCCATAGATCAGGTGTAGGTGAAATTTTGCAGTACACATATTTAAGGAATGCATGTTGTGACCGCTTGTTAGCATCACATAGGTGTGATTTATTATTGTTATACTTGCTGTGACTTAATCTTGATGGGGTGTTCTGGAGTTTCTTAGTGATCATATGATCACCTAGATCGATGTAGGATGGCTCCAGATCAGGTAGATGCTTTTCTAGATGGTTTGGTACTATGTGAGTGCTCTATGATTGATTTACTTACTCCTGGACAGATCTGGTTCCTGTCCAGCAACACTACTTATTTCTTCAGGATCGCTTCCTTATCCTTTCCTCTCAAACTGATAAGAATAGAGGCTGCATGATCTTGAGCAAATTTCTGCTTCTGTGATGGACATATATAATGCAAGATATAATGAACTTATAAAAATAGATGTTTGGTGATGACCCACAAGTATAGGGGTATATCGCAGTATTTTCGATAAGTAAGAGTGTCGAACCCAATGAGGAGCAGAAGGTGCTGGCTAGTGGTCTGGATCAGGAATTCTCTGCAAATACTTAGCAACCGGATTTTTAGGGATTTTTGATAAAGCAAGTAAACAAAGTATGAGTAAATAAAAGACAGTAGGAATGAATGCAACAAGTGGCCCAATCCTTTATGCAGCAAAGGACAAGCCAGATGTATTACTTAATATGACCAAACGTTCTCGAGGTCACATGGGAAGACTGTCAAGTGCTTTCGCTTCATATAGTTGATTAATCTTCTTTAGCTTGCTAAGTGTTGTGTGGCTGAACCTATGCTAATGTACCGACCCATCTAGGACTAATACATACTTGTGATTAAACCTCTTGCAAACATCCGTAAGTACAAGAAAGTAATTAAGATAGAAACCTAACCACAACTTTAAATCTAAGACCCTTACGTCCCTTGTGCAATGGTTTCCTAACGGGGTTCAGGTTTCTGTCACTCCGACAACCCCTACGATTAGTAGCCAAATACACAATGCATTCCCCTAGGCCCATATAGGTGAAGTGTCATGTAGTCGACGTTCACATGACACCACTAGAAGAAGTACACCACAACTTAAATAACAATCTATTGAATCTTTCTCAACACAACTCCAGTACTAACAACATGACTTCTCCCATGTCCTCAAGAACAAAACGAACTACTCACAAGACATCATATGGATCATGATCAGAGATGGAATAATGATGTATAACAATATGAACATAAACAATAATTCAACGGTTCACTCAATAGCATCAACTACAAAGAGTAATCAACATCAGAAAAGTTTCCCCTATGAACTATGCAAGATTCAACCCAATTGTTACAGCAATATGGAGATGGTGATGAGGGATGGTGGTGGTGATGATGATGATGATCCCGATGAAGTCCAGCTTGATGGTGGTGTTGATGGCGACGATCTCCCCTCTCCGGGAAGGAATTCCCCCGGCAGAAATCTGTCTGCCGGAGAGATCTTTCTCTCTCGGTGTTTTCTGCCCCACAGAGGCGGCGGAATCTTTCTATGGTCGCTCCCCGAGTCTTAGGGTTTCGGGAGGATGATATACGCCAGAGGGGAGAGCCTGGAGTGGGCCAGGGCGACCACACCACCTGCTGGCGTGGCCTAGGGCTGCCCGCGCCAGGGGGTGGTGTGGGCCCCCTGTGGCCCATCTCCAGCCCCCCTTTAGGCTTCCTTCGTCTTCTGGAAAAATAGAATTTTCAGTATATTTTCCCAGATTTTCTAATCTTCGCGAATTTTGCCTCCAAACAGCACCTTTTCCATCAGTATCATGACTACAGCGGTCCATGCTCCAAAAGTCATCAACCATGCAAAAACAGATGAAATAACATAAGTATCACCTCTCAAACGGAATATATTAATGAATAATAGTGAATTAAGACATAGAATAGTGATGCAAAATGGACGTATCAACTCCCCCCAAGCTTAGACTTCGCTTGTCCCCAAGCGAAACTGAGCTCAATAAACATGACCTCAAGTTTATGGAGTGAAGAGTCGATAAAAGAATACAGACAAGAAGCATCACATTCATTAAATACAAAGATCATAATAGAAGACAACTCACTATTATATAACTCAACTTGTAATGAGTAAAGGAAACACAATAAAGATACATAAAGTAAATCATAATTGGTAATGGAAAACTTAGCTCTTGGTCGAAGAATATTTGCTGGAGTTCACAAATAACTGGTTTTCAAAGATAGCTTTCAAAGTAGTAAACATCAAGATAAGAGCAAAGTGAAAAACAAGGAACATAAGAAACATGATTGAATAAATCATCATATGAATGAATGAAACACAACAACTCAAAATACTTGCTGAGATAGAAGGGAGTAGGTTTACTGACTCAACTAAGAAGTAAAAGAAAGGGCCCTTCGCAGAGGGAAGCAGGAATTGTGAGTCTCATAAAGAGCTCCCAAAAATTATGATACTTACTAGCTTTCAGCTCTCATTGCCCCTATCATAGGCATCTTTTGGTGATTAAGGTTAAAGTGACACAACTAAGAGGATATGCTTGACAAGTTATAAATTGGAGTCCCATGCCCCTTACTTATGAGTACCGAACCTCATGCTACTCAACTTTAGTCACGAGCAAGCTCTTGTCATTGTAAATACATATGTATCATTAAGAACCGCCAACGGGGTACCCCTTGCACATGACACAGGAGCTATCCCATAATCAAAATGACAAGGCAAGCAGAAAGTGAGCATCTCAGTGATCTTTTTATTTTCTATTTGCATAGGTTTTTATTGAGGATGCTTCATAGAATGCTCACTATAGTTATGCTGCAAGTTTCCACCATGATTAGGCATGGCTTAGGCTAGCGGCCCAGGCGTTTCTCTAACACACATATAAACTCAATGATATTACAAGTTCCACTTTTATTTCACACCGCCGGGATCCATAGGCAAAAGAACATGATATCAACTAGGTACAAGTATAAATGAAGTGTTGAAAGCGGTCCCCATGATACATGGTTCTGCCGACTTCAACTCATAAAGCACAAGCATATACGCAACAAAGAAGGACCCAATGGTTCAAGTTTATTAAATGCAAGAAATTAAAGTGTGCCATCAAGTTCGTGAGAGCTTTAATCACTAATTTTCACATAACAAGTTTAATTTGGGAGGTAGATAAAACAGGAATTTACTTGGAATAGCAATAATTCTAATAGGTAGGTATGGTGGACACAAATGGCGTGGGTTTTGGTTTAAAGGAGTGGATGCACGAGAAGAATTCCCTCTCAGTACAGGTTTTTGGCTAGCAAGGCTGGGTAGCAAGTACAAGAGTTGAAGGAAACAAACAAACATACAAGTGATAAAAACAAACATGCAATCTTCCTTGGAAGCACAGAAGATCTTAACTAGAGAATACTAGACTTACGAGCAAATCAAGAAAGAAAGATGATGAAATTATTTTTCTTTAAAGGTACTTTTATCTTTTCTTTCAACTCTCAAAAATAGTGTGCTACTGACCAAGCCAGGTTTGCCAAAACCAACTAAATTAACTCAATGATCCCAAAGTGATACCAATACTAACAACAACATCAATCATATAACCACGAATTGAAAACTAATACAAGCTATGCAAAAGAGTGAATGATAGAACTTCTCATTAATAATCCATAACAGCAACTCACACCAAGGGATACATATCTAACGAGACAGGGGACAGTTCCATAATGCAAACCATTCTACATAATAACTCCTCTATTCATGATATGACTCTACTAAAAAGGTAAAAAGATAGAAGATAGTGATGTGATACCGCGACACTCCCCCAAGCTTGGAACAAACCAAGGGGATGCCAAACCTGACGACGAATTACTCCTTAGGTGGTGGTAGTATCCTCTCAATGAGCTCTATGATAAGTTTCCCCAAGTTCTCAGTCTTGAAGGTGAGATTACGAATTAGCTGTGAGTTTTGCTCAATGCGGCTCATGATCATGTCGGGTTGAGAATTCCAACTCTTGCTATTCTTTCCCCACTCTTCCTCCTTGAAGTCTTCTTTTCCTGCATGGCTAGAACGAGGCAAATCCCAATTGGAGGGTAATTTCCCCTTGGGCATATTCTGGTATTGATGCTCATGGATAAGAGTATGGAAAGGATTCTTGGTCCGTGGAGGATGTGACCAGGGATCTGAACGGTGATGAGGAGGCTTCCCTCCAATGGCTAGGTTTGCCACCACTCCAATGCTTGCAGTGGTAGTGTCGGTGTGCTTTGCTTCCTCTTCACCTTTGCTCTTGATCTCGTTCTCCTTCCCATGGTCTTGGAGGTCTTCCTCCATAGGCTCCATCCCTTTATCCTTGGCGGACACCATTGTGCTTCTAAGCTTTCAAAGAGTATGTCTTGGCAGAAACAGATCGAAACAAAAACACGATATACGAACCTCGGGGGATCCGGGGGGTTATATATTACGAAGTTTCATATTAAGAGGAAGGTACTGGGAGAAAACGGATCAGAGACGGAGTCTGGGGTGGCCTCACCACCTGGTGGCGCGGCCAGGGGTGGGCTCGCGCCATAGGGTGTGTGGGCCACCCTGGCTCCGTTTCCGTCCCTTTTTCGCTTCGTCACTTCCCTTATTGACTGAAAACTGCAAAAATATAGTTGGATTGTATTTTCGTGGAACTTTTCTTAGCACAATTATTACCTATTTGAAAATAGACTCTGCAGGTCTCTGAATTTGGTCCTTGATGAATTTCTCCGGAGTTATAAGTTGAAAGGCATCAACATCTTCATTGTAAGAATCTCCAGCAATATAGTGCTTGAGTCGCTGCCCATTTACTACTTGTGTAGTATTATCTTTTAGAGAAGAAATTTTTATTGCTCCTGAACGGTAACTTCTTCAATGACGAAAGGTCCTTCCCATTTTGATAGTAACTTTCCTGCAAAAAATCTGAGACGAGACCTATACAATAGAACTTTCTCCCCAACATGAAATTATCTCTTAAGTATTCGCTTGTCATGCCATCTTTTAACTTTTTCCTTAAAGAGCCTAGCATTTTCATAGGCTTCACTCCTCCATTCATCTAAAGAACTTAAGTCAAATAATATTTTCTCACCAGCGAGCTTACAATCTCTATTTAGTTCTTTAACTGCCCAGTAAGCTTTGTGTTCTAATTCTAAGGGTAGGTGACAAGCTTTCCCATAAACCATTTTATAAGGGGACATCCCCATAGGATTTTTGTAAGCAGTTCTATAAGCCCATAAAGCATCATTCAACTTTTTAGCCCAGTTTTTTCTAGATCTATTAACAGTCTTTTGCAAGATGGATTTAATTTCTCTATTTGATAACTCTACTTGCCTGCTAGTTTGGGGGTGATATGCTAAAGCAATTCTATGATTAACATCATACTTAGCAAGGGTCTTTCTAAAACCACCATGAATGAAATGAGAACCCCCATCAGTCATGAGATACCTGGGCACTCCAAACCTAGGAAAGATAACATCCTTAAGCATTTTTGGAGAGGTTTCCCCGTCAGCGCTCTTCGTAGGAATGGCTTCTACCCACTTAGTAACATAATCAACGACAACAAGAATATGAGTATAACCTTTCGAGGGAGGGAAAGGACCCATAAAGTCAAATCCCCAACAATCAAAAGGTTCAATAACTAGAGAGTAGTTCATAGGCATTTCATTGCGTCTAGAAATATTACCAACACGCTGACATTCATCACAAGATAAAACAAATTTTCTTGCATCTTTAAAAAGGGTAGGCCAGTAGAAACTTGATTGTAGCACCTTTTGTGCAGTTATATCTCATGCATGATGTCCTCCATAAGCACTACCATGATATTTACGCAATGTCTCCTTTTGTTCATATTCTGGAACACATCTTCGCATAATACCATCCACTCCTTCTTTCTATAAGTGTGGGTCATCCCAAAAATAATGCCTCAAATCATAGAAGAACTTCCTTCTTTGTTGAGCTGTAAAAGTTGGAGGCACATACTTTGAGACAATAAAGTTAGCATAATCAGCGTACCAAGGGCTCCCTCGCGAGCTCACCCCTACTTCGGCTAACTGCTCATTTGGGAAACTATCATTAACATGCATAGGGTCAAAGGAGATGTTTTCCAATCGAGATAAATTATCAGCTACAGGGTTTTCAACACCCTTCCTATCTACTATATGTAGATAAAACTCTTGTAAAAGCAGCACCCATCTAATAAGCCTAGGCTTAGCATCCTTCTTCGTCATAAGGTATTTAATAACAGCATGATCAGTATGAATGGTGACTTTTGAGTCTACAATATAGGGCCTAAACTTATCACAAGCAAAAAACGACAGCTAGAATTTCCTTTTCAGTAGTAGCATAATTCCTTTGAGTAGCATCTAGAGTCTTACTAGCATAATGGATAACGTTTATATCAATACGTTGCCCAAGGACAGCACCTACAGCAAAATCACTAGCATCGCACATTATTTCAAAGGGTAAACTCCAATCAGGTGGTTGAACAATAGGGGCTGTAGTTAAAGCCTTCTTAAGAGTTTCAAAGGCTTCCTTACAATCATCATCAAAAACGAAGGGTACATCTTTTTGAAGAAGATTAGTAAGGTATTTTGATATCCTAGAAAAGTCTTTAATAATCCTTCTATAGAAACCACCATGACCAAGGATACTACGAATACCTTTGATGTCTCTTGGGCATGGCATCTTCTCAATTGCCTCAACCTTAGCTCGATCAACTTCTATGCCTCTTTCAGAAACTTTATGCCCAAGGACAATCCCTTCATTAACCATGAAGTGGCATTTCTCCCAATTAAGAACAAGATTAGTTTCTTCACATCTCTGCAAAACTTTATCAAGGTTGTGCAGACAATTATCAAAAGAAGTTCCATAAACAGAAAAGTCATCCATGAACACTTCTACAATTTCCTCACAAAAACCATGAAAGATAGCAAACATGCACCTTTGAAAAGTAGCAGGAGCATTACATAAACCAAAAGGCATACGTCTATAAGCATAAGTTCCATAAGGGCAAGTAAAAGTAGTTTTTTCTTGATCTTGTTGTTTAACAGCAATTTGAGAGAAACCAGAATAACCACCAAGAAAACAAAAATGGGTCTTTTTAGACAACCTTTCCAACATTTGATCAATAAAAGGAAGCGGGTAGTGATATTTCTTAGTAACCTTATTGACTTTTCTAAAATCGATGCACATCCTTGAAAGAACATTTCATGTTTTCCTATGTTTTGCGTGTTAGATACAATACTCTGGAGATTATACGATAATGGTTGTGGCTTATGTCAAGGATGCCTTCCCTCTACCTCGGTGGTATGTTTATGTTGCTCATATGTCTATGGAATAGATTCACCTATTTGTGTGCATTTGTATTCCAATGCAAAATTCTATTATGCACACATTGAGGGGCAGTCTCTTTCATAGTTATTACTGTTTGTCTTGTGACTTTCTCCTGCAAATCCTGGTATTGTCATCTAACACCAAAAAGGGGGAGATTGAAAGAACATTTCATGTTTTCCTATGTTTTCGTGTTAGATAACAATACTATGGAGATTATTCATGTGCGCTAAGTGTGCAGGAAGCTTTGAGGGGGGCGGATTATCCGCCCCACCAAGGGCCAGATAATCCGGCCTACCTCATTGCTCAAAGGGAGCCAAGGCGTGTCGCTCGGTATCCGGTCGGATTTTCTCCCGGAAAATCCGAACTGGGGCGGTTTTTCCTCCCAGGCGGGATAATCCGGCTGTCGCATGGGCCGGATAATCTGGCCCCCAGTTTTTGAGCAAAGAGAGCCAAGGCGCGTCGCTCGGTATCCGGTCGGATTTTCTCCTGGAAAATCCGAACTGGGGCGGTTTTTCCTCCCCAGGCCGGATAATCCGGCCTTCACATAGGACCGGATAATCCGGCCCCCAGAAGTTGATTAAGGGCAAGCTCGGCGTGACGCTCTGATAAGGGGCGGATTATCTGCCGGATATTCTGAGTCTAGGGCGGTGTTTTCCCCAGGCCAGATAATCCGGCCCTCACTTGGGCCGGATAATCTGGCCCCCAAAGTGTCCAACGGTTGGTTTCGGAAGGGGGTATAAATACCCCTTCTTCCCCGATGTTCAGAACGCTTGATTCATTCGAAATTGTCCAGACTTTGTGCAAGAGCTCTCATTCTCGATCTCCCACTTCAACCACCCGAAGGTCTTGATCTTTGGGGAAATTGAAGGAGGAGAAGTTCATCATCATCATCATCACGAATCAAGCGCTTCAACTCCTCTCCATTCACTTGGAGAAATCCTTGATCTAGTATTCTTATCAATACCTAGATCTTGTTTATTGCATTTGATAACTTTGTTCGTGTGGTAGCTTGTTGTCATTTTGGGAGCCTCCAAGTTGTTGTGGAGTTGTTGCCCCGCTAGTTGTGTAAAGGCGCCGGTGCCCCCCTCGAAGGGTACCTATAGTGGAAAGGTAGATCAGGCCTTTGGTGGCGAGATCCATCAGAGAACAGGGTGAGGCCTATTGTGGCGTGGTGGTCTTAGTACCGCCCACCCCTCCAACACATACGTACTTCCCTTGACAAGGAAGGAACTACGGTTAAACAAATCATGTGTCTCTGCGTGCTTCACTTTGGTTTACCCGTTCCTCTTCCACTCGTTCTTTACTCGCTAGTAGATAGGTTTGCATATAGGGAAATTCCACTTAATAGTTTATCTAAAGAATTTACCCTTTGTGCTAAGCCTAAAATTGAAAAAGTATTAAAAATTGGTGTAGCACCTATTCACCCCCCCTCTAGGTGCCCATACGATCCATTTCAATCCTATAGCCTACCACTATTCTTTGAGAAATAAGCTCATCATTATCATTAGGAACAACAGTAATGCCTCCCTTTTTAGGAACACAAGGAACATGACTAACCCATTCACTATCAGTAATAGAGTAAATAATACCAGCATCAAGGAGTTTCAATACCTCATTCCTTACCACTTCCTTCATCCTAGGATTTAAACGTCGTTGGTGCTCTACCACCGGCTTTGCATTTGGTTCTATGTTGATAGAATGCTGACATATAGTAGGTGAAATCCCTTTTTAATCATCCAGAGTATAGCCCATATCTCCTCGGTGTTTCCTCAAAACCTCCAATAGCCTTTCTTCTTCCTTTCCTAAAAGTTTAGCGCTAATAATAACAGGATATATCTTTTTTATCATCAATATAAGCATATTTAAGATCATTAGGGAGAGGTTTTAGATCAAAAACTAGATCCTTTTTAGGTGGCAGCGTGGTACCCAAGTCTTCTACAGGCAAGTTATGCTTAAGCATCTTAGGCTGATCACGGAGAATCCTGTCAATCTCATTCCTTTCTTCCATGAAGATTTCATTTTCATGATCTTCCATAAATTGCTGCAAAGCATTGTTAGGAGCAAGAGAAATAGAAGCAAGTTGTTCAACTCTAAAATCCTCATTATGGATTTCCTCTTCACAAGGTTCTTTAGCAAATTTCGGGAAATTAAACTCATAAGATTCCCCAGCAAACTTAGTCAAGATTTTCTCCCTCTTGCAATGTATAATGGCTCCACAAGTACTCAAGAAAGGTCTACGAAAAAATAATAGGATAAGTTTACTAGCAGCTGAACTAAGTACTAGAAAATCAGCAGGGTACTTAATCTTACCACAAAGAACATCCACGGCTCGTACAATACCAATTGGAGAGATGGTCTCTCTATTAGCAAAGTGAATAACCACATCAATCTCTTCCAACTCGCAAGGACTGATTTCATGCATAATTTCTCTGTAAAGCTCATAAGGAATAACACTGGAACTTGCACCAATATCACATAAACCATAATAGCAATGATCACCAATTCTAACAGAAAGCACAGGAACACTAGCCTTTTTAGTTCTATTAGGATGTGAAACAATATTAGAGGCATCTTCACAAAAGACTATGTGCCCATCTTCTATGCTTTTAGTGACCAAGTCTTTCACAGTTGCTACCACAGGTTCAACGTTTATTTGTTCATCAGGTTTTACAGTTCTCTTTTCACTTTTGGTGATTACATTAGTTATCATAGGATGGTCCTTTCCCTTTTCTGGGAAAGGAATATTTTCGATATAAGGTTCAGGTAAGATGGGATCAATAATGCAATACTCAGCACTCCCAATAGGAACACAGTCAACAATATCTTTGTAAGGTGCATGGTATTTATTCCATCCCCTTTTTGGAATTTTGATATAGGAAGCAAAAGCTCTAAAGCACTTCGTAATAACTTGCAAATCAAGACCATACGCATTACTAATATTTTGAAGTCATCAGTTCCCATAAAAGATTCAATGCATTCATAATCATAATTTATACCTGACTTTCTACCTTTGTCATTCTCCCAAGCTTCAACATTATCTTGAATACGGTCCAGAAGATCCCATTTAGCTTCTTCTTCCATGCGAGTGAATGATCCAACACAAGAAGCATCCAATAAATCCTTGTCATGTAGAGGGAGCCTTGCATAAAAGTTATAGATTATAATATTGTTGGGAAGCTCATGAATGGGACATTTGAGCATTAGTAACTTCAATCTCCCCCAAGCTTGAGATGTACTCTCTCTATCAAGAAGCCAAAAGTTGTATATTCGATTCCGATCTTTATGAATCTCACTAGGAGGATAAAACTTTGAATAAAAGAGAGGCACTATTTCCTCCCATTCTAGAGCTTGACCATTCTTCAGCAGCTTATACCATTCCGCAGCTCTTCCTTTCATCGATAATGAGAATAACTTCTTCTTAACTTGATTTGTAGTAATACGTGCACACTTAAACAACCCACATAATTCGTGTATAAATAGTAAATGATCACCGGGATGGACAGTTCCATCCCCAACATAGTAGTTATCCATAACACGATCAATAATTCTTGTAGGTATTTTGAAAACATCATTCTCAGCAGGTGGTGGCTTATCTACTACCTTAATAGTGGTAGTAGCATTACCAAATAAGAAACTCAGCAAATTATCCATAATGAAAATAAAGCAACTAGCAGAAGTAAACAATACTCACAGTAGAAGTTTCCTTTACCAGTTCCACTCTCCAATAGCGCTTCACTCCCCGGCAACGGCTCCAGAAAATAGATTGATGACCCACAAGTATAGGGAGTGTCTCGCAGTATTTTCGATAAGTAAGAGTGTCGAACCCAACAAGGAGCAGAAGGTGCTGGCTAGTGGTATGGATCATGAATTCTCTACAAATACTTATCAAACAGATTTTTAGGGATTTTTGATAAAG
Organism: Avena eriantha; assembly: GCA_910589775.1. Lineage (NCBI taxonomy): Eukaryota > Viridiplantae > Streptophyta > Magnoliopsida > Poales > Poaceae > Avena > Avena eriantha. Next base: position 230,833,206 of record OU342746.1, read on the forward strand.
CAAGTAAACAAAGTACGAGTAAATAAAAGACAGTAGGAATGAATGCAGCAAGTGGCCCAATCCTTTATGCAGCAAAGGACAAGCCGGATGTATTACTTAAGATGACCAAACATTCTCGAGGACACATGGGAAGACTGTCAAGTGCTTTCGCTTCATATAGTTGATTAATCTTCTTTAGCTGGCTAAGTATTGTGTGGGTGAACCTGTGGTAATGTACCGACCCATCCAGGACTAATACATACTTGTGATTAAACCCCTTGCAAACATCCGTAAGTACAAGAAAGTAATCAAGGTAGAAACCTAACCAGAACTTTAAATTCTAAGACCCTTACGTCCCTTGTGCAATGGTTTCCTAACGGGGGTTCAGGTTTCTATCACTCCGGCTACCCCTACGATTAGTAGCCAAATACACAATGCATTCCCCTAGGGCCATATAGGTGAAGTGTCATGTAGCCGACGTTCACATGACACCACTAGAAGAAGTACACCACAACTTAAATAACAATATATTGAATCTTTCTCAACACAACTCCACTACTAACAACATGAATTCTCCCATGTCCTCAAGAACAAAACGAACTACTCACAAGACATCACATGGATCATGATCATAGATGGAATAATGATGTATAACAATCTGAACATAAACAATAATTCAACGGTTCACTCAATAGCATCAACTACAAAGAGTAATCAACACCGGGAAAGTTTCCCCTATGAACTATGCAAGATTCAACCCAATTGTTACAGCAATATGGATATGGTGATGAGGGTGCTGATGGTGATGATGGTGGTGATGATGATGATCCCGATGAAGTCCATCTTGATGGTGGTGTTGATGGCGACGATCTCCCCTCTCCGGGAAGGAATTCCCCCAGCAGAAATCTGACTACCGGAGAGATCTTTCTCTCTCGGTGTTTTCCGCCCCATAGAGGCGGCGGAATCTTTGTGTGGTCACTCCCCGAGTCTTAGGGTTTCGGGAGGATGATATACGCCAGAGGGGAGAGCCTGGAGTGGGCCAGGGCGGCCACACCACCTGCTGGCGCGACCTAGGGCTTCCTGCACCAGGGGGTGGTGTGGGCCCCTTCTGACCCATCTCCAGCCCCCTTCTAGCTTCCTTCGTCTTCTGGAAAAATAGAATTTTTCGTTTATTTTCCTGGATTTTCTGATCTTCGCGAATTTTACCTCCAAATAGCACCTTTTCCATCAGAATCCTAACTGCAGCGGTCCATGCTCCAAAAGTCATCAACCATGCAAAAACATATGAAATAACATAAGTATCACCTCTCAATACGAAATATAACAATGAATAATAGTGAATTAAGACATAGAATAATGATGCAAAATGGACGTATCATTTGGCTAGATCATAGTTTAGCAACCTGCTACTTGACTGCTGCTTGTAGAGTAGCTAATGACTTCTAGGTCTAGATATCCTGCTTCCCGTGGATCACTTGATCAACTTCTGGTGGATACTGAAGTTTTCTTTTTAAACCTTCTCCTCCAAGTAGCCGGATCTGCTCCTACTCCTCCACCACCTAGTGTCTTGATTTGCTTTCTAAGATCTAGCTCTAGCCTTGTAGTTGTTCTTGATGTGCTCTTTGTTTTTGGTGAGATCTTGCTAGTAGATGATAGATATATCTACTAGATGATCTTCTAGTGGTCTAACTAGTGGTCTAACTAGTGTAAATGGTTCCAAACTTAGCTACATATATTCCTCTACTGATGTGGTGAACAAGAGCTACAGCTAGGTGTGTGTGTCTATGCTGAATGGTTGCTAGCAAGGTACAGTGAATTTTTGTACTGCTAGACCTTTTGCTGTGGAGATGACAGCACATGCTATGCATGTGGTGATAGAGCTGCTTGCTTGTGGCCCTGGTCTGGTACCAGTCACCAAGTGTGCTTTCTTCTCCTTCTAGTGCATGCACGGCTAGAATCTTGCTCTTATCCTATTAGCTCTATTTCCCTTCTTTCATTACTATCAAGTGAGTCAATTATTGTTATCTATAGTAAGTGAATGAAAGACTAATATGTGGCTTGATTTCTTTTGCAGGGACCAAATGAAAAGAAACCAAGACCAAGATATAAGGAACAAATTTGATTTCCTTTTTTATTTCTTTTCGACTGATGTAATCTTCTTTTACTTTTGAACTTTGTAATCCCTAATTAATGTTGTAAATTATTCATTGGTTCAAGTAGAATTATTTTTTGAGATTGTAAGATTCAATTCTTCCTTGTAATATTGGTATACAAGCTTGTAAATTATATATGGGACTTGTAATATTTATTTCTACTTGTTTTGGAATTTTAATTGATATAAAATTTATGGTTACTTGGGAGGTTCAATTCCCAACGTTGAATTATTGTCTATACATTGCTATATATTCATATTGGTATTATAAATTGTGCTCTATATGACCAAAATTAGAAAAGTTCATGTCCAATTTTCTTTTCCTTGGCATTTTAATATTGGATTCCCATGTACTTTTATTCTTCAATGTTATGGAATATATCTATTCTTTTTGGAGTAATAATTCTAATGTGTTATTTAAATCCAAAGTAATGTGATGATCCAATATTACTTCATCTGACTTATTTTAAATTCCAATTATATTTCAAATTCTCATCTGGATTATTATTATCATTCATATTTGGATTGTATTAAAATTGTTTCCCTCAAAACACCGATGTACCACAAAGGTCATGTCAAAATCTATCACACCTGCTCCGATGTTCCTATTAGTGCAAGAGAGATATCGATCCCTCTACAGCTTGTTTAGTTTTGCGCGAAAATTCCCCGGATTTTATACGCATAAATGTAATGCACGCTCCTGTGTTCAGCTTATTTCTAAGCTCTAATACTGGGACGTTACATTCCTCTTCATCATCATCATCATCATCTTCTTCTTCTCAGATCGTGGTGGGGCCTCTGTCATTCCACATTGTCGTTGCCCACTCCATCCTCTTCTGCTTCCAAGCTTCATTGTCAGATGCTTCAACACCATGGCCAGTGTCATCCTCGTCAGGAATCGCACTCTCCTCATCCGACACATATGAATCAAGGCCATACCCTAAAGATCCAGTAGTGAAGTATGCAACATACAAGCACTAGCTTTACTTGGGTGGGGAAGGTGGGGAATGGCTTCTGATCAAGGATTTTGAACTTGTTCTTCAAAGCAACGAATGCCCTATAAATGGTAACCCTAAGGCTAGAGTGCCTAAGATTAAAGAGCTCTTTGGAATTTTGTGGCCTTCTACTTCCAGTGAACTCGTTGAGATGGTACCTGGTAGACCTGAAGGATGGAAAAATCCCAAGGCGGCAGCCATATCCAGCATCTCCTACTCCTAGATAGAACCTGCCATCAGGGATATTGATCCCATCAAGCCTAGACATACAGTTAGCAAGGATGCTTGCATCATGGGCTGATCCTTTCCAACCATCTAGCACATATGTGAATATCATGTAAAAATCAACAACTGCTAGTACATTTTAGCTGCTATAGTGCTTCCTTCTCATGTAAGCTGTAAAATCTAATCTTGGAACTCTAGCAATAACATGAGTACCATTGATTGCACCGATACAATCATGTTACAAGAACACAAGGATGAAATGAGAAAAGAGGAACACATCAGACTCAGTCGAAGGATGCAATGATAAAACAAGGGAACACATGCTCACCTTGAAATATGGCATCCACCTCACGCTATCGTGTATCTTTTCTGGTGTTTGCCCCGTAGGCGACTTAATCATCTCCTCTCTTAGCTCACTGATTGTATACAACACTCGGTTGAAATAACACGATATTGTCTTCATGCTTCTCCTAGAAGTATTGTGTATAACCCTAAACATCTGGTTATGGCCAACCACATGAAGGAACATCGTGACTTGTTCTTCCACTGAGGTGTGAATGCTATCCACCAAAAGCCCACCCGTCCTTAACCTTGCGACAAGTGCAAAGAAGGGGGTCTTCTCGTCTTGAGCATGTTCAGAGACTCTACATCGTTGTAGTTGTATATGTAGTTCAGATTGGCCATCATTTCTTGATCTCGCGTGCACATAGGACCGTAATCAGTCGAGAAAATGTAGCCCGCCTAACAGCTCTCTTGTGCAACAACAAGATCCAGGCTTGAATCACTGCTATAAGCGCAGCTGCCTGATGGATAAACGCCATCCTGTCAGCCTCACAATGCGGAGCTACGGTGAGTTCTTCCTAAATCAGTGCTTCAGCCCTAATCAAAACAGTAGGGGAGAGGGATTGGCGGTGGTCATCTCACCCATGGTGATGCGCAACTGGGGAGAAGGAAGGAGATGAGCCTCATTGTCGCTGACCGTCGCTCACTAGCCGGAGTAGGACGAATTGTCCGGTAGGGTAGATCTGCGCTGCCGCCGCCGCTCGTGGTGTCGATTCAAGAGGAGGCGCTAACGCGTCCTGCGAGCCATCCCAGTAGGCCAGGGTGCTTTACAATGCGCGTTGGCCACAACGCAGCAGTCATGCGGGAAACCAAACGGGCCGATTTCGTCACGTCCCGGCCTGCTTGCAGGGAATGGAGGCTACCAAACATGCCCTAAAGGTATGTATCAAATGTGTTGTCCTTATTTTCTCAAATATTATTCATTTGGGGTGTTTGGAAAAATGCCCGCTAACATATTTACCATGGTATTTAGAGCATGTACAATGATCTTATCTTAGCAATTTTAAGTAGGATGATTTCTGAGTTGACGGAGAGAGAAACAAATAAATATGTTTGCCTTCTCTTAGCGAAGATATGATCTCTTAGCACGATATGTCTCACCACATATTTAGGGTTATTCGTTGGTAGAGATAAGACTAAAAAATACCCGTTGTATATCATATTTTGCTGTCATATCAAGATTACGTGGCATGTCTAATATAAAATTATTTTATCAACCATTGTACATGCTCTTAAGGACAACCCCATTTTACCATGAACATGTCCATTTGCATGCACAATAATCTTTATTGACAATTCGGATCCACACGTTTGTTTTTCTTCTCTCTGAAATCAAGCAATTTATCTGGACGAACTCTACAAGAAGGGCGGCCCTTGGCTCAGCTACTCACGGAACAAGAAATTTAAAATTTCAAACAAATTTTTAGAAATTTGACATTAATATTTCACACAAAATCGAAATTGCAATTGGCATGCAAACTCACCTTAACATTCACAAATTCCGAGCAAACATTGACCAAAACTCTTCTTATCGTAGCAAATTCGTAAACAGAAGGAAAGAAAAAACCCTCACAAATCAACAATGTCGAAGACCCGCATCTCTCGAGCCCGTGTTGCCCAAGTACAAGCCGCCTCAGCGCCTCCGCCTTCCCTGCACGACCTCGGGAGAGAGTCGGGGTGCTGCAACAGACAAGTGTTGTTCTCGCCTTTGAGAGAAGGCACAACGCTGATCTCTTGTGTGGGCATGTCAGAGTGCAAACCTATTGGGAGGAGGCGTTGCAACGATGATCCTAATCTAGAAAAGGGCACTTTGTTCCTCAGAAATCAAATATAGGGAGGATGTGCTTCAATCTGTTTGCCACCACCTCGGAGGCAATCTTATACGGTACACGTTACATAGGCTTAATGGACAAAACTGACAGAGCAACTCTGGCACACTGATCTTAGGAATCGACACATGAATGGTATCTTTGAAATCCTCCAGGTAATCCCTTCCCGCCAAAAAAATCCCAATCAGGCCTTAAAACGGGTGATACAAAAAAGACGGGTGACTTTGATAGAAGGGTTTTCTATTTTCGTGCCCTCAGGTCCTTAGTTGTACTCAGTTTTCCCCAGCCCCTTAGTTTTCCTCAGTTTTTCCCTCCTGTAATTCGAAACACTCATAAGTGCTGGAACGGCCGGTAGCCGTCAGGTCAGAGGCCTTGACCGTTAGTCTGACCGGGTGGGGCTGCACAGGGGCAGCTCCTCCCTGACCGTCTCGTGCTGACGGGTAGGGTCAGGAGACACGTCGGAGCAGCCATCCATCTATAGGGCTGTTTTATTTCATGATTTTATAGGCGGTGCTGCCAATGACAAATGGGGCCGCTCTATAGGGCTGTCACAGCCAATGACCAGTGGGGTCGTCTATTTTTCAAGAAAAGACATATATTGTCGCTCTGTGGGGCTTCCACTGCCAATGACCAGTGGGGTCGTCTATTTATTTATAGAAAATCATATATTGTCGCTCTGTGGGGCCTCCGCACCCAATGACCAGTGGGGTCGTCTATTTTTCAGGAAAAGACATATATTGCCGCTCTGTGGGGCTGCCGCAGCTAATGACCAGTGGGGTCGTCTATTTATTTATAAAAAATCATATATTGCCGCTCTGTGGGGCCTCTGCAGCCAATGACCAGTGGGGTCGTCTATTTTTCAGGAAAAGACATATATTGCCGCTCTGTGGGGCTGCCGCAGCCAATGACCAGTGGGGTCGTCTATTTATTTATAGAAAATCATATATTGCCGCTCTGTGGGGCCTCCGCAGCCAATGACCAGTGGGGTCGTCTATTTTTCAGGAAAAGACATATATTGCCGCTCTGTGGGGCTACCGCAGCTAATGACCAGTGTGGTCGTCTATTTATTTAGAGAATATCATAGAGAGAAGCAACAAGTTCGCTAATTAATTTTTCTTAAGCTAGACCCATCACGTGACTATTTTCGCAGCTTAATCTAAAGTGAATTTTATGCTAAACATGGCTAGAACCTAGTGTTGTGTATCTCATTAGTCACCGGAGAACCGCTGGCAGCTCATTCCCCACCCTCGGACGGAGCAGCCATCGCCGGCGCCTCGTCGCGCCGCCGGCTCTGTCCCCTGGCGGCGTCGGACGGACTGCGGCGGTGCACGTCAACCACGGCTCCAGCACTTGTTTTGTCCGCACGCATGTACCCACCGCAGGAAAGTCCGCCGCAAGCAGATCCGCCGCCCACGACGATCGGGATTTGTTCCACGCACCAATTGGTAGTATAGCTTGGTAAGACCTCCTCTTCTGCCTCCCCTGCCCCCTAATCGATTCGGTTCCCATAATTTATTGGAGTTTGCAGGTGCGAAATAGTCCTCAATGTCTAGTCGTAGCGGGTACACCGACGAGGGTGGGGATTCGATCATATCGTGGCCACGTTCTACTTCTCCTACCTCGTCGGAAGTGCAGGTATCTAGCTTCTGCTCTCTGTACTACCGTTGAATTTGAAGTGCCGCCATGGCCTGTTGGAGTGATTTCAGTTATTCTTTTTTCCATTATTGTTACAGTTAGCCAGGCAAGCCGATGATCCATGGTACATTGCATACCAAGATGAATCAACCCAGTGGTGTAGCCAGAGGATGGATTTGGAGGAGAAGGTGGCCAATTTAGGTGATGAATTGGCCCGTAAAAACCTGATGATATTCGAGCTGAAGCGTACTGTGGAGGAAGAAAAGAAGAATTTAGAGCTTATTCGCAAGGAGAAGTTGAGAGTTGAGACAGATCTTGCCGTATTTGATCAAGTGGTAGAAAATCTAAAACATGAACTTCAAGTGATGGGAGAGGAGAAAAGTAGATTCATCTGGGCAGTTTTATTAGTTGTCATCCCTGTCATAGTAGTTATGTGGTTGTGGTAGACGATTTAGATAGTATAGAATTGTTATTCAGTAGATGGCTCTAACCACTGTATTTTGTTGTGGCTCTAACCACTATATTTTGGCGTACAATTTCCTAGTTGTGCTAAGTAATGTGCGCGATAATTTTAGCATGTACCAGCCTCTCGGATCAAATACATATCAATCTTCCCAATCAAATTGGGATAGAATTCAAATCATACATACGGATGTACATGGACACATCAAGAACGTGCAAAAGCTTTTTTTGAGACGGAGGTAGTAGTTCGAACAATTTTATCCCAATTTGAAATTGAAAAATACAAATTTATCATAATTTATCCCAATTTGCGGCGATGGCTTCAATCGTCTTGGCATCGATTCGCACTCTCGGCACCGGAAGTGAGACATCAACAGGCTCCGACATTGAAAGCTGGATCTGCGCTATCGAAGCGATGTTGTAGGCGATGGCTTCAATGTTCGTGGCATCGATGACCACTGTCGGCACGGCCGCCGTCTTGGTGTCCTTCATCAGCAACGGATCTGAGGAGGGCAACGGAAGTGAGACATCAATAGGCTCCGACATTGAATGCTGGATCTGCACCGTCGAAGCGATGTTGTAGGCGATGGCTTCAATGATCTTGCCATCGATGACCACTGTCGGCACGGCCGCCCTCTTGGTGTTCTTCATCATCATAAGATATGAGAAGAGAAATGAAAGTGAGACAGAGAGAGACATTTCAACTATTTCTGAGGGTTAGATCCTCACCGGCACTCTTAGATCCACGCCGCCGCACGGTTAGATCCGCGCCACCGCACGCCGTCGCACGCACGGTTAGATCCGCACCGCCGCGACCGCCAGAGTAAGAGATGAAATAGGAGAGAGGAAGATGCGACTGGAATATGCGACTGCCAAGGTTGGTAGGTATGTGCTCTGCTCTTCTCTCCGTATGCGTCCATCGTGGTAGAGAGAGATATACAGGCCGTCCGATCATAAATGATCGAACGGTGCAAGCGTTCGTTGAGCTTTCAACCAACCAAGATCCGTGTGACATACATCTCGACCAATCAGAGATCAGCCAGTGAGTACAGGTGAGGAAAACTGAGTAGAACTAAGAAGGGGAAAAGTGAGGAAATGTTTATCGGAAGGGCAAAACTGAGTAGGACTGAGTAAAACAAGTGGGCCCGGAGGGGGAAAACTGAGTAACACTAAGTAAAACAGGGGCACCCAAATAATAAAGGGACTAAGGGAAATTGAAGCTTTTGGCATAAAAATTGTAAAATTGTGTTATCTGAACAGTATAGTACATTTTGGCCGACATGATATTGTTTGCAATCCAAAGATACACAAGTGTGACGAATTTGGACTCATTTGGACAAAGTTTGTAAGCATAGTGGGTATTTGGGAGGTGTGTTGAGTAGAAAGCCCTGCATCTTCATAGCTAGTAGCTCATGGACTAGGAAGTGGTTTTGAAGTTTTTGGCATAAAAACTTCATATCTCTATATTTCCTTTTCCATTATTATTTCTCTAGGTTGTAGGTAACATAACAAGACTCCATGGGAAGGTTCCACCATGTTTTGAATTATTTTGAATTAAACCGTAAACCCTAAAACCCTAAAACCCTAAATCCTAGAGAAAATGATAAATGTGGCTTAACACATACATTCAAGGGATCCCTACATTCAAATTGTTCAATACAAAGGGAACCCCAAAACAAATTGTTCATACAAATTCAAATTGTTCAATACAAAGGGATCCCCAATACAAAGGGATCCCCAAAACAAATTGTTCATAAAAATTCAAATTTTTCATACAAATTAAAATTAATTGTTCAGACTAAAATCTTTCTCTTGCTCCTGGTGTGATTTGCTGGGGCCACCACCTTACTCCGGGTAACCCTACCAGGGATATTACCGGTGTCTACCTTCCTTTTGCCCTCTTTCTTGTTCTTCTTCTTCTACGAAGCTTGTGCTTTTTCTTCTGCAATATGCTCTTCGAAGTTAGAACTCAGCTGGGCCATATTAAATTCAAGGCACTCTCTGTGAATCTGTTCCCTCTCCTCTAGACTCATCGGTTCAAGCAGCTCTCGATCCATTTGTTCCCTCTGCTCTCGATCCATCGGTTCAACCAGCTCTAGATCCATCGGTTCAATCAGCTCTCGATCCATTGGTTCAATTTCCTCATGTTGAATTGCTGCTTCAATCTCCTCGTGTTGAATTGCTGCTTCAATCTCCTCATGCTGAATTCCTGCTTCAATCTCCTCATGTTGAATTGCTGCTTCATTCTCCTCTGCATTTTCTGCTCCCGCCTGATCTTCCATTCCAAGAGCTGGGTTAACATCATTTTTACAAAGCCTAGCAATGTGTCCAGGGATTCCACAACATTTGCACTTACGTCTTCGAATCGGTGCACCACTCTCTGCACTAGCTCTGATCCTATTCTTCCTCGGCCTACCTGCCGGTCTAGTCAAAACTGGAGAGTACATTTTGAAGCCTAGATCGACTGTCATCCATTGGTCTTTTCCCAACAAGGTAGGAACATTCATAGCATATGCAACCCTAAATTTGGCAACAGAGAAATAATCTGACACATACTAATCAACTTCACCTTCTTCACCCCCTATAACACTCATGAAAAACAATGCGTGTATGCAGGGTATCCCATGGATCTGCCATCCCCTACAATGGCATTTCCTATCAACCAAACTCATTGGATACCTCCACTGCCTGTTTTTACTGTCAGTGTAGGTTACCTCAGCCTCCATTCCTTTTCTGACGCATTGCATCTTCAATTGTTTTGCCCTGTCATGCAAAGACTTAATCAAAGATGGGAGCATGAGATGGCCAGCATATTTTGTGGATGCAATTCTTTGACACAGATCGATCTTTATCATGATCATCTGCCTAATCTTATCGAATATTTGCCACAACATAAGCCCTTTCAATGACTTGACCTTTGAATTGAAACTCTCTGCAAGGTTACTTGTTACATAGTCTACCTTGCAAATTTCATTGAATTGGCTTCTTGACCACACCCTACCATGATGTTCATCCAAGTACTCCTTCACCCCAGGTTTTTTTATACAACACATCCAAATGAAACAGATGCTTCCTAGAGCTACATGTGTATGAAGCTGGCCATAGGTTGTCAGTAAAAACTTTACCCTTGAATTTCTTTGTAAAATTCTGTACCAAGTGTCGCATACATTCCCTATGCTCCACTCCAGGGAATACTGCTTCTACCGCACTCTCCAAACCTTTGCAAGCGTCTGTGTGGACAACAAGTCATGTTGGATGACCTATAAGGTCGCGCAAATTCTGCAGAAACCAAGTCCAACTTTCCTCTGACTCAACCTCCAAAACTCCATAAGCAACAGGGAACATCCAACTGTGTCCATCAACTGCAGTAGCAACAACTAGCTGTCCTTTAAACCTGCCATGAAGAGCTGTTGCATCCACGGTCAAATAAGGCCTGCAACCGTCCAGAAAGCCTTTCCAGCAAGCTTTGAAACAAACAAAAGCCCTTCTAAAACATTCCTTGTGCATTACCTTCCCGCTTTTCAATTTGTAGGGAACTGTATGCTTGTCTATCGCTACAACACTGCCTGGACTAGCCATCTCCACTTTAGCTTTGAAAGTGTAAAGCAACTGAAAGCTTTCATTCCATGGACCATTGATCTTGTCAAGAGCCATTTCCTTTGCATAGAACATCCTCATGTAAGATACTTTTATTTGAAACTTCTCAACCATCTTTTTCTGGAGTGCTGTTGGACCAAGTGAAGGAGTTTCTCTCAGCCAATCTAGGATTATATCTGCCAACCACCTAGTCTTCGCTAGCTTTGTTTTCACCTCTGGCTCTCCCCCTCGAGGTGGACAAGCATGGACATGCTCATTCTTCTTTATCTGAAACATAATGATAAGGGATGTCAGTAACAGTTAACAAATATTACACCGTGATCTAAAATACACAGCTGGTTTGCGTAGTCCCTGAACCAAGGTGCTTCTGTGCATTGTGGATGCATGTAGCCTCCACCTACACCTCTTGTATGGTCATTTAACTGTGAACCTACCTGGCTCACTTTTAATAACCTCATAATTATTCTTAGAGAGAAGGCAATATGTAGTAATTGCATTACAACAGTCCATCATCGTTTGAAATACGGTGCCTTCTGCAAGTTGAGGATCCTCCCTGTTCCACTCAATTGTTGGCTAGTCATCACCTTCGTAATCGGCTAAAACGAGGCTGTCATTGTTATCATTCTTCTCTTCATCATCAGTGTCATCGAATCTGGCACCAAAAACAATATCTTCCATGTATTGATCCTCCATTGCCTGCTTACTGCATCAATCTACCAATTCAGGAAACATCAACTCATCCTCATCATCTTGAGGAGACTGATCCCCAATCTCTGCATCGTCCTCCACATCGACCGCAGGAACGATCTGGCTACCACTAGCACTGGGGACAGATGGTGCTGCTGTGGACCTACAAGGAGCGCTGCGGCGCACACTATTAGCAGAGGCAACAGCAGTAGAGAGACATGATGCCCGACCACCTGATGATGCCCCAGCACCAGATGATGCCTGGCCCCTGTCCACATGGATACGAATTTTACCGAACCGGCAAGAAGCATTCAAAGCAAAAAGAATTCCCAGATCGTCGTCGGAAATTAGTGGAACAAATCTTCGCTCCGTGCTGTTAAAATATTCAAAATGAACTGCAACGCGAGAGCTCCAGGTGTACTTATCGTAGATGTTAGCTTTCAAATCCCTCAACGAGATGGTGGTTGCAACCACCGCAGGGAAGCAAAACCCATTCTTATAGCGTTTAGAATCACGCGTAAAGCTAGAATCCAGCCTAACCACCAGCCGAAAAGCCAGCGCTGGATCAATCCTATTCGAAAAGTAACGCAGTTAGTTGAACAACAACGATTGGCGCTCAAAAACTGCCTACTGTTAATTCACATAGGCAGACGATGCTTACCCAGATGGAATCCATGCGTTAGATCCCTCCGATTCCCAATCGTCTCCGCGGCTGACGGGAAGAGAAGGCACACCGGCAGGATATACAAACTCCGCGACAGGGGTAGATCTAGATCTGGTGGAGGCGGAGCCCTCTCCGCCTCACGGGGGTGGTGGCGGGGGCGGCTCGGCGGCGGACGACGCCATAAGGTAGGAGGGCAGGACGGCGTGGCGGCGGAGGGGCGGTGTGTGAGCTCCTCCAGTCTCGGGCGGAGGGGAAAGCTTTGGGTGAGCTCCTCCAGTCAACAGTCAACACAATTCGAAAGCAACGGTCAATTCAAAACCACCGTGGCTCCCTAGCCGTCACCGGTAACGGTCAAGGCCTCTGACCAGACGGCAACCCTCCCGTCCGAGCGTCTGCGAGGGGTTTCAAACTAGAGGGAGAGGAAAACTGAGGAAAAACTAAGGGGCTGGGGAAAACTGAGTACAACTAAGGACCTAAGGGCACGAAAATAGAAACCCTTGATAGAAACGGGTTGGGAGCCCATCTGGCCAGGCACCTTAGTTAAAAAAGAGAATAAATACGTGTTTCATATGGCGATTAATTTGAAACGGAGGGAGTATTAGACAAATACACCACCGTAGTTCTACCTAATTACGGTGCTCCCTGGCAGTCGAACAACATCTGAAGCATGTGGGGTTCGAAAATCTTGGTAGCACTGCTATGTTATTTCAGTTTTTTTGGGTGTGTTTTGTACATCTTGCGTAGATCAAACCATCAAGGAGATCCAGGAATAGTACATCGATCGCGGGCCAACTACGCTGAAAATAACTGAAGCGTTCGTCACGTGCCCGCTGCCATACTCTAAGTCCTGGCACATCTGAACATAAGTCGACCGTGTCGGTTCCAAAAGTTTTTTTTTTTTACCGTTGGCCGGATCACATATTGGTATTGTGGCGCTTCGGCCCCCAATCCAGTTCGTTCGTAGCATCAATCAATGACTGAATGGTAAATGGAGCGGCCAGCGGCGGCAGAATCAGCTAGCAGATCTTTTACCTCGAGCGCCGTAACACGATGAAAATCTTGAGAACTTGGAAGCGCGAGCGGGAAGAGCCCGTTACAACCTGCGCACGAGCGACGGTCTCGCTGACAACCTGGTCCACGGCGCACCCCCCACCCGCGACTCGATATTTCACCTCGCACGATTCGATTTCACCCCGAGCCCGCGACTCAAATTTTCACCGCACGCTATTTCAATTTTCAACCCTCACGCACCGGGATATCCCTCCCCCAAAAATCCGGAAAGCCTTCCGGTCCCGCACCAAAATCCCGCCACGGCGCCACTGACACGCAGTCCGCCCCTCCGAGTATGGCCCACCTGCAGCGACGGGCGTGGCGGCTTCCTTCCCGTGTACACCACCAGCTCCGAAATTTCTCCCGGCTACGACTAGGAGTCACGCGCGACGTTTGTTCGTCTCGACTTCAAAAATACCAAACCCGTCCTCCTCTTTCTCCGCTTCCTTCCCTCGCACACCACCGCGGCTCTCCCAAATTTCTCCGGCTCCTCCAACCGCTGCCCCCCTTCCCTTCCCCCCTTCCCTCTCGGTCTCGAAACACCACAAGGGTTTAGGGTTTTCTCGGTCGGAATGGCGCGGGGTCGCGGCGAGGCGGCGGAGCCGATGGGGCCGGCATCGGCGGCGGCGGACGGGACCCCGCAGGCGCTCGAGGACCGCCGGATGCTGCGGTCGCGCTACCTCGCCGTCAAGACCCATATCAACGGTACGTACGGGCGTTGCCCGCCGCGTGGGTGGCGGCACTGGTTTTTAGTTTTTACTCTCGGGCGAGCCGTTTTAGAGCTCGGTCCGCGGTTGAGTCTGCTAACTCGCGTCGATGCGTGGTTTTTCGTGCAGACGAGAAGGACGAAATGGCGAGCGCGGATCCCGCCAAGTTCAGCGCCGTCTTCACGCAGGTCGAGAGCCTGCACAAGCTCGGTACGGACCAGCAACGCCCGCGCCTGCGCGGTTTTCAAATTTTTTGCTCTGGCGATTCGCCTGTACTACTAGTTTGGACGAGGCGTGCGCAGTGTGTTGTGGTTAATCGCAGCGTCTACGCCTCTTCTTGCCGTCTTCGGTGTGGGGTGTCGATTACGAATCGAAATAGTACCCGCGCTGCTTGCTTGCTAGTACTTTGTGTCATCTCCTGGTATTGTGTTTACCGTGTTATTATTACCATCAACATTGCCCTCCTCCCCTTAGGAAACAAAACACTTCCTACTGCTGCTTGACATCTGGAATAAACACATAGATAAGCCAGAATAATGTATTTCGTCTCCATCACATGCTCAATTGAATTTTACTGCACTATTTCTGGTTTGACACCAGCAAGTACTACGACAAATGCCAGCCGATTCTTACAAAATAAAACAACTGACCAGTTGTGTCCCTGTGCCGCAGTTGAGAAGCCCAGGGAGCAGATAGCCGATGCAGAAGCGTTGCTGGACATCGCCACCAGTTTGGCAGCAGCAGTAAGGTCACAGTCGGCTCTAGGAATCACGCCTTCTGATCTTGTTGCTGGACTGCTCAGGAAGTTTTGGACGCGAACAGATGCCAACGGTGAGGGTGCCTCGTTGAGGTGGGGCGATGTTGGGCTTGCTGCGTCTCACGTGTTCATGGCTGTGCCTGGATGCGGCACCATGTAATGCACACGATCCTCTTATTTCATACAATTTCCTTTGATGTCTGGTTTGCAAATTTCAGTCGATTCTAACAATGAATGGTTCCTCTTTTGGCAGGCTTGGTCCCATGAAGGCAGAAGTGCAGGCATGGAGGAAACCTACCACTAGAAAGAGGACCGCAAGGCCACGCAGAAACAATCGCCCTGAACAGGTGCGCTTATCATCTGGATACTCTAACAAAGAGAGTTCTGTGTCCTGTGTGCTGATTGGTGCTTGAAACATCAAATTCATACTGGATAGCAGTCGGTTCTCAGTGGATAGCGACTAAACTACTGCATTTTGATTGTTGGTTGAATGCTGATTTACTGTGGAAGTGTATTCTGTTAAGATGACTTCATGTGGGGATTACTATTCTAACTAACTATATATCCACATTGATTTCTAAGTGAATTAAGAGTTAGTGGACATGTTTTTCTTTTAACTTGGTTTATTATGCACCTGCAATGTGCAATTTTGTTAAATTGCATGAGGTACATGTGAACTTTTAATGATTCTTTTGTAAAGACAAGCGTCAGTTTCATGGTTTAACGTATTCCCTAAATAATCTGCATGTAGCCTAGTTAGTGTGATCACAATTCCTCCTAATGCAAACCTTTAACAATGAATACCGGCGCAATAAAGAGGCCATGATTGTATCTAGTATATCACAGTAGCTTATAGTACATTTCACACTAAGAGTCTGTTTGATGTGTTGCTATCAGTACTTAATTGACTTCAATTATGAAATTCTTGTAGCTCATCATATGTAAACTTGATGTTTGGTGATTAGGGGATTCATCCACAAAGGTCCCTACTGGACATAAATCAATTTTAAACTCAAATTGCATACTTTCTAACATTTTGTCACCTCTCAAGTATGTCCAGTTTAGGCAAGCAGTTTACTTCATGTCGCATGAATACTTTCTTTGTTCTGCTACAGCTATGTCTGAGTACAAGTACTATATCAACTTCTAACAATATGCTGATCTATTTTGCCTTATTAAGCAGCTTTCTGAACCATCAGAGACAGCAAAAAATGAAACAGACAGGAACATGGCTGCTCTATTTGATGTCCTGAGGAAGAAGAAACAAGCAAGACTTGAAAATCTTATTTTAAATAGGATGTCCTTTGCGCAAACAGTGGAGAACATATTTGCTTTGTCATTCCTAGTTAAAGATGGCAGAGTGGAGATCAATGTCAATGATGATGGACATCATATTGTTTGTAAGGGCTTTGTTACCTGATTGCTCTTTTGTTGCCGCCATTATCATGTATCTCTATATCTGATATTATTTTATCGATTAAACAGGTCCAAGGAATGCACCTGCTGCTGGTGCGATTTCCTCAGGAAAAGTGGCATACAATCATTTTGTCTTCAGATTTGACTTCAAGGATTGGAAGGTACTATCTCGATAATTGAATTGCCATTTTAGAACTAAAAATATCAAACTGTTCATATCATCTTTTAGGGAGCTTGTGTAAGATAATACAATTTTCACCATTGGCACATGGTATAAATTCATTTATTGTTACTCCCTCTGATCCAAATTAATTGATTCAGATTTGTCTAGATTTGAATGTACCTAGACATGTTTAAGTGCTAGATACATCTGAATCTAGATAAAACTGAGTCAATTAATTTGGACCGTAGGGAGTATAAGTGTTGTGTTTGTCTATCAGTCACACACTGCCAATACTGTAAACAAAAGTTATGACAACTTTGTGACAATTAAAATGTGTTCTACTACTTCTTTTGGGGAAAGGCAATTATCCAGGTAACAAACTATAAGTTCGTACATCCAGGTAACAAACTATAAGTTCGTACTTCTCCAGATAAATAATCCTATCTATGTGGGCAAAGGCTGGGAATATGTAGGTCGATTGCAAGGGTAATGCATGACTTGTGATGCAGTTCAATCTGATCTGTATGTTTTGTATTGACCACAGCTTATGAAAGAGATGGTTGCGGAGGGGGAAGAACTCATGTTGCACAGGCCATCTTCCTTTGGCATGTCGGGAGGAAACAACCATCTGGAGATGCCTGCACGCACTGAGGATGCTGAGACTCCTTCAAACGGTGTTTCTGGAGGAAACACTGAGCCTGAGATGCCTTCACACACAACACCAATCAGGAAGTTCTGCAGGAACCGGGGGCTGGTCACCCAAGCATGGCAGGATAAGACAGCATCCCCG
Organism: Avena eriantha; assembly: GCA_910589775.1. Lineage (NCBI taxonomy): Eukaryota > Viridiplantae > Streptophyta > Magnoliopsida > Poales > Poaceae > Avena > Avena eriantha. The sequence goes on from OU342746.1 coordinate 230,850,656, forward strand.
GGCACATTTGAAGTCATGGTGATGGAGGACAAGCATATTAGTCCGCAAGATAAGTCGAGCGTTACAGGCAAACTGCAAGTCATGGTGGTGGAGGACAAGGAGATGGTCGAGGACAGTAAAGAAGTTTTCCAGACCTACAAGCGCAGGTGCCTCTTCCAGGATGCAGACTAGCTGCCTGATTGCCTCCCACTGGCCACCGTGCATATGCGTTTTGGGGTTCGTTGTGTAGGGAAAGAGGTTACCTGGCTGACCTAGCTTTAGCTTTTGAGAGGGTCTTTTGTAGGAGGGGTGGTTGGTAAGTCTGTATGTATGATGTGGATGCTATTTAGTATTAATGGTGTTAGAAACTTGTTGATCAGTGTCATGAGTGAGCTGTCATGAGTGAACCGACACATTGGTGCATCAGGACGGTGTCCTGTATGTACCCAAGGTGCAGAAGACATAATGCACCTGTTATCCAAATGTCCTTGTGTGGTTGAATTGAGGCGATTACTGGTCTCTGCAACAAGTGGATGGAGCAGGTTTGGCTGTGCTTGAATTTCTTTGCGCTAAGCTTTCCACTCAGTGAAGTCGCTTCTGGGGCTGATGGCAGTGCAGCCTTCAGCTCCGAACGCTAGTCAGGTGCGACAGGGTTTTGCAGTTCTTTGCAGCCTCCTGTACTTTTGTTCGGAATGTCTCTAGCTCATCGACTGACAAGGTTATATGCAGCATGGTTCAGGCCGAGTTGAATACATGGAAGTAGCAATACGGAACTGCAATGGTGATGAGCGTCTTCAGAGCGTGGCAACAACGGTGTATGCAAGATGCTTCACTGGCATCAAATTCAGGGCATTGTCCTGTTAGGAAATATTGACAGTTACTACATGTTAGTGGCAGTTTTAAAACATAGTAGTTAGGATTTCCTTAGACTGCCGAAGGAGCATTGTGCCTCATTGTAACCGACATTGTAAGCACCTGTTCAGGGACTATAAATACCTGAACGAATCAATCAATAAAGATCACTGTTCACTCCAGTCTCTAGTTTCTCTTCACGTTATCATGCACCGATTGCTCGAAAGCTGTAGGCCTCAAGGAGAAAAACAGAGAAGAAGAAGAAGAAAGGTAAGAGGACAACAAACTTGTCTTCCCTGGTGACGCCGTCCTCGTTCGCTCACCCCTCTCCAAGACTGATAGAGACGCTCGGCTCGCACTAGCACAGGGCCTTCACGGCGCTCTGGCGCCCCCCAGCCTTGCCCCCATGAGCGCAAAGGAGACCCGGCCCAACCTGCTCCTCCTGAGACGGTGGCCCTAGGCCTGGCTCCTCGCAGCGGCATGGCTGCGTAGGCATAGCAAAGGCGACCTCCAACGGTGTATGCAGGATGCTTTGCAACACTGACAGCAAATTCAGGGCAGCACCAAGTCAGCCAACCCCTCTAGCTTTCTCTTGTGAACGACTCAACTATAAGGAAGCAAATCAGTGCTAGACTTGAAGCAATGATCCTGACTAGTGACTACTGGTTTCATGATCCATCAGTTGGATCAACTATAAGGTCAAACGTGAAAGATAACCTCGAAGTAGAAATGGACATCACTGCACCATCAAATATAACTATTGATAGCCTGAAGAAAGAACGTCTCATGAGAGACTGAAACTTCGGCTTAACCTTCAATAGATTTCTGGAATTGAATGACTAATTTGAGATAACAAAGTGCCATAGAAAACAGTACAAAAATTGAATTGAGAGCAGAGGGGGAAAAGACAGGAATACACTAAAGCCTATAAATCTCAAAAGCAAGTCATTCTCGGATATCTGTTTTAGAGTTACAGCAATATGAGCACACCAAGCCATGGCAATATCTCCCAATCAACAACAGGCTTGTGCAACTCAATGCCACCATGGATGAACGGCCTCGGATCTGGAGCTCAAACTTGCTGATCACTACTAATCATGACGAGCCACGACAAAGCATCTCTCAAGCCGCAGCCGATTTACGTAGTTCACTTTCACCATGAGCAAAGTGGCACCTGTCTCCAAATGTGCAAGAGCCTTTGTTGAAGTTGTCACACAACTTGGTCTTGAAGTTGTTTCCACCCCCGCCAGCATGAGATCCCCTCACTGGGTTCTTTGCTGGAGGAGGGGCATTGCCACCAATGCGGACAATCAGCTCTGTCACCATTCCGCTGGCATGTTTGATCTGATCAAATGTCCCCTCCAGCTCTATGTTTTTAAGGTTAGGGTCAGCCTCGTTATCCCGGATAGCTAGCTTGGCCCCAGTCATTCGGGATATATGCTTCGTGTTGACTCCACCCTTGCCAATAATGGCGCCAGCAAGGGAAGCATCAACACTGATCTTGGTTGTGGCTGAGGCACCAAAGGTTGAGAGAGGAACCATGTCCGGGGCAGGCATCGGTGGGGGCTGAAAGTGCCCATTGGGTCTTGGTCCCATTGGAGGCGCCATCGAGTTGTTCATCGTCATGGGCTTTCCAAGCTCCCTCTCTCCATGGGCAAAGTGACACTTGTTCCCCCATTTACAACCTTCTGCAGTGTTGAACTTGTTACAGATGCGAGTCTTCACACCGGGTGTAGGTGGCCCATCAGGAACTCCAGGTCCCATAGGCATTCTTCCTGCAGGAGCTGCAACAGCTGGACCACCCAAGTTGGTCATCTTTGAAACAGCCTGGTGACCTCCAGGGAAGTTATGGAGAAAATGGCAACTCGAACCAAAGGGACAACCAGCAGTGCTGCACAGAGAAGGTATCATATAAGCAAGCAAATTTACACAACAATCTAAAAACTGTAACAAGACTGATGATTCATAAATGCAGCCAATACTGATAAAAAAAGATCATAGTCCATCTAGTTGAATAAAACGACAATAGTAGTAACTAATACTACCTCCGTCCGAAAGCTTAAGGTGTTTTTTTTCAAAAGTCAAATTATGCAAAGGTTTGACCAAGTTTTTAGAAAAAATATTAATATTTACAATATGAAATCCATACCCTTTGATACATCATGAAACATATTTCCACATGGTATCTATATAATATCATAGTTCTTGATAGTTTTTTCTAAAAGTTTGGTCAAACTTTTCGTACCTTGACTTTTCGAGAAAAAAATATAAACCTTAAGCTTTGGGACAGAGGTAGTACAGAGATATCTGCTGAATAGAATAAATACTCATAGCATTCATATCAAGCAGCACTTGCAAACAAATGGTAGCATTTATATCAAGCAGCATTTGCAAACAAATGGAGTACATCCATTCTTTCGCAAGTGCTGCTTGATATAAATGCCACCAAACAAAATTTAGTAATGTACATATTGCACTCAGATGCATCACATGAGTATGGTATCCGCAGAAACTACTTTTGGCGTGTACATATAGTATCATTACTGTGGGGACAACTTTAGATGCTTCGTCATATATCAACAGTCTATTTTTATGTTACAAATACACTGAACATTAAAGTGGAACCTCTTATAATTAAATGAACTTGAGCATAAAATTCATGTAGTGTATTGAACTTGAGCATAGAAGACTAGTATTAGTGCGTTACCACAATATAGTAAAAAGTCAAGGATATTAATAGCAAAATAACAAAAGGCATACAACAAAATGAACTTCTTAGAATGATAAGATAAATACATATTAACTTGTCACAGAACCAACTAAGAAGACCATTGTAGAATCATATTATACTTCTCTACAAGATATGTTTCAGTTTTATCTTCAAATATTGTCTTGAGATGTTCTACTCTACTTTGATGAACATGATAAGCAGTTAAGTAACACCTCATTATCCTAGATAATAAGCACACTTGTAACTTATAACAAAGTCAGCCTAACGTATGTCATGGTTAAACACCATCATTAATTGGAAAATATGATATGCATAAAATAAAAATATCCTGGCAAGCAGAATTTCAATCTCAGCATATGGCGGTGGCACTAGGTAGTAAAAACAATTTCTGCATGCCATCACATTCATGAGGTACTTGATGTTATCAATGATCTAAATGGCACAATTTCGTGACGAGCACTCAATTGCTCCCATTAACATGTTACTTCAATCTTCTTATCTTGGTTTCTGCAAGTGAACCTGTGCCACGGTGTTACTGACTGATTATTCATCTGAAAGTAAGTTATATATCCTTATAACTCTTGTTGCATTCTTCAAATTTTCACGTTGATATACACGACGGCTGTAGCAATTTTACTCCACTGGATATTCTTAAGCTTGGATTAGAGGAGGAACCTGTAGTAGTAGTACCTTGCTTGACCCATTTGTTAGCATCAATAACAATTTTTAGCAGCATAGCAAACTTTTAATGAAAAAATAACAGCAAATTGCATAATAATAGATAGATGTTACCAGGTGGGAGTTCATTTTAAGTTGGATTAGAACCTGAAAAATTTGGTGCACGGCTTCGATTTGCTTCCTACACCCGTCTCCGATTCTGCTACACCAAATTTATTACTTCCACCAGTTAATACCGTGTTGATTTTACTAAACCTTGGCAGTTGTAAAAAACATATTGACTTAATAACAAAGATATCATAGCAAAAAAGAATTAATGCTGGAACCAAGTCCAGTGCCCAAGCCATGCCAACGATTTAAATTATCCATGAATTACTGCTCTGGGCACTGGATGCCAACGAGGTTTGTACTAATTAACACTAGCATATGCAACGAATCTAGCACAACACCTCATCCCCCACTGAGCAAAAACAAAACAAATCGCATCTCCAGATCTTTGGAACCAAAAGCGACAAAAATAAATCCCAGCAAAAACAGAAAGGGCAGGCAAGCCCGTCACACCCCTCGTGCAAGCTGCAGGAAAAAAATCGACCGCCACAAGCTCGAAAACATTCCCCAATCTTCAGGACCTCCCATTCACCAACAAAATATCCAACAACGGAACGGGGCAGTGCTTCCCAGATCCGGCAAGGAATAGCCACAAAAACCCTAAGGAAACCCTCCGGAGTGAAAAGCAACCACAGGAGAGGCCACGAGGATGCTCACCTCTCGCGCGCTTGGTGGCGGCGCCTCCGTTGGTGCCCTCAGGCACGGCCCTCTTGCGGCCCGCGTCCATGGAGAGCTCGGGAGAAGGGCTAGGCGTGTTCGACGGCGGCGAGGGGGAGGAGACGGCGGCGGCGCGTGAAACCCTAGGCTAGGGTTTCTCTCTCGCGGGGCAGGCGTCGGGAGAGGGAGATAGAGAGAAGGGGGGAGGAGGAGGGCGCACGGGCCGCACAGACCGGAGAAGATGGGGTGTTGTGCACGGGCCACGGGCAAGGTTTAGGCACGTGTCATGCCGTGTTAACGGTGCTGTAGCAGGACTCTGAGCAGGATCTGCCTGGAGATTGGAACTAAACCCGGTTTTGTCCTTTTCTTTTTCAATATAGCAAGAGAAGTCACTACTTATCTAAAAAGAATGTGATGGTTCTGTTTTCTGCCACTACGTTTTCTGTTTCGTCCAGCGTCTCGCTTCGACCGCGTGACTTCGCTCCTCTCACGCTCGCATGCAAACAACCCATGAATCTGTAGCCTGCCCCGGCCCAAAAAAACTCGTCGTACACCTACCTCGCCTCACATGCCCCCCGATTTCGCCTCTCGTTCCTCCTCGCCGCGACTTGCTTGAAACCCAGCAACCGGCGACCGGTGCCCTTCTCCGGCGACCCGCGACTCGGTGACCTCGCCCATCCCCGCGTCCTATCCACCCTGTGCGGCCTTGCCTGCGATTTCCCCAACTCCGGCGACCTAGATTGCGACGACGACGACCCTTCTCCAGTGGGAGGAACATGAACCTCGCCCCCAACCTCGCCCATCCCCGCGGCCCATGCGCCTTGCGCGGCCTCGCCTGCGAGTTCCCCAACTCCGACGACCTAGACCGTGACATCAACGACCCTTATCTAGCGGGAGGAACGAGAACCCCGCCCCAAACCTCTCCCATCCCCGTGTCGCTTTTGCGTGCGCGGCCTCGCCTGCGAGTTCCTGCCGGTGAACTATACTGCGACGGCGACGACCGTGCCGTCTGCTGAGGGTCAAGGCGCACCTCGACAACCCGTCCACTAACTGGAAGCAGGTCGTTGTCTTCCGCTCTGTGGCCGGCCTTGCGAAGGTGAGGTGCGATTTAGGTGGAGGAGGAGATGTGATATCCTCACAATACAGGGAAGTAATTAACCTAGTATCTGATCCATCTTTAATTAACCTTTGAATCTTCTCTACTATCAAATTTTTGATTTGTTGTTGTCTAGCTTTCTTTGAGGCAAATCAATTCTTAGTGCCATGATTGATATGCAACAGAGGAGCTGATGTAACGATGGCACTTCCAGGCAGATGGAGGGAATCCTCCGTTCTCGTGGTGCTAAACAAGGTCCAGCAGGCGGTGATGTTGTGCGAGGCCAACATAAACATCATGGTCCACATCGCCAATGACGCGTACATGATCGACATCTTGATTTCCCTTATTTGGTATTCTTACTAATCTCCAACTCTTGACATCCTGATAGTCATATATTTCGTCATGTCCCACACTAAAAACTAGACAAATAGTAAAGCTTTGTCTCTACTATCTAAAAAGAATATAACTGTTCCGTTTTCTGCCACTACGTTTCCGTTTCGTCCAGCTCTCGCTTCGACCGCGTGACTTCGCTCCTCTCACGCTCGCATGCAAACAACCCACGAATTTGTAGCCCGCCCTGGCCCAAAAAACTCACCGTACAACTACCTCGCCTCACATGCCCCCCGATTTCGCCTCTTGTCCCTCCTCTCACCGCCACTTGCTTGAAACCCAGCGACCGGTGCCCTACTCCGGCGACCCGCGACTCGGCGACCTCGCCCATCCCCGCGTCCTATGCACCCTGTGCGGCCTTGCCTGCGATTTCCCCAACTTCGGCGACCTAGATTGCGACGACGACGACCCTTCTCCAGCGGGAGGAACATGAACCTCGCCCATCCCCGCGTCCATCCCCGCGTCCCATGCGCCTTGCGCGGCCTCGCCTGCAAGTTCCCTAACTCCGACGACCTAGACTGTGACATCAACAACCCTTGTCTAGCGGGAGGAACGGGAACCCCGTCCCAAACCTCTCCCATCCCCGCGTCGCTTTTGCGTGTGCGGCCTCGCCTGCGAGTTCCTGCCGGTGAACTACACTGTGACGGCGACGACCGTGCCGCCTGCTGAGGGTCAAGGCGCACCTCGACAACCCGTCCACTAACTGGAAGCCAGTCGTTGTCTTCCGCTCTGTGGCCGGCCTTGCGAAGGTGAGGTGCGATTTAGGTGGAGGAGGAGATGTGATATCCTCACAATACAGGGAAGTAATTAACCCAGTATTTGATCCATCTTTAATTAACCTTTGAATCTTCTCTACTATCGAATTTTTGATTTGTTGTTGTGTAGCTTTCTTTGAGACAAATCAATTCTTAGTGCCATGATGGATACAACAGAGGAGCTGATGTAACGATGGCACTTTCAGGCAGATGGGAATCCTCCGTTCTCGTGGTGCTAAACAAGGTCCAGCAGGCGGTGATGTTGTGCGAGGACAACATAAACATCATGGTCCACATCGCCAATGACGCATACATGGTCCACATCTTGATTTCCCTCATTTGGTATTCTTACTAATCTCCAACTCCTGACATCCTGATAGTCATATATTTCGACATGTCCCACACTAAGAACTGGACAAATAGTAAAGCTTTGTCTCTATTATCTAAAAAGAATATAACTATTCCGTTTTCTGCCACTACGTTTCCGTTTCGTCCAGCGTCTTGCTTCGACCGCGTGACTTCGCTCCCGTCACGCTCGCATGCAAACAACCACGAACCTGTAGCCTGCCCTGGCCCAAAAAACTCGTCGTATAGCTACCTCGCCTCACATGCCCCCAGATTTCGCCTCTCGTCCCACCTCTCACCGCCACTTGCTTGAAACCCAGTGACCGGCGACCCGTGCCCTTCTCCGGCGACCCGCGACTCGGCGACCTCGCCCATTCCCGCGTCCTATGCACCCTCTGCAGCCTTGCCTGCGATTTCCCCAACTCCGGCGACCTAGATTACGACGACGACGACCCTTCTCCAGCGGGAGGAACATGAACCTCGCCCCCAACCTCGCCCATCCCCGCATCCCATGCGCCTTGTGCGGCCTCGCTTGCGAGTTCCCTAACTCCGACGACCTAGACTGTGACATCAACAACCCTTATCTAGCGGGAGGAATGGGAACCCCGCCCCAAACCTCTCCCATCCCCGCGTCGCTTTTGCGTGCGCGACCTCGCCTGTGAGTTCCTGCCGGTGAACTAGATTGCGACGGCGACCTAGATTGCGACGACGACGACCCTTCTCTAGCGGGAGGAACATGAACCTCACCCATCCTCAACTTCGGCTACCAGTTCTTTAACACAAGGTTTTTTGATTGGTATGAGCCGGGACCATCAGGCACACATCAAGTTGCCGATACCCAACCAGCACCGGCAAAACCCCCTTGCCAGGTGTGTCTCTTCCCAACTAGTCAGGAGATGCCACCACCCGCCCCCTTCACCGAGCCTTCGAGACCAGCAGTTCCTTTGATCAGCCCCATCACCCTTCATAAGGTGATCGGTGAGGTGAACGCGGTGGCCGACAACCCAAAGGGCAGGAAGCAGGGTCGCAAAAGGAAGCCTAAGGGTGACCGGAGCAAGGGTCCAAATCTTGTTTTCTAGGCTCAGGAGATGCCACCACCCGCCCTCTTCCTGCGGGGCAAGCCAGGAATCAGCAGCACGTGGCAGGTGCACCGATGATGTGTAACTCGTTGCTCAAGGTCGCAGGCTCTCAAATGCGCAATCTTCATTATAGATGTCTCACAATTGAGGAGCGTCGCATTCGCGAGAACAATCAGTCGTACCTCGTTTTCAAGTCTAAGGTGCCTTTTGTGCCGTGCTTCGTCAGTGTACCCCCCGGGGATATCTTCTACCTTCGGCATTCCGACATCTTCGACATGTTGAACGGGTTCCGGCTGCACAATACCCTGTTCCGGCTATTCTCTCTCAATATGGCCATGCAGATCACCAGAGACAAGATCCCGGGCATCCAAATAGTGGATCCCTACTTCATGCGGGACGTTGTCCTGAAAGATGCCGAGGACATAGCGCTGGCGACTGATGATCCACAAGTATAGGGGCTGTATCGCAGTATTTTCGAGGAAAGTGAAACCCAATTTATTGATTCGACACAAGGGGAGCCAAAGAATATTTATAAGCCTTAACAACTGAGTTGTCAATTCAGCTGCACCTGGAAACAATCTTGCTCACAGCAGTTTATCAGTAGCAACAGTTTTGTAGTAGGATTAGCAAAGTAACAGCGGTAGTAAAGCAAAGACAGTAGTAACAAAAGCAGTAAACAGTGGGATTCGAGTGCGGTAGGCATAGAGATGGATGGACGGGCATTGCATGGATAAGACAATTCACATAGCAATCAGAACATAGGGCAATTGCAGATAAACAAGATAAAGCATCCAAGTACTAGACAATCCTAGGCATGCGTTCCATATATAGTCATACGTGCTCGCAATGAGAACTTGCACAACATCTTTTGTCCTGCCAGCCCGTTTGCTGTGGGGCCTCTAGGGAACTACTGGCAATTAAGGTGCTTCTTTTAATAGAGCACCGGAGCAAAGCATTAACACTCCGTGAACACATGTGATCCTCACATCAAAGCCATTCCCTTCCGGTTATCCCGATTTCTGTCACTTCGGGGCCATAGGTTCTGGACAACAATGTGTATATACAACTTGCAGATAAGACCAAGAACAATACTATCATAATGAATCAATAACACGTTCAGATCTGAAATCATGGCACTCGGGCCCTAGTGACAAGCATTAAGCACAACAAGTTGCAACAAAGTCATAAAGCACTAATAAAAGATATTGGGCACCATGCCCTAACAATCTGATGCCATTACATGAACGATCTCATCCAATCCCTACCATCCTCATAGCCTACAGCGGGGATTACTCACTCGTAGATGGGGGAAACATGGATGGTCGATGGAGATGATGGTTAAGATCGATGGAGATGGCTCCGGGGGCACTTCCCCGTCCCGGCAGGGTGCCGGAACAGAGACTTTCTATCCCCTAAATCTCCCCTTTAGTGGCGGCGGCGCAGCGGAACTTTTCATGGAAAAAGGTCGACCCCCCCCCCCGAAGTTTTTAGGTCAGAAGGCTTCTTATAGGCGAAGAGGGAGACCGAGGGGGTGCCTAGGGCCACCACGCCATGCCCTGGCGCGACCAGGCCCAACCCGCGCCTGGGGTGGTGTGGCCAGCCCCTGGCCCTCCTCCGTCTCGTATTCTGGCTCCGTGAGTCTTCTGGAAGAATAGGCACTTTGGCTTTTGTCCCGTCCAATTCTGAGAATATTCATTTTCTGACTTTCCTGGAACCAAAAACAGAAGAAAATAGGCAGCTGTCACTGTGGCTCTTGTTAATAGGTTAGTCCAAGAAATCATATGAAAAGTACTCCAAAGTGTGGACAAAACACGAGAAAGTGGATAAACCAAGCATGGAGCATCAAAAATTATAGATACATTTGCAATGTATCAACATCCCAAGCTTAACTCCTGCTCGTCCTCGAGTAGGTAAGTGATAAAAAGAAAGAATAATTTTTGAGGTGACATGCACCATCAAAGACTTGATCAAAGTATTTGTAAAACATTCAAAGCTGGGATCATAGTACTTCAATCATAACATGAAAGACAAAGTTCTAGCAATAAGACAAAGAAACTATGATGCAACATGAAAAGGCACAAACAAAAGATTCATGAATAACAATGCTTTGCAAGACGTTTGTTTGTTTCATATAAAGAAAACATGGCATATTGGCATTCAACTTGTCCCTCATAGAGTAGCAAACATAAATGCATAGGACACCTTCAGAGTTTACAAGAGTGACTAGATACAAATAGTTTAAAACAAGCAATATCAAGGTATGCATCAATCAACAAGTCTTGGGACAATGCACATAGAACTAAGAATGGCCACTATGCTCTCAAGAGAGTGCTCATTCAATGTGTGGAGACTCAACAAGGAAATGAAAAGGTTTTGCATAGTTTGAAAGGCTTCCAAATGCTGAAAGTATGGTACTCATTAGCTTTGAGCTCTCATTACCCCTATCATAAGCATCTTTAATGTGGTTAAGGTGAAAGTGAGGTCCAATCTGAGTTATATGCTTGACAGACTATAAACTGAAAATCCCAAGTCCCTTGGGTACGGGGGCCGCTCCTCATGCTACTCAACTTTAGTTACCGGTAAGTTCTTGTCATCGTAAGTATGTGCGTATCATTGAGAACCGCCAACGAGGTACCCCTTGCCCGATGATACGGAAGAATCCCCATATCAAAATGACAAGGCAAGCATACAATGAGTATCTCAGCAATCTTCTTATTTACCATGGGAAAATGGTGCTCTTTTTTTCTCTCTTTCCTCTTTTCATAAATCTCTTTTTTTTCTTTTTTCTCAATAGCTATCTTTCTCTTTTTTTTATAAGAATGCTTCATAGATATCATTATGGTTACGCTGCAGGTTTCCACCATGTCAGCATGGATTAGACCAGCGACCCAGGCATTTCTCTAACACACATACATAACTCCATGGACTTACAAGCTCCCCTTTTATTTCACACCGACGACATCCGCAAGCAAAAGAGCAAGGTATCATCTGGGTATATATTTACAAGTGTTGAAAGCGTTCCCCGTGACAGCACGGTTCTGCTAATCCCCAGCCTATAATTAACAAGCATATAACTTTCATGGAGAGTTCACAATGGTTCAGGTTTATTAAGTGTAGGAAATAAAGTGTGCCATCAAGTTCGTGAGAGCTTTACTAACTAACTTTCTCATAACAAGCAAACATTTTATTCGGAAGAAAACAAGGCATATTGAATATGCACGGAAGCAGCAAATGATGCTAATAGGTAGGTATGGTGGACACTTTGGAAATATTTGGTTTAAGGGAGTTGGAAACATGAGTAAAACACTTAGTGGAAGTGAATGCTAGCAATAGTAAGGGAGCGACAAACGAGAGAGCAATAATGGCCATAATCATGCATAGCGACAAAACATCATTAATCAAAGCATAAAGTGATACTACAAGTTGAAAACTAAAGGATCATAAAGGCTTATGGTGACTTGAGATAGTCATAACATGGTGAGCATGCGCCAAGTCAGCCCAAATAAAGCATCAAAGGAGAATACTTCTATACTATGCTTTAATATGCTAAAACAACGCATGATTCATCCAAGGCACATTAAGCAATCTCAATTGCTACAGCAAAGAATACTAAGCATAAAGCCAAAACAATATCAAGCATGGCATGACAAAGCATAGGCCACGGTCAAAAACAAGCTCTCTTTACCACTTAAGTATGAACTTTCCTACTCTTTTCCAAACCCAACCAAACTATTTGCAAACCAACGTATGAAAGAGGGGGTCCAACCAATTTATTCAGCAAACTAAGCAAACCACGCAAATTAAAAACCAAAACGTAAACAAAAAAGAAGACGCTCCAAGAACAACACAACTGTGCATGAAACAATAAGAATGAAGTGTTTGGAAAAAACCTAGGATTTTTATTTATGAAGAAGGGGATGCCTTGGGCATCCCCAAGCTTTGACACTTGTACTTCTTGGATATTTCTTGGGGTGACACGCGTGGCATCCCCAAGCTTGAGATTTAGTCCATCCTTCATCTCATTACTCATTCCTTCCATACACCTGAATTTTTTTTTCATACAAAACTTCACACAATCTTTATTAGCAACATTAGTGCACTCAAGATAATAAGTCTCTAGGTTCAGTTCTAACACCAATAAACTTCCATTAGAACACTAGATACTGTAGCACTTCCCTCAAAAAGCTCAATTCCCCAAAAGAACTCAAGAAGGAACTAACAAGAAGCAAATGCAGAAAATGGCAGAAACCTGTCAAAACAGACTAGCAGGTAAAGACGAATTTTTTCGAAGACCTTCTGTTGCTCAAATCAAAAAGTGTTAAACTAACGAAAGTTAGATAACAACCTAGGGCAGAAGCAAAAAAACTTACATCTCAATACGACATACAGAGCTCTCTCACGAATTTTTACAGTGAAGCACAGAAATCTGTTTCAGGACAGCAACTTTCCCAATCATTACTTCTCTCTCATTAGAGGTTACTCTTGGCACAAAAAGCAAATAAAAAGGATAAGGAGAGGTTATTACAGAGGTAATAACTTCCAAGACTCAACTAAAACTTTGGGGTTATCTCCCAATAAGTACTTTTCTTTAACGCCTTTAAGTTAGGCATAAGCAAAAGCTAAAATGGATAGAATAGAAGTAAGCGGAGATAATCATGGTGAAAACATTGTTTTGTTCAATGAAATCCTTTTGTTAACAAGGTTGATCAGGTCTTGCTACCAAAACAATTTCATATGAGATAAAACTTTGTATTCCACTTATGATTATGTTACCTCAACCTTGATAGCAATGGTCCCAATCATAATAGTTTCAAAATTTTCTCTTGGTATGGGACAATATATTTCTCCAACTTGAATGCCCTCAACATGTTCAATCGAATTCAAACCATAAATCCTTTCAATCTTCTTGAGGAAATAGACAATGTGTTCCTTGTCATTAACATTGAAGGTCACCTTCCCTTGATTATAATTAATAACAGCTCCTGCAGTATTTAATAAAAGGTCTCCCAAGAATAATAGACATATTATCATCTTCAGGCATAAAAGTTTGAGAGGATGCTCTCATAAGGAATATGAGTTGAAGTAAAAGAGAGCATCAAGGACCAAATTCAAAACACATTTAAGTCTAACCCACTTCCTATGCATAGGAATCGTGTAAGCAAATAACAAAGTGACAGGCATAGGAAGATAAAACAAGAGTAACCTCAAAACTTTCAGCACATAGAGTGGTGTTTCAATACCATGAAAACTTCTACAACCATATTTTCCTCTCTCATAATAATTTTCAGTAGCCTCATGAATAAACTCAACAATATAACTATCACATAAAGCATGCTTTTCATGATCTACAAGCACTAGAGCTTTATCATAAACATCTTCAAGAGAAACCTCAGGAACATAACATTCATTCTCCTTTAGTAAGCAAGGGGGACAATCAAATAATGTAAGGGATAAAGAGTTACTCTCATTAGAAGGTAGGCATGGGTAGCTAATCCATTATTTCTCCTTTTGTTCATCACTCTCCTCCTCTTTTTCATCTAATGAGATTTCAGGTTCATCAATTTCTTCTTCCATAGGATCCTGCAAGGCATTAGTCTCTTCCATTTGTGGAAAGCATCTATTAAAATATTCAAGAATATAGCCATTTTCATCCTTGTAATTATCAAAGCAAAATTTAAGTATACCATACACCTCGTATTTGTAAGGTGAATCATCAATATTTTCAAGCAAACTAGCAAGTTCAAAAGCACCCTTCCAAGCAATAAATTCTTCAATTTGTTCCGCATCATAAAAGTCATAAATTCCTTTAGCATAGGAAGACATGGTATCATTATCACTATACTCACATTGGAAAGGGAGGTGTTTATACCTCTTTCTGCAACAAGACTCATCACAGCAATAAGTAATATTATTAGTAGAGCACACGTTCCTAGCAATGGTATACAATCTATCAATTTGTTTCCATAAGTGTTTCCCTTTTTGTGACAACCGGTGTTCCTTATAATAATATTTTGATCTTTTGTGAACCCACCTTGCCAATAAGCTTTAGTTTTAAAGAAACCAACCATTGCCAACAAGCATGATAAAGCAAGACAATAACAGACCAACGAAAATAACAACTAGAGTAGGAACTAATTTTTTTGTATTTTTGATAAAGAAACAAGCAAACAAGGAGAAAGATAAACTTAGCTTGAACAATAGTGATTCCAAGTGAACTTGATAAATAAAGCTATGCTCCCCGGCAACGGCGCCAGAAAATAGTCTTGATGACCCACAAGTATAGGGGGTGTATCGCAGTATTTTCGAGGGAAGTGAAACCCAATTTATTGATTCGACACAAGGGGAGCCAAAGAATATTTATAAGCCTTAACAACTGAGTTGTCAATTCAGCTGCACCTGGAAACAATCTTGCTCAAAGCAGTTTATCAGTAGCAACAGTTTTGTAGTAGGATTAGCAAAGTAACAGCGATAGTAAAGCAAAGACGGTAGTAACAAAAGCAGTAAACAGTGGGATTCGAGTGCGGTAGGCATAGGGATGGATGGACGGGCGTTGCATGGTCAAGACAATTCACATAGCAATCAGAACATAGGGCAATTGCAGATAAATAAGATAAAGCATCCAAGTACTAGACAATCCTAGGCATGTGTTCCATATATAGTCATACGTGCTCGCAATGAGAACTTGCACAACATCTTTTGTCCCGCCGGCCCGTTTGCAGCGGGGCCTCTAGGGAACTACTGGCAATTAAGGTGCTCCTTTTAATAGAGCACCAGAACAAAGCATTAACACTCCGTGAACACATGTGATCCTCACATCAAAGCCATTCCCTTCCGGTTATCCCGATTTCTGTCACTTCGGGGCCATAGGTTCCGGACAACAACGTGCGTATACAACTTGCAGATAAGACCAAGAACAATACTATCATAATGAATCAATAACATGTTCAGATCTTAAATCATGGCACTCGGGCCCTAGTGGCAAGCATTAAGCACAACAAGTTGCGACAAAGTCATAAAGCACTAATAAAAGATACTATGCACCATGCCCTAACAATCTGATGCCATTACATGAACGATCTCATCCAATCCCTACCATCCCCATAGCCTATAGCGGGGGATTACTCACTCATAGATGGGGGAAACATGGATGGTCGATGCAGATGATGGTGAAGATCGATGGAGATGGCTCTGGGGGCACTTCCCCATCCCGGCAGGGTGCCGAAACAGAGACTTTCCTTCCCCCGAATCTCCCCTTCGGTGGTGGCGGCGCAGCGGAACTTTTCATGGAAAAAGGTCGAACCCCCCGAAGTTTTTAGGTCAGAAGGCTTATTATAGGCGAAGAGGGAGACCGAGGGGGTGCCTAGGGCCACCACGCCATGCCCTGGCGCGGCCAGGCCCAGCTCACGCCTGGGGGTGGTGTGGCCAGCCCTTGGCCCTCCTCCTCTCGTATTCTGGCTCCGTGAGTCTTCTGGAAAATAGGCACTTTGGCTTTTGTCCCGTCCAATTTCGAGAATATTCATTTTCTGACTTTCCTAGAACCAAAAACAATAGAAAACAGGCAGCTGGCACTGTGGCTCTTGTTAATAGGTTAGTCTAAGAAATCATATGAAAAGTACTGCAAAGTGTGGACAAAACACGAGAAAGAGGATAAAACCAAGCATGGAGCATCAAAAATTATAGATACATTTGCAATGTATCAGCGACCGACTACCTCTCAACCTTCCTGCAAACATACTCGGACAAGGATGTGATTCTCCTTCCCAACCATCCCATCACGGAGGATAATCAGACAGGCTGCATGCTCATATGCTTGAATTTGAAACAATCAACAGCCGTGTACCTCGACTCAAACAGTGTGATCCCGAAAAACTACACCAATATCAAGAACATTCTTGATGGTGCTCTCACCGGCTACATCGCAGCGGGAGGCGTCAAACCGGCAACGCCACATGTGAAGTTCGGCGCGCACATGTTCCGCCACAACACCAAGTTCGCCTGTGTCAAGAAGCCGTCTAGAAGCAGGAAGGATGTCTTCTACGCCATTTACCACATGAAGGCATTCTTCAATGACATGGAGAGCGCACCGCTGCCATCTGACCTCGCGAAGTGGGCTAAAATGCTTGCAATAATACATGATTGTAACCTCAGGCAGCACTTCTTCGACATCCAGGAGGAGATCGCGACAATCGTGCACTAGGGAGTCATGAAATCCAGGGGAACCTTCTATGATGGCCATACACCGCCCAACAGGGAGATAGACGAACGCTTAGCGCAGCAGGGTGACCACATGACGTTCATGCAGATGGCGAAAACTCGGTCGGGCTTCATCAATGCCCCCCTAAAGCCAACTCAACAGCCGAAGAAGTCTTGATGATTGCATTGCCTTGGTAGCTAGCTGTTAGTTCCAAACTCGTGTTGTAACCTCTTATCACTATGTTAAACTTGCCTAGCAAAACCTCTAGAGTATGTTTCGTCAACCGTTGAACTTGATTGTGAGCAACACTAGCTAGTTATTTGTGTTATGAACTATTTTAAGTGCTTGTTGCTTTTCATTCGTTATTGTCGCCCTACTTCTTGTGGTTTGTTTTCTTTGTCTTTCTTTGAAATACCGATGATTAAAACGTGTTGTGACGTCATGTGTGTGACCATGCCGTTGCTGGATCTAGTGTGCCAAGTAGACTAGAGGTTTGTGCATATACTCTACTTGCCGCACCAGATCCATCAACGGCATTGTCATTTTCCGTGCCCAACCTAAGTATGAGGCAAGTAGACTTGTAACAATGTCGCCCAAGTTAATTAATACTATTTCATCTCGTAGCCCCAAAGTCGAAAGAGGACAGATATTTTCGAGGTTCATATACATAAGCCATAATATGTTAAGCGGTAAGCCAAGGAAAGGATTCTAGGTCCACGTGGCAACGACTCCTTTCGACACACCAAACTCGAAATGAGTCGTTGATGTGGAGACCGAATCCTTTCTTTGGTTTACCGCTTGACATAACACGCCCATGCTATATGAATCGTGGAAGTATTTCTATTCTTTTATCTTTGACGATACGAATAGATTAGATAGCGTGAATTAAATGAAATGGTGAAGTATTTAGTTTTAAATATCTTATTGTAGCCCTAAAGTCGAAAGGAAAGACATTACTTCACTATTCATATAGCATTGGCGACATTGTTATATGAATCGTGGAATGATTTCTTTTCTTTTGTCTTTGGTGATACAATGAAATGATAAATTATTTCATCGTGTAGCCCCAAATTCGAAAGAGGACAGATATTTTCGAGATTCATATACATAAGACATAATATGTCTAATGGTAGGCCAAGGAAAGGGTTCTGGGTCCATGTGTCAATGACTCCTTTCGACACACCAAACTCGAAAGCCGTGGAGACTGAATCCTTTCCTTGCTTTACCATTAGACATAACATGCCCATGCTATATGAACCGTGGAAGTATTTCTCTTCTTTTGTCTTTGGTGATACGAATAGATTAGATAGCGTGAATTAAATGAAATGGTGAAGTATTTAGTTTCAAATATCTCATTGTAGCCCCAAAGTCGAAAGGAAAGACATTACTTCATTATTCATATAGTACTGGTGACATTGTTATATGAATCGTGGAATGATTTATTTCCTTTCGTCTTTGGAGATACAATGAAATAATAAACTATTTCATCTCGTAGCCCCAAAGTCGAAAGAGGAAAGATATTTTCGAGATTCATATACATAAGACATAATATGTTGAGTGGTAAGCCAAGGAAAGGGTTCTGGGCCATGACAATGACTCCTTTAGACACACCAAACTCGAAATGAGTCGTTGCCATGGAGACCGAATCCTTTCCTTGTTTTGCCACTCGACATATCATGTCCATGCTATATGAATCGTGGAAGTATTTCTCTTCTTTTGTCTTTGGCGAATAGATTAGATAGCATGAATTAAATAAAATGGTGAAGTATTTAGTTTCAAATATCTCATTGTAGCCCCAAAGTCGAAAGGAAAGACATTGCTTCACTATTCGTCTTTGGCGATACAATGAAATGATAAACTATTTTATCTCGTAGCCCCAAAGTCGAAAGAGGACAGATATTTTTGAGATTCATATACATAGGACATAATATGTTTAGTGGCAAGCCAAGGAAAGGGTTTTGGGTCCACGACAACGACTCTCCTTTAGACACACCAAACTCGAAATGAGTCATTGCCGGGGAGACCGAATCCTTTCCTTTCTTTGCCACTGGACATATCATGCCCATGCTATATGAATTGTGGAAGTATTTCTCTTCTTTTGTCTTTGGCGATACGAATAGTATGAGGCACGAATCCAAGTCATTCTTGGTTTGCTTTTTTTTTGGTCTTTCTTCGAAATGCCGATGATTAGAACATGTTGTGGCGTCATGTGTATGACTATGCCGCTGTTTGATCTCGTGTGCCAAGTAGACTAGTAATTTAGGCATATACTATATTTGCTGCATAATCAAACAGCGAACATTGTTATTTCCATGCCCAACCTAAGCATGAGACACTAATGCAAGTCATTCTTGGTTTGCTTTTTTTGGTCTTTCTTTGAAATGCCGATGATTAGAACGTGTTGTGGCATCATGTGTATGACTATGTCACTATTTGATCTCGTGTGCCAAGTAGAATAGTAATTTGGGCATATACTCTACTTGCCGCACGAGATCAAACATCGAGCATTGTTATTTCCATGCCCAACCTAAGTATGAGGCACTAATGCAAGTCATTCTTGGTTTGCTTTTTTTGTCTTTCTTCGAAATGTCGCTGATTAGAACGTGATTTCTTACATCTTGTTGCACCCATATATATATATGCATGATCTTATCTTGTGAACTACTATTGCTTTGCACTGACATAGATAATATAATCTATCTTGTGTATAGGAGATAGCGAACAAGTGTTATGTCGTGTACGCCAGCAAGGTTCCATGTGTGTACGAGGAGTGGGAAGACTGCCAGAAGCAAGTGAACGAATTCTCGGGCAACAGCTACAAAGGCTACAAGACTAGAGAGGTGACGGAAGAGAAATGGAGGAGGCACGTGAGAAAGAAGTGGAGGAACTTTCTCGTGATCACAACCTTGTTGCTCTTCAAGGTTGGTTATGTTCTCTACTTCATCTAGATAGAGCTCCGTCGTCGGAGTTGTAATATGATTGTGAACTTGTACTCGGAGGTGTGAACTTGTGGCACAAACATTTGGTGTTGTGTGAAAACTTGGCACTTGTTGATGTATGAACTCGTATGTCACGATTGATGTGTAATGTACTTGTATTCATGCTGGTTCTAGTATGCTTTTGCCAATTGCAAGTCTTTGGAAAATTCTGTGTTGTTTATACTGTATTCTGGACTGTATTGTATATTTGAATACCTATAAACTGTAATTTCAAAATTGCTGTAAAACTTGAATTTCGAAAATATACCCGAGGCGTATATGGGAAATATAGGAGGCGCATATTGGATACTACCGGAGGCGCATATTGGATACTACCGGAGGCGCATACCACAACATATGCGAGGCGCATATCATATGTGCCTCCCATACTTCATATACGCGATGCGCATATATAGGAGACGCATGTGATATGCGCCTCGCATAACAGATACTAGAGGCGCATATCGCGTAGCAAATACTAAAGGCACGGCGCTAGAGGCGCATACCATATGCGCCTCGGGTAGGGTTTTCTCTAGTAGTGAATTCAGGTTACAGTCAGAAGGCCTCCTCCGACATACTAGTAAAGATCAACAATGTAAACCATCGTCTTCCTCCTCAGTCATGGATTATGTATATAGAAAAGAAAGTCACCAATAGCAGCTGTCAGGCACTTCGCAACAACCATTTTTTTAGATGAACAAGATCGGTATTACTGGCAACAACAATGAGGAAGTCTAGGACAACAAACATCTTTTCCTCTGACCAACTTTCTCAACATTCATAGTACTAATGTTGTTTTCCTGTAGAAAGAACTGTAAGATGCATGGTTCTTAATTCTAGAAGTTCACCAAGATCATTTCTTAACTCTAATCTTGTTGTGTTGACTCGCTCCCAGCAGCGCTGACTGATGCATCCTGGAAAGGGAAATCCAGCAAGTCGAATCTACCGTCTGCTAGCTTGAACACCATGTACGCGGCGTATGTCAGGTTCTCTGACAACATCATGCTGCTAATCTTGCCACGGATTTCTAGCCACCAAACCCCCCGGAGTTTAGCTGCTTCTGAGAACCTATATTACAGATGTAGAGGGCATCATATATAACTAGGAGAGCAACTTAGTAGTAGAAAAAATTGTGGAACACCGTGCAATCAAACGACCATAACTGCCCAACATCGCAGGGCAGGAAGCGGGACCAGACGACGTCGGAGTCCGCCGAGGGGCGGAAGGTCCGGGAGACGGCGGCCGCGCGGCAGGCGTCGGGAGGCGATGTCAGGGAGATCACCGCCGCGAGGAGCTCCTCTTGGCAGGCGCTCGATCTCGCAGCCGGCTGTCTCCATGGATCCCTGTCCCGTTCCTACACGGGATGGCGGCATTGCGACACGGGAGATGTTGATAGTAGTGTTTTTTAGGGGAGATGTTGATTAGTGTTTGCTTGGGCTGGACGTTGGAACCAGATCCTCTAACGTTGGATCGGAGGCCGCGCACGTTCCCTGGATATTGGGCAGCGAGCCTTTTATTTTAGAGAGGGGGTTGACTATTAATAGTTTCGGGTTGGAAGTTGGGTGTAGAACCCTAGAACATCTCCAGCAGAGCCCCTAAGAGGCCTACAACCGAAAAGTAACCGCTAGTTTACGGGTTCGGGCAAAACCGATTTTTTTCAGGCCGAACCCGAAAACCCAAATCAGCCTTTATTTGTAGGGGCGAACGAGTGAACCGAACGGTGGATCCATATCTAGTACGCGCTGAAATTTCACCTTACGCAACTGCTCACCCTCTCTCTCCTCCCCCGCGCCACCACCACACTCCGCCGTCGCCACCGCCGCACCGCGAGATTCTTGAAGATGCAAGCATCGTTTCTTGAAGAAGTACAACGCCCAGACCAATGTCCACGGGAATCCGAACGGTGTTTCTTCAAGTGTGTCCTTGTCACAGGGTTAGTAAGGTGGGCTGCTTTGGATTTGCCTCCAGTTCTCTCACATGTTTGAGCTGAATTTCCTTCTTAATACGGATGTTGAGCTAATTTTATTTTTTGGTAATGTAACCCAATGGGTGTAATATGTTGAATTGGTCTAAGCAACACTTTGTTTCCTTCTCTCGAACAAAACAAAAATAAAATGGCATGGAGGTGAAAACGACGTGGTGTTGCTTACACGGAAGGATATGCGGGGAGGGGAAAGTGGCAGTTGATATGCAAATATTGGGCATGATGTTTATTGTTCGAGATACGGGATGTGCTACGTGCACAATTCTAGGATAGCCTATCATGCACGCTGGACCCATGTTGATTTGTCGTCCACACCAGCGCCATTTCGACGACAATCCTTGTTCAAGACTTAAATCAAGTTGAATTGACAAGTTTGAATATAAAATTTCGTAATCACTGAGTTAGATGACTAAATCGAAGCACCGTAAGAATGGTTAGTGTGTTTATCTCTGGTCCATGTTGTAGAAATGAACAATTACATAAAAGTCGTAATAAACCTCTACATACTCCGTAATAACATTAGCAGCAAACTTAGTTTACATCCAAAATGCATCCTTCCTAGTGCCAAAAGAGAACCTAGATGCGACTACTACTAGTAAACTAGAGTAGTAAAATAGTACTACTGGTAGTACTATTTATCTGCTAATACACCATTACAGTCTTAATTATCAGTCGTAGTTTAATATCATTTTCCTGTCGATCCAAATCCAGAACGATACATGGGTGGACTGTCTAACCTTCATCAGGAACCGCGGCGGCACCCCGAGGTACGTCCTGAGCTTGTCAGACGGGAAGTTGGCCGGTGACGAGCTGCTCGTCAGCTCGATTACCACATTAAGGCTCTCGACCATCGAGAAGTCCGCCGACCCCGGCGGGCCAGACACACACAGTTTCACCGTGTACCGCGGCCACAAGCACTTGTCATGCCTAATGCACACCAAGGACACGATGGCGGCCGGGCGGAGCGCGCTGATGGTCAGGACGAACACGGCACCGTCATCCCTATAGAGGAAGCGCGTGAATCTCCTCGTGCTTGTTGGTGGTGGAATCGGGATGAGGCAAAAGAAGGCGCTACCCTAGATGGCCCTGGTTACTATGACCCCGTGGGCCTCCTTCACGTGGGGAAGGAGCCCTGCCGCCGAGGCAATGAAATCACAGGCGGGATCCATACAGGAGCACGGGTCGTACGAGCAAACGATCTTGTGCTCGTCGAGCTTGTCGAAGGCGACCAAGCTAAAGCAGCCATCGTAGGGGCACTCAATCATCGCCTCAGAGTCGATGGCGCCCATAGCAGCCGACTCACGGTCAGATCCACCGACGCGGTACATGAACTTGTGGGAGTGGTTACAGAGAGAAGATCAGCTCGCCGATGTAGTGCCCGCCGGCCAAAAACCCGGGTTGGGTAGGTACACTGAAGAGTATACTGATTGACTTTCGTACTGTACTGGTACGATTTTACAGGAATACGCTAGGCATCGGCGCACTGGCGACGATTGAGGCTCTGCACTTGGCCACTTTTTTCTTAGACAGTGTTCACATGATGTATATTCTTCGTCAAAACAAAAAGGATGTAGAAAGTTGATAGGTGAATAAAGCAGGTATCACGCTGTACTATACCAGACAGTACAGTACAGACAGAGGGAGAGACCGAGACAAGAAGATCCACGTAAGAGGCAAGAAGATATACTCCTATAGAGAGAAAAGTTTGCGGCCTGGTGCAGGATGTACAGTGATGCAGGGGAGAGACCGAGGACTGCATACATGTCGTCGACACCAACCTGTAATTAATTTTTTGGTCTTATCAAATTTAAATGGCCTTAATAATCCCAGATAGAGGGAGTACTAGTACTAGTACTAGTAGTACATCTTAGAACAAATTAGACAAACTAGTACTGTATTTATTAGTGGTACTTTTTTGAGAAATTATTATTAGTAGTAGTACTTAGATATGTGAACAACTAATCCAAGTTACTACTCCATTCTTGTTTACTACTACCTCTGTTTGGGATTATAAGGGTCGAGAGTTTTTTATATTGTTTGAGATTATAAGGTATATCTCATTTATTAGTTTCTCTCGCCCAATGCAATGTTTGAGATAGACCAATAGTGATTTTTTGCCGATTTAACGAAATTAGGTCAAATATTTGCTACACAAGTAAGGGCATTGATTGCTATTGAATTAAATGTAGGTAGATGGGTGCATCTTCATGTAGTAAACAATACCATCGGTGTTAGTTTCCAACTATCATGAAAGAACATTTAATTCTCAATTTTTTGAGCGATGACGAGATTGTTATTTTACATAAAGAAACTATGAAGAATATGGATCTGAATACCACAATACAAGTTTTCAGACATAAATAGTGGACCAACATGTTGTATTGACGATACCCATGTTTTATAAGCTTTCAAACTTCCAAGCTAACTCTGCCAAATTGAATGACTTTATGCCAATTATTTATCAAAATTAGGTGAAATTTAACTACAAGTAAATTGTCGGTTGCTTTGAAAGTTTTATGAAAAATCTTCTAGAGGTACCCATTCATGGTCAATTAATATATCATAAACCACCGAGAGTTTTGACGACACGTTCAACTTCTTGCTAAGATTTTGCATCTTGACATTTTAACAAAATTAGGTCAAACTTGAGCTACAAGTAAGCGCGAAAGATCGCTCTTGAATTAGTCGATATTTGAATGACTTCCCAGCAAACTCTGCCCATTCGAATGACTTTATGTCAATTTATCGAAATTTGGCCAAATTTAAAAGTACAAGTAAATTGTAGGTTGTTTTGAAAGTTCTACAAAAAAGCTTTTGGGGGTACCCATCAAGGGGTCACAATCAATATGTCAGAAACCACCGAGAGTTTTGACAATAGTTTCAACTTCTTGCTAAGATTTTGCATCCTGACAGTTTAACAAAATTAGGTCAAACTTGAGCTACAAGCAAGTAAGCGCGATAGATTTCTCTTGAATTAAATGTCTTTTCGGAGGTAAATGGGTGCATCTTCTTGTAGTAAACAATGTTGTAAGTGTGAGTTTCCAACTATCAGGAAAGAACATTCTCAATTTTCCGAGTGATGTCGAGATTATTCTCTCTTATAAAGGAAGTCCGAAGAGATGGATCTGAATGCCACAAGCCAAGTTTTCACACATATATAGTGTACCAACATATTGTACTCATGATTTCCCGTGTTTTATGAGTTCTCAAACTTCCTAGCTTATCGCTCTGCCCACTTGAATGACTTTATGTCGATTAATCAAAATTAGGTCAAATTTGAACTATATACTACAAGTAAATTGTAGGTTGCTTTGAAAGTTTTATGAAAAAAGCTTTTGTAGGTACCCATCGGGGGGTCATAATCAATATATGAGAAACAACCAAGAGCTTTGACAACAAGTTTGACTTTTTGCTAAGATTTTGCATCATAATACTATTTAATGAAATTAGGTCAAACTTGAGCTACAAGTAAGCGCGATATATTACTCTTGAAATATATGACTTTTTAGAGGTAAATGGGTGCATTTTCTTGTAGTAAACAGTGTCGTCGGTGTGATTTTCCAACTATCAAGAACGAACATTCAATTCTCAATTTTCCGAGTGATGACGAGCGAGGTTGTTCTTTTCTGTAAAGAAATGTCTGAAGAATATTGGATCTGAACGCCAGAAGCCAAGTTTACCGACATATATATTGGACCAACATGTTGTACCAACGATTCCCATGTTTTATGAGTTTTCAAACTTCCTAGCTAACTCTTCCCATTTGACCGAATGACTTCATATCGATTAATTGAAAATAGGTCAAATTTCAAACTACAAGTAAATTATAGGTTGCTTTGAAAGTTTTATGAAAAATATTTTGGAGGTACCCATCGACGGGTCACAATTAATATATCATAAAACACCGAGAGTTTTGACGATAGGTTCAACTTCTTGCTAACATTTTGCATCTTGACAATTTAACGAAATTAGGTCAAACTTGAGCTACAAGTAAGCACAATAGATTGCTCTTGAATTAAATCTATTTTCATAGGTAGATCAGTGCATCTTCTTGTAGTAAACAATGTCGTCAATGTGAGTTTCCAACCATCAGGAAAGAACATTCAATTCTACATTTTCCGAGTGAAGACAAGCGAGGTTGTTCTTTTTCATAAATAAAAGTTCAAAGAATATTGGATGTGAATGCCACACCAAGTTTATAGACATATATAGTGGACCAACATGTTGTACCAACGATTCCCATGTTTTATGAGCTTTCAAATTTCCTAGCTAATTCTGCCCATTGTAATGACTATAAGTCGATTTATTGAAATTAGGTCAAATTTGAAACTACAAGTAAATTGTAGGTTTTGCTTTGAATTTTTTACTAAAAAGCTTTCAATTTTGGGGTACCCATTGAGGGGTCACAACTAATATATTGGAAAACAACAGAGTTTTGACGATAGGTTCAAATTCTTGCTTAGATTTTGCATCTTGACAATTTAACGAAATCAGGTCAAACTTGAGCTACAAGTAAGTGCGATAGATGTCTCTTGAATTAAATGTCATTTCAGAGGTAGATTGGTGCATTTTCTGGTAGTAAGCAGTGCAGTGGGTGTGAGTGTCCAACTACCAGGAAAGAACATTCAATTCTACATTTTCCGAGTGAAGACGAGTGAGGTTAGTTGTTCTTTTCCGTAAAGAGAAGTCAAAAAAATATTGGATGTGGATGCCACAAGCCAAGTTGACAGGCATATATAGTGGATTGAAAACATGTTGTACTTGCGATTTCCATGTTTTATGAGTTTTCAAGCTTCCTAGCTAACCTCGCCCATTTGAATGACTTTATGTCAATATCTCAAAATCAGGGTCAAATTTGAAACTACTAGTAAATTGTAGGTTTTTCTTTGATATTTTTACGAAAAAGCTTTTGGAGGTACCCATCGAGGGGTCAAAATTAAATATATTAGAAACCAACGAGAGTTTCGATGAGAGGTTGAACTTGTTGCTAGGACTTTGCATCTTGACAATTTAACGAAATTAGGTAAAACTTGAGCTAGCTACAAGTAAACGCCATAGATTGCTCTTGAATTAAATGTCTTTTCTGAGTGAAGACGAGCGAGGTTGTTCTTTTTCTAAAGAAAAGTCCGAAGAATATTGGATCTGAATACCAGAAGCCAAGTTTATAGACATATATATTGGACCAACATGTTGTACCAACAATTCCCATGTTTTATGAGTTTTCCAACTTCCTAGCTAACTCTGCCCATTAGAATGACTTTATGTCGATTTATCTAAATTAGGTCAAATTTGAAGCTACAAGTACTAGTAAATTGCACGTGTCCTGCATGTGAGACTCAAATAATAGACGTCTGACATATCATCACTATATAAAATTATAATAGGTGAAGCAGAAAAAAATATAAATTTGATCAACATCTATAAAGTATGGGTGTATATTTGGTTCTTGTACTTTGTATATCATGTAGAAGTCAATGATTATTAGCTATCTAAAACTTGAAATTTTTGGTAACATGGTCTAGAGAAATGAGAGAGAAGATTCTAGAATAATGGAGAAGTGTGTTTTTAGTTTTGTGCATAACATTCATTGTGATGAAGACTATCAATAGAATCTTCTAGATGCTAGAATGGAAAAGAAGATCCAACGGTTGAAAATGTTGGGATTCGCGAGTCTTGATCCAACAGTCAATATTCAAAGTTATTCGTACACTATATAATGGTAAGAAAGTGTAGGTTGCTTTGAAAGTTCTACGAAAAAGCTTTTGGGGTACCCATCAAGGGGTCACAATTAATATATCATAAACCACCGAGATTTTTGAAGATAGTTTCAACTTCTTGCTAAGATTTTGCATCTTGAAAATTTAACGAAATTAGGTTAAACTTGAACTACAAGCAAGTAAGCGCGATTGATTTATCTTGAATTAAATGTCTTTTTGGAGGTAGATGGTTGCATCTTCTTGTAGTAAACATTGTTGTTAGTGTGAGTCTCCAAATATCAGAAAAGAACATTCTCAATTACGTTCCAGCCTGTCGTGAAGGAATCTATTTGCCTCGCCGAACAAATTACATTGATGGGCCGTCATCATGCCTTGTTGGAGACCCAGCATCGCACATTCGAGGGTGAGTTTGCACTTTGTATGGCTGTGCTGTTGGTGCAGGAAATCGTCAATCTTAAGTTTTTGCTACCATTCTTTTGCAGGTGAGAACAATGAGCTCCTCCGTAGTGTCAGCTCCCTCGAGAAGGGTCTTGCCGCAGCAGAGAAGAAACGTGATGAGGCGCTTGAATCTCTTGAGCGCTCCATCTAGGAGTCGAAAAAACGCGAGGATGACCTGCGTTCTACTACAGCTGACAGGGAGAAAGTGTTTGTGGAATAGCTTTTCTCTATTGCTAAGGCACTCTCAGGCACGATGCTACGTCATTTTGTTTTGCTCTGCGCTTGCCTGTATTTGGTTGTGCTTATATGTATCCTCTACAGATGTTGTTGGTGTGGACTTCGACGCTCAAGCTTTGGCTCGCCCAGATGCCTTGGCTGGCGCCGTAACTGCATTCGAAGACCATAGCGTTTCCGTCAAGGATTCTCTTGAGAAGGCAAAGGGTGTGCTTCCGGTCACTACAGATGGCCAGCAGATAGTATTTTCTCCCTTTTCTTCTCGCTGTCATAAATATAGGACTCGGCTCATTGAGACACTCGCAAAGTACTCGGCGGAGCTAAGGCGGTCGAAGATGGCAAAAGCCACATCATCAGAGGCTATAACCGAGAAGGTCGCAGCGTTGGAGGTTGCCACTGACTCGAGGAAGCCCCCGAGTGCCAATGTGTAGTTGTAGGCTATCTCTTTGTCGTCTTTTGTAATATTCTAGCTTCTCCAGACTTCTTGAATTACGTTGTGCCTCATGAGGGTACCCCTTTTAAGACTTGCTGAACTTCGATGTTTGTACTTTTGCTATTATTATGAATGGTTGGTCTTATTCGTCTCTTCCTCTGCCTGGATAGGGTCCTTCGACTGATCCATCTGACGCACCTCCTACCAATGAACCTGTGGCGTAACCATGTTCAAAGGTGGAGGAGTTGTCACTGTTGTATCGATTGCGTGATCGCATAAAACACTTGGAGTGAGAGATGCCCATGATCCGCGGTAGCGCTGATGTGTGGAAGTCGAAAGCCAAAAAAGCCAGTGAACGGGAGAAATATCTTCTAGGCGAGGTGGCTTAGTTGAATGAGCAATTGGAGTGTTAGTTTCCTTAGCTTCTTCTCCTTTTCTAGTCACTCGCGGCGACAAGTTATCCTTATGATTTTTTCTACTCTTTGTAGTTGTTAGTATTCACCGTCCATAGGAGGAGAGGGACTGAGTCTCTATTGGGCTTAACAACTTGACCTAGGAGCAACTGGAAGCTAGCGGGTACTTTTGGGTTGACCGGGATCGCGCAGTCGCGTTAGCGACACTGCAGGATAGTGTGTCGCAGGTGCTGCTATACCTGAAGAAGGTGCATTCATGCTTGAAGCACATCTTTCGAGCAATGTTTCCCTTGGACGCAGTACCTTCAAGCTTGTTAGCTTTACTGAAGAAGTTCCAGGATGCCAGCGCAGTTCGCAAGTGCGTGTGTCAGCAGCTAGTCGCGGGTGCCAAGGCTGCACTAGCACTTGTTCGCCTGCATCGACCTGATCTGGATCTTACAGCTGTTGCCGCTAGGCCGCCGCCCCCGCCAGAAGGGATGGCGTGGAACATGGTGCCCCATTATTGGGCGGTTGATCAGCCAGCCGAAGATATCGTCGAGTTGTTTGAACAACGTACCAATGTTCTTCTTTTACAACAGTAGAGTAGTTTTGAACCTGCATAGAGATGTATAGGTGTTTTAAAGTTCGTATAAGTGAGTCGGGTGTTTTTGTTACCCGTTTTTATGTAAAAATCTTGCTAGCTTGTATACTTTTTGAGTAGCTTGTACTCCGCAGCTCCTTTTCGTTAGCCTGACGCATACTTATCTTAGCACCTTGTCAACCTGTTAGGTCTGTTGCAGCTCGGTTGGTTTTACCAAGGGTTCGATTAATAGTACGTCAGCTACTCAGGCTACTGTGTATTCGTGTAATGAGGTGGAAAGGGTGGCGCAACCCCCGAGTGATGTAATTGCAAGTAAAAACATAGAGCACAAGGTTGGAGGCACTTAGCTTTATTTATTCGCAGAATATCAGGAGATACAATGTGTGGCTAAGTAGCCTGGCTGAATAGCCTTATTTATAAAGTAAAAAGCATCTAAGGGTAGAAACAACACGGTTGTGTGACGTTTCAGGGGTTGGAGTATGTGACTCCACTTTCTACGTCTTTAAGGCGGTAGGCGCCACCTGGGATTACTTTGGTAACCACATAAGGTCCCTCCTAAGGGGACTCGAGCTTGAGGTGCCCTTGCTGCTTCAGTCGCAGGACCATGTCTCCTTTGACGATGGACCTTGGGCGTAGCCTTCTGCTGTGGTAGTTGTGGAGGTTTTGCTGGTAGATCGTGGATCGCTCCGCTGCTATCTCGCGTGCTTCGTCGAGGAGGTCGATAGAGTCTTCGAGTGAGAGAGTTGATTCTATACAACTCGTGGGGCTTTGTAGCATACTTCTGCAGGTAGTACTGCCTCGACGCCATGTACCATGAAGAACAGAGTATAGCCTGTGGCGCTGTTTGGAGTTGTGCGCAAGCTCCATAGTACTGACTATAGCTCCTCGAGCCAGCACCCAGTAGCTCTTTCGAGTGGCCTGAGGAGCCTTTTCTTGATGCCGCTGTAGACGAGGCCATTGGCCTTTTCGACTTGACCATTGGTCTGAGGGTGCGCCATCGAGGCGTAGCTGATGTTGATTCCCAGGTTTTCACAGAAATCCTGGAACTCATTAGAGGTAAAGTTCGTTCTGTTGTCCGTGATGATGATGTGCGGCACACCGAACCGGAAGATGATGGATTCGAAGAGTTTGACGGCTATGTCCCCTGATTGGTTTGTTACTGGCATGGCCTCAATCCACTTGGGGAATTTCTCGACTGCGACGAGGAGGTAGACGTACCCTCCAGGTGAAGATTTTTGTAGCTTGCCGACCATGTCGAGTCCCCATTGCACAAAGGGCCAGGCCATGTGTATTGGCCTGAGCTCTGCACTATATGTGTGCAGTTTGTCCACAAATCGTTGGCAAGCATTGCATCTCTAGATAGTGTCCTTAGCGTCGCGCATTGCCGTTGGCCAGTAGAATCTAGCTCGCAAAGCTTTGGCAACAAGGGCGCGACTATCGGCATGATGGCCGCAAGTGCCTTCGTGTATCTCGAGGAGGATGGCTCTTCTATCTCTGTTGGAGATGCATCGTTGAAGGACTCATGTGATGCTGTGCTTGTATAGTTTGCCGTTGATGAGGGCGAAAGCCTTGGATCGTCGCGCTATATGTCGCGCATCTGTCGAGTCATCCGGCAGCCTTTTGCTGAGCAGGTATGTGATGTATGGTGTGTCTAGGATGGCTCGATCATCATGACCTCCATGGGGCCTTTGAGTCTTGTCTCTTGCTCCATGTCCTCGAGTGCCTTTAGTTCGTCAGGTGGCGTAGCCCTCGGGTCTTTTGACGTACTGGCTTTCTGCTCTAGAGCCTTTGGCTTGATGGAGCATTCGTAGATTTGCTCTAGGAATACTCTAGGTGGCACTGGGGCACAAGTGGAGCCAATGTTGGCAAGTGTATCCGCCTCCTCGTTGCTCTCGCGACCGACGTGCCGCAGGTCACAACCATCGAAGTCCCCTTCGAGTGCGTCATAGAGGTTGCGGTAGGTGATCATGTTGTCGCTCAGAGCTTCACACTGGTTCATGGTTTGATTTACTACCGGTTTAGAGTCGCCGTAGATGACGAGTCGCGTTGTGCCACAAGCTTTGACCATCCGCATCCCATGGAGCAGGGCTTCATATTCAGCTTTGTTGCTGGAGGCGTGGAACTGCATTCGCAGAACATACCTCATGTTGTCACCTTGTGGCGATGTCAAGATGACGCCCGCGCCAACTCCTTCTCGACATTTTGATCCGTCGAAGTGCATTGTCCATAGGCAGGACATGTCTGGCATGTCGGGGAGCTGGTTCTCCATCCAGTGGACAAGGAAGTCTAGGAGTACTTGCGACTTGATCGCATCTCGCTTCTCGTATGTGATGTCTCATGGAGACAGTTCTATCCCCCAAAGTGCGACTCGTCCGGTGGCGTCGGGGTTGTTGGTGATGTGTGAAAGGGAAATGGATGTCGCCTAGAGGGGGTGAATAGGCGATTTAAAATTATTACGGTTTAGGCTCTAATAAATGCAGAATAAAACTTAACGTTTAATTTATCAAGTCAAAACCTATATTCACTAGGTTCACTAAGTGCACCAACAACCTATGCTAAGCAAGACAAACAACAAGGTGATAGTGAGATAAAATACTTCAAGCACGATGGCTATCACAATGTAAATTGCATAAGTAAAGGGCTCGGTTGAGAGATAACTGATGGACACGGAGATGATGATTTGTTTCCCGGAGTTCACTTCCAAGAAGCTATGTCTCTGTTGGAGAGGTGCGGGGGCGCAATGTACTTCGAACGCCACATGTGGCTCACCTCGAGGTGTGGTGGCTCGATGCTCACCCAACACCACACAGGGCCTCACCCCAAGATGTGAAGGCACGCAACCTACCGATGCCACAAAAGGCTCACCCTATTCTCCCATGAGCTCGCCACAAAGGCCTACTCATGTTCCACTATGGGACACTTGATGGCAGTCACCGAACCCGTACAAGGTTGGGGCAATATCCACAACTCAATTGGAGGCTCCCAACAACAATGCCATAAAGGCTACAAAGCCACAAAAGGCAACAAGGCCACAAAAGGCTACAAGACCACAAAAGTTCAACAATCCAACCACACAACCGTCTAGGGTTCCAAGAACCCAAGAGTAACAAGCCCAAGGGCTTGAACTCACCGAATCTCTGAGGAGAACTCAAACCTATGCACCAAATGCTAGAGGCAAGTCCTTCACTCTCAAATTCCACCAAAGCTACAAAATCTATTGGGGGAATAAGGGAGGAAGAACACAATACTCTCCAAGATCTAGATCCCAAGGATTCCTTCACAAAGAAGGGATTTGGTTTGGTGGGGCTTGTAGATCTAGATCTCCTCTCTCAAATCCCTCAAAAAGATGCAAGAATCATAGGAGGGGGAAGGGGAGAGGGCAAGCTCTTCAAGGTCAATAATGGAGGAGAGAGAAGGCCAAAAACCAAGAAAGAGCAAGGTAGGCCCAAGGGGAAAGGGGAGCTCCTTTTAAAGGGCTCCCGGATCTACTCGTTACACACAGTTTCGCGCACGGACGGTAGTACCGGTGGGTGGCCGGTACTACCGGTGGCACCCAGCCAACGGTCCAAAAATGGAGATGTGAACGAACACAAAACGAGTACGTCTGGTAGTACCGCCTATCCACCGGAACTTTTGGCAGGGTTGGTACTACCGCCCGAAATACCGATCCAAGTTCCGTCAAATAGATGCGACCAAGACAAAGATCATACTGAAGCGAAATCGGGGTTACCAGAAATTGGGCCAGAATTAACACCGGTACTACCGGTGGCCCGCCGGAACTATCGGTCAGGCAAAAACTCCAGAACGAAAAATGCCACAACTTTTGCATCCGAACTCCAAGCGAGATGAAACCAATTTTGCTCGAAATATTGGGTATCACCCAGGGAGAAAATACAATGAATATATATGTGAGATACCTCCCAAGGTGTGGAGCTGAAAAACCCACAAGATCATAAACATAATAAGATATTCAATGGAAATCCATTTTTGATGAACTAGAGCTTGTTATGATGATAACCACAAGCTCTAGATCCCCACATGGACAAGTACCAAACAACAACCAATAAATATGATGCTATGTATGCAAAGGTTTGAGCTCTCTCCGAAAGATACGAACGAGACACGCACTCGAGAGCCCCTCTTGATAGTACGGCTATCTATCCTAAACCCGGTCTCCCAACACTACAAGAGACCGGTAAAATAGAAACACTATCAAGATCATACCTTTGCCTTGAGCATCCACTTGAGCTTGATGTAGACGATCTTGTCACCTTCAAGATGGAACACCTTTCTTGATTGCACTTTCTTGCACTTGCTTGATGAAGTCTTGAGGAATGCTCCCCATACTCCATGGGGAAGCCTCTTCTTCGAACTTGTCTTCATCATTCCATGATTGCCGAGGATGGCAAGCTCCAAACATGATATCTTCTAGAGATGGCGCACCGTGAGTTTGCACATCACTTCTTGATGATGATGTCTTGAAGAAAGCCATGAGGAACTCCATCTTCTTCTTCTTCTTCTTCAAGACATACTTGATCTTCTTCTTCTTCTACTTGATTCCAATAGGCACAAAACCATTGGACAAAGCTTCTTCTTTTTCATCCTTGAAACCAACACATGGTCCAACCGATGCCAATGGACAAACCTACAAGTGAAACTCAATTTGCACATTAGTCCATAGGGATTGTCATTAATTACCAAAACCACACATGGGGCATACATGCCCTTTCAATGTGCCCTAGTGGAGCATCGTTGACCACAATGATGGGGTGCTCCTAGAAGTAGTGGCACAGTCGTCGGGCTACCATGAAGACATCGTATGCCAGCTTCTGGTAGTGCAGGTATCGCTGTTTTGTTGGCATGAGCACCTCGCTGAGGTAGTAGACTGGGTGTTGTACCCTGTGGACTTTGTTTTCTTTGGCTCGTTCCACCACGAGCACAGTACTAGCCACCTGGTTGGTGGCGGAGATGTATAACAACATGGGTTCCTTTTCTTGAGGTGTTACCAACACCGGCGAAGTGGATAGTAGATGCTTGAGGTCTTCGAATGCTTCTTCTATCCACTCGAATTTGTCAGCCTTGCGAAGGAGCTAGTAGAAAGGCAACGCCTTTTCGCCCATTCGACTTATGAATTGACTGAGCGCCGCGATTCGCCCAGCTAGCTATTGGACACCTTTTACGTTCTTCGGCTTCTCCATGGTTAGTATGGCTTTATTTTCTTCGGGTTGGCCTCGATCCCTATCGCGGAGATGAGGTACCCGAGCAGTTGCCCAGATGGTATGCCGAAGGCGCATTTGTCCAGATTCAGCTTGATCAGGTAGCGGTCGAGGTTGTCGAAGGTCTCACGGAGATCATCGAGTAACGAGGCTTCCTCCTTAGTTTTGAAAACGATGTCGTTGATGTAGACTTGAATGTTACGACCAAGCTAGCTCTTAACGCAGTCCCGCATACACCGCTGATAGGTGGCCCCTGCGTTTTCAGCCCGAAGGGCATCGTTGTGTAGCAGAAGACACCAAAGGGCATGATGAAGACCGTTTTCTCCTAGTCTTCCTCCTCATTTGAATCTGGTGGTAGCCTGAGTAGGCATCGAGGAAGCAGCGACACTTGCATCCTGCGGTGGAGTCGATTATCTGGTCCATTCGCGGCAATGGGAAGTGATCCTTTGGGAAGTGTTTGTTCAAGGAGGTGAGGTCCACGCACATCCACAGGATATCCGTGTCCTTTTTTAGGAACGAGCAAAGGGTTTGCTACCCAGGTGCTTTCCTTGATCTCACATATGAAGTTAGTGTCGAGGATTCTATTGACTTCCATAACAACCGCTTTTGCCCTTGGCTCAGAAAGTCGACGTATCGTCTGCTTCACTGGTCTTGCTTCAGGATTTACATTGAGTGAATGCTCGGTGAATTCCCTGGGAACCCCTAGCATGTCTGCTGGACACCAGGCGAAGATTTCCTAGCGCTCACGGAGGAATTCGATATGCCGGACTCAATTTGTTGGCGATGAGGGTCGTCTTGGTTGGGTCCGTTGGGTGGACCTGGACCGCCTTGGTGTGGACCGATGATTCGAAAGATTGATCGGGTGAGCTTGGCTTACTCAGAGGAGGTAGGCTGTTGTCTGTCGACTCCTTCAACCTCGCCAGCTCCTCTTGCATGCTGAAATACTGGGAGATTCTGTTGAATTCCCTATCGCAGTTGTCTGACCTCTAAAGCTTCCGTTGATGGTGATAATGCTGTTGGGGCCTGGCATCTTCATCTACAGGTAGGCGTAGTGTGGTACCACCATGAACCTCGCGAATGCGACATGCCCGAGGATGCAGTGGTATTGCGAGGGCTAGTCGACCACTTCAAATTCGATGTGTTCTCGCTGGAAGTTTGTTGGCGTTCCGAAGATGACATCCAAGTTGATCTTGCCCAGGGGGTATACACCCTTCCCTGGGACGATGTCGTGGAATGTTTTGTCTGAGGTTTCTAGGCATGACAGAGGGATTCACATGGTGTGCAAGGTGCTTGCGAACATGAGGTTGATGCCGCTGCCGCCATCCATGAAGACGTGACTCATCTTGAAGCCTCCAATTTGTGCCTCGAGCACCAGGGGACAATGACTTGGGCGAGGTACTTGACACGGATGATCGCGTTTGTTGAAGGTAATGTAGGACTCATTCCCACTGAGGTACTCAGTGGTGGAGGGTGGAGAGTTCATCGCCAGGTTAACTTGGCAAGATATTGATTTTTGCACCCGATTTGATGTGCATCCTTTTTGGATCATTCCCATGTTTCCTAGTGCTCACGGGTACTGCTCGCCTCTGTTGTTTTGGACTGGCACAGCTGCAGGTGGTGGTGGCCCGGGTGGTGGTGGTGGCGCTCCATAAGCCACGACACCCGGGGAAGCTCCATAGCCTTGGTTTATCGCGTCACGATTCATCTGGGCTAGGCCTTCGTTGAGCCTGAGGAACTCAAGGCAGTCCTTCAAAAGGATACTGGATTTTTTCTTGCCATCATGCTTGTCGATGTAGAAGAGTACGTCCGGATAGTTTGTCCTAGATATATGTTCCAGGTGCCTCATCATGGGTACGGTGTTGCCATACTTGCGTGGTTTTCCCGCTATCGCGGTATCCACCACTGCAATATCCGTTGTTGAGGTTTCTATCATCGCGTTTGTCAGCGTAGCCAGCCGTGACCATGTTGACTTCCTCGCGGTCCTCGT
The DNA here is from genome assembly GCA_910589775.1 of Avena eriantha. NCBI lineage: Eukaryota > Viridiplantae > Streptophyta > Magnoliopsida > Poales > Poaceae > Avena > Avena eriantha. The sequence continues at coordinate 230,887,503 of OU342746.1, forward strand.
AACCGCGCATCCGGCGTTTTCCTTGGCGATCGCATCTACGACCGAGGTCGTCATCATCGTCTGAGTGGGCGCGGTTTTTCACTAAGTCCTCTCCATCAGCCCACCTGTTCGTGATCTCCATCAGGTGGTCGATTGTTTTGAGCTTTGAGCATCCCAACTCCTCCCTGAGCTCTCTGCGGCGTACGCTGCCGTTGAATGCATCGATTATGCAATCCTCGGAGATGTCCTCTACAAAGTTTTTGATGATGGACCATCTCTAGATGTATGAGTGTAGTGACTCGTCGGTCTTTTGGTAGCAACCTCTTAATTCTTTGATTGATGCAGGCCTCTTGTAAGTGCACTTGAAGTTTCGCACGAACCTATAGACCAGCTCGTCCCAGCTGCGGATCGATCCACGTGGGAGGTTGTTGAGCCACACACGGGCAGCGCCTTGCACCTGTAGCTAGAGGCATTGCATGGTCGTGCTCGTGGTTCCGCCGTGTAGCTTGATAGAGGAAATATGATCCTCTAGCCAGATCTTCGGGTCTTGGAGGCCTTCAAATTTCAGGTTCTCCGATGGGAGTTTGAACCCTTTTGGCATTCGCTTTTGATGTATGGCTCTGCTAAAGCAGCTGGCACCACAGAGCTCTATCCCATCATCTTCCGAGTCAGTTGAACGGGCGCGTCTTGCACGCATCTTGTCGACCTTGCGTTGCATGATGTCATCACGCACATCGTAGTCGTAGTTGTGTCGCTGTGAGAGGCATCGCCGCGATAGATCATGGTTGTCGTTGCTGGAGGAGGAGGAAGACTAGCGCTTGGCCAAAGCCTTATTTTTCTTTGGCTCCAGCGTTGGGTCCTTGATGAGGGCAGCTTCGACTAGTCCTAAGTCAGCGGTCGTAGATCAGTGCATGGCAGACCACGGGTCCTCAGCCGGTGGCTGGTTGTTGAGCAGGTACATGGTGGCCGCTGTTACCGCTGCCTGCGGCGGTTTTGGGAGCACATTTCTCCGCGTATCCACCGTCATTAATGAGAATTCGAGGACTCGTGTGGCCTCTTCTCGCTCCTTATTAGTGAGGTGAGCCAGTCGAGAGCGTCTTCTGGCAGCTGTATGATCGTTTCCTTTGGAGGAGGATCCTCCGATGGAAGAGAGTTGAGCTCGCCGAAGGCTTGACTCATCCGCCGCCCTCCTGCGCTCGTCGAGCTTGGCGATTACTTGTTCTTGGCGCTTGAACTCCTCCTTGAGCAGCCAATGATAACCCATCAGTATATCTTGTGATGAGTTTGGTGGTAGGGGGTTGCCCCGCAGGGCTTCCCGGCAGAGAGCCCACTTAGCATCGGTGAGTTTGATCAGTACGCATTCTTAGGTATGTTCGCTCGCGGGGAGATGCGGATGACCCTATGGATCGTTGTTGGTGGGGGCGCCGTTGGAGGGACCACCGTTCGTGACTGGGATACCATCGTCGGTACCGGTGTTATCCCGAGTGCCGCCATTATCGCTTGTGTTGATGACGGTGCACATGTAATGGCTAGGGAAGCTATTGCTCCCGCAGCTTTCAGATCTGGAGTCGTAAGCTCTGATACATTGCAAACGTATCTATAATTTTTGATGTTCCATGCTTGTTTTATATCTACTTTCCTATGTTTTGTCCACACTTTGGAGCATTTTTACACATTTTCTGGAACTAACCTATTAACAAGATGCCACAGTGCTAGTTGCCTGTTTTCTGCTGTTTTGGGTTCCAGAAAACCCAGAAAATGAATATACTCGGAATTGGAAAGGACAAAAGCCAAAGTCAATATTTCACCGAGGGGAACACGGAGCCAGAAGACGAGACAGAGCAGAGCCTCAAGGGGAACATACCCCCTTGCCACACGGCCAGGCCTGGCCCACGCCTGGGGGAGGGGGGTGCAGCCGCCTCGGGCACCCCCTCGGCCTCCCCCCTCGCCTATATATTGCCTCCGATATAGAAACCCTAAGTACCCAATCAAAATTCCACGAAAGAGTCTGTAGCCGCCATCATCTCCATCCCTAGATCGGGAGGGATCTGAAGCTCCTCCCGGCACCTTTCCAGGGGGGAAAGTTCACCCTGGAGGCCTTCTTCATCACCATGACTGCCTCTGGTGTGATGCGTGAGTAGTTCATCCTTGGACTACGGGTCCATGTAGTAGCTAGATGGTTGGTTCTCCTCCTTTGTGCTATCATGTTTAGATCTTGTGAGCTCCGTTCATGATCAAGATCATCTATTTGTAATCCTACATGTTGTGTTTGCGGGGATCCGATGAATATTGAGATGCTATTTCAGATTGATTATTGATTCTATCACGTCTTTGTTATTAGTGATCTTGCATGCTTTCCGTTGTTAGTAGCTATCTTGGCCAAGTAGTTGCTAGCAACTTCAAGAGGGAGTATTTATGCTCGATAGTGGGTTCATGCCTCTATAAATCTATGGAAGTGATAGAAATCTCTAAGGTACTAGATGTGTTGTTGCTACTAGGGAGAAAACAACAATCCTTTGTTCATAGAACAATCATATTGTTTACTTTACACACTTTGCTTAATGCAATTATCTGTTGCTTGCAACTTAATACTAGAGGGGGTTCGGATGATAACCTGAAGGTGGATTATTAGTCATAGATGCAGTTGGATTACGGTCTATGTATAATATTGTAATGCCCAATCAAATCTCATAGGATTCAAGATGATTAGTATATGCATTATGCTTTCTCGATGTTTGTCAATTGCCCCGCTGTAATTTATTCACCCAACATGTCATCTATCTTAAGGAGAATCACCACTAGTGAACTATGGACCCCGGTCCTTTCTTTTACCATCAATCTACAAAGCTATTTACTGATTTCTATTTACTTTCTACAAGCTATTACTATCTTCCACACAATACGTTTAATCATTTGTTTTCAGCAAAACCGGTGAGATTGACAACCTCACTATAAGTTGGGGCAAAGTTCTATGGTTGTGTTGTGTAGGATTCCAAGTTGGAAACAACACCTTGGAGGTGTTTCCTTGCTCCTACTTCTTCGATAACCTTGGTTTCATAACTGAGGGAAAACTTGTTGTTGTGCTCATCATACCTTCCTCTTGGGGTTCTCCAACAAGCTCGAATATATTTTGGGCCATCAGGCTCCGTCTTCTGTTGCCAGATTGCCCAGATCGGACTTGCAACTATTGTCGTTGTCCGTATTCCAGACTGATGTCGGGGCATTGAGCTCGCTCAGGGTACCGATCGGCGGTGGAAACCATGATGTAGGAGAAATCGCTGGAACCTTCGGCTGATTAGGGAGGTGAAGTGTGCCCAGCTAACCAACTTGTAAGCGTAAGCTCCTGATCACTAGGCTGATTCCATCGCCCACAGACTTGAAATCCGGGTGAGTGGCCTGCATGTGGACGGTGAAGTCGAAAGCACCAAAGAGGAGGCGAGTCTCCGCTGCTGCGAAGTCGTAGATCGCAGTTCATGGGGCCGAGGAAGCCTCAACATCAGCACTCCCGTTTCCCACAGACGACACCAATTGACGAGGGGTTAACTCATTAATGCCCATCGCAGATGGACTTAGGTTCGAGGAAGTGGGGAGCACTGGAGGCATCGATCGGCTAGCAAATAAGCACACAGGGGACACGAGGTTTACCTAGGTTTAGGCCTCGCAGAGGACCCTACTCCTGCTTGTCTTCTCTTGGAATTATTGAGGAATCGAAAGTTACAGGGGTGCGCAGATGCAATCTGGCGATGGTTTAGAAACTAGGATTGCGGATATCCTCCTCACCGCCCCCTCCTAGCCTTTATATAGATAGGCCAGGTCTTGGGATAGCAGGATGAGTCGGTTACATATTAGGGTTTCCCATTTAAACTTCTATCTTGTATTTGCCATGTTCTGTAAGGAATCGAAGTCTCCTAGGTCACCCAAATCTCGACTGGGCCTTAGCAACATCGTGGGCTTCTTCTGGGCTGGACCGTATATGCTGATCTCGAGTACCTGTAGGGTATGCCCATGTCATGGAACGACTAGGCGCAGGCTACTAACGGGTTGTAGAGTGTTGGACCAACTTGGTCCTTTTGTAGGCCAAAACAGTACCGGGCCTGAACGTTCATGGGCCTCTGCTGGCTGCATTATTGGGCCCATTTCAAGCAGTGAATTCCGAAACAGTAACGGGCCATCTTCTTATTGCGATCTCCTCATGGGCCGGCCCACTTAATAATTAGCAGGCCTTGGTTGGGCCTGGCTTCTGCCATGGTTTCTTTGTCCGTTAAAGGCGGTAACCGGCCATTAATGACGGTAGCCACGTGGCAGTTTGCATGACGTCAGCAGTCAACGTGGCTGGTGAACATATCTACGATGGAACATGTTTTCGTGGCTGAAGGGTGCGATCCACCACGATAAAAAAACCATGGTAGATTCTTTTGTGATGGGGCTTTTACCATGAAGTCTATCCGTCATAGAAGACTTTTAACCATGAAAACGGGCCTTCAACCACGAAAATCATCCGTTGTAAAAGCCAACTTTTCTGGTAGTGCATGGTGATGCTATTGTGACTTACACGGACTCGGCTAAAGAGTTTAGCGAGTCACACTAACTCATAGCTGTAAGATTCGACACATTTTTTATGGTTTTTATTGATGGTTTTCTCCTGGATTTGATCATTTTCTAGCTTTACCTAACGCTAATACTTCGATAGTGAAGAAAACTTGGTTTTTAATGTGTGTTTCAGGTTCTGAATGTCAATAGAAGGTTTTAACAAGAGAAACACAATATTCAGGTGAAAACAAGCAAGTCTCTCTTTGGAAGCAATTGAGGGACGCACACAGAGGCTTTAGCTGCCGCCGCCTCCGTCTTGTCAAAAGGGACAACTTCTATGAAGAGGCCAGACGTGAAAACAAAACATAGAAGCTGCCATCCCATCTAGAAAGGAGAAAGAAGAGATCCAGAGAAGAAGGGGAAGACGTTCTTCATCTCGCTCCACGATCTTCGACCTCCTAGCCATCACACCCCCATAGCCATTACTTGTACTTGAGAGAGAGAGAGAGATCTTCACCTTGCAAGATTATGATTTGAGATTGTTTCTTCCTATCTTGAATTGTGTTGGATTACTTTTCCATTCTTATTGTGGATCTCCACCGTAATATCGATAAGAACTCCCTTTATTTGATTATATCGATGATGCTTTCTTCTCTCATGTGTGAGTGAGTTCCTTGGGCGTGGGAGATGTAAGGGATTGGTGAGATGTGATGTGCCTCCATATATTTTCCATTAGTTTGTGATTGATTTTAATTACTATATTATGTGTGCTTGACTATCTGTGGGATGCCTAATGCTTGTTGTCCAATTAAGGGCCCAGACAACATGATGCTTTGTTCTACATAGATAGGATCTTGTTCGCTAGCAGACCGGCGACCCTCGAGTGACACGGGGATATCAATGGGAAACTAGTAGACTCGAGGATAACGAGGAACCACTGTGATTATTGCATTAGTCTGATCCAAGGAGCTTAATTGCTAAGCAACCTGAAGGGTCTTAATCGTCTAGTGTCTGACCATGGTTTTGGTAACAGGCTAGTAGGATTATTGAAGTTGGGATGAAATCTACCAAGAGGAGTTCCGGCTAATTATGGATTGCTCGCCTGCACATATACTTATAAGATTGCAATTGTTACACTTATCACTCATCCACCTGGCACAACCACTATGACCATGAACTGTATCTCCCCGCGCCTTTTCCATCATCTGCAGAAAACAACAAACAACCGAATCATTCTTTACTTCTATGCTTTTTATTTCTGAAGTTTACATTTTAGTTTTATTTAAATACATCCAGTTTAATCCAAATCTTATTCTTATTTCACACTTGCAGTCAATTCACTCGAAGAACTATGACAACTTTGAGTGTGATAGAGACTTCACCCATAAAGACTTACCTTTGGGCTCCCTGTGGGATCGATATCTATACTTCAAAACTGGCTACAAACGATCTTTGCACTTGCAGACATCACTAACCCACAGTTGATATGCAATGAGCATGTTGTCATTTGTAGTCTCAAGCAATGGAATCCTTCGACCTGAGGTGATCGCATGACCCGAGTTGTGGATCGCTAGCTTAGGTTCTGTCAAACATTGTTCCGTAAATGGGCAGTTATAAAGATAGAGTTTGGGCTGGTTTTGAAGCAAGCTGCGTGACGTGTATTACCAAGATGAGATTTGCCCCTCCGTAATGGAGAGGTATTCTTTGGGCCCTCTCGTGTGATATGATTCGGAAGCATGGCCATGCACAACTTGGTTAAGTGTTAACCAAGGAGTCGGACTAACTGTTAGTACGAAGAATCGTATATCATGGAATGAGAAGAGAGAGTCGATCTATTAAAGGGATGGCAACCACTTGCCTATAGCTTGACAAGGTATATCGTGGGGCAAAGGGACTTGGATGAAAGTCACATTGAGAAAGGTTTGTCTTCTGACTTTGCGGCACTTGGGAGTTGGCACGTCTTGCTAGAGGCCGCTACCAGATATCAACTTGGAGTGGTGACTCATGTCGTGTCCATGTGTACATGAACCTATAGGGTCACACACTTAAGGGAAAGGAGCCCATGTAGATTCGATCCATGTGGATATTGGGATACGGCCTAGATGGGCCTCAAGCGTTGAGCCCAGCTAGGAGTGTATATAAGTAAAGTGATAAGGGATAGTCACTGACCTAGACGTCACTTTCTCCACTCCTATTTCAGGCTAGACAGGATCTAACAGTCCTCTGCCTAGAGCTCCTCCATGTATGTGTGGATACTGGTAGAGATGTTGCAAGTGCGACACTGGAGACAAAGGAGTTCGTGGGGATCTGGACATGCTGTACGTGGGGTCGTTCGGCACGGCATCAACTGGCGCGCTTCACCAATAATCCGCGCTTGCGCGTCTAGTGGTAAATCTCGTGGCCTATCACCTGACCTAGATCTTGGGAGTACCTGTTGGAGATATGCCCAAGAGGCAATAATAAAGTGGTTATTATTATATCTTTATGTTTATGATAAATGTTTACATCCCATGCTATAATTGTATTAACCGGAAACATTAATACTTGTGTGTTTTGTAAACATAAAAGAGTCCCTAGTAAGCCTCTTGTTAAACTAGCTTGTTGATTAATGGATGATCATGGTTTCCTGATCATGGACATTGGATGTCGTTAATAACAAGATCATATCATTAGGAGAATGATGTAATGGACACACACCCATAGTAAGCATAGCATAAGATCAAGTCATTAAGTTCGTTTTGCTACAAGCTTTTCAAATGCATAGTAACCTAATCCTTCGACCATGAGGTTATGTTAATCACCATCACTTGATGGGTACTTTGATGACATCAAACGCCGCTTCGTAACTGGGTGGTTATAAAGGTGACATTGGGTATTCTGAAAGTATGTGTTGAAGCGCATGGACCAAGATTGGGATTTGTCCATCCATATGACGGATAGATATGCTCTGGGCCCTCTCGGTGGAATGTCATCTAGTAGCTTGCAAGTGTGTGACTAGGTCACAAGGGATGACATATCATGGAACGAGTAAAGAGTACTTATCAGTAACGAGGTAGAACTAGGTATGGAGATACCGACGATCAAACCTCAGATAAGTAGAGTATCGCGTGACAAAGGGAATTGGTTTCGTATGTTAATGGTTCTATCGATCACGAAGTCATCGTTGAGTATGCGGGAGCCGTTATGGATCTCTAGATCCCGTTGATGGTTATTGATCGGAGAGGTGTCTCTATCATGTCTACATATTCATGAACCGTAGGGTGACACACTTAAGGTTCGAAGTTGTTTTAAGTAGATATGGAATGTGCGTTGGAGACCGAATGTTGTTCGGAGTCTCGGATTGGATCCGGGACATCACGAGGAGATCCGGAATTGTCTGGAGAATAAGATTCATATATTGGGGATCATTTTCTAAGTTAGGAAATGTTCCAGAGTATTTGTATGGGGATTATAGAAGGTTTCGGAATGTTCCGGAAGGTTCTAGAAGATTTCTTGGAGTTTGCTTGAAAACCAAGAAAGGATCAAGGAATCCTTGTGGGGCAAGACAAGGAGTAGTGGGGGAGGAGGACTCCTCCGCCTTCCCAATCCGCCGGCCAAGGAGGGAGGGGAGTCCTACTAGGACTCCCCCTCCCATGGCGCCTCCCTCCTTTAAATAGAGGGGTGGAGGCGCCACCCCCTTGCCCCCTCCACTCCAAGCCCTAGCCGCCTCTATCCTCCTCCTTTCTTCTTCTCAGGCTCAGGCGAAGCCCTGCAGAATTCTCTACTCCACCACCACCACCACGCCGTCGTGCTGCTGGGATTCCGTGGAGATCTACTACCTCCGCTGCTCGCTGGAACGAGGAGAGGAAGGTCTGCTTCGACTCCGCACGTGTGACCGACTGTGGAAGCGCTGCCGGAACGCGGCGCCGGAAGGATCGTCCACTCGATCTTGAGATCGGCAAGTGATCGACTACATCAACCACGAGATCCAATCTCATAACGCTTTCGGGTCTACAAGGGTTAGTATAGATCTATCTCGTTACACATGTCTAATAGATTAGATCTTGGCTTTTATCTAGATTAGATCTGGGTTTTGTTCGTTCTTGCGGTAGAATTTTTTTGTTTTCCATGCTATGAACCCATCAGTGGTATCAGAGCCGTATCTATGCGTTGATCTTTTGCACGAGTAGAACATAATGGTTTTGTGGGCGTTGGTACTCGTGCCGTATTTTGCTTTGTGTACTTTGCATCTTGCGGTATGGTGGGATGAAGCGGCTCGGGCTAACCTTACATGTCATCGCACATGAGACTTGCTCCACGCTTGACGTGTAACTTGCTTTGCACAAGTGGCTTTGCGGGTGTCTGTCTCTCCCACCATAGTATAGATCCAATCTACACTTTGCACTTGATAGCACTTGTATCAATGTTGTGGTTCATGTTCGTAGGTAAGATCCATTCTTATTCGAAAGCCCCAAGCCACGTAAAACATGCAAAGAAGATTAGAGGCGTCTAACTCGTTTTTGTAGGGGTTTTGTGTTGTGATATGGCCATTATGTGATTGTGATTATATTTGATGTATGCAATGATCCTTATTGTAATATGGCAACCGGCAGGAGCCTAATGGTTGTCTTTAAATTTTGTTTAAGACCTGCGTGTCTATTCATCATTTAATAGCTTTATTCCAAGTAGTTGTAATAGTTGCTGTTGGTGATGGACAACCATGAAGCGGCGCCACAGACCTTGATGCCACGCTGGTGATGATGGAGATCATGTCCATGCTTTGGAGATGGAGTCAAAGGCACAAGAAGAAAGGCCATATCATATCACATATTATGAATTGCCTGTGATGTTAATCCTTTATGCATCTTGTATTGCTTAGATCGTGACGGTAGCATTATAAGATGATACCTCTCACTAAATATCAAGTAATAAAGTGTTCGTCCTTAGTTGGCACCATTGCTAAGACTCGTTGTTTCGAAGCATCTCGTGATGATCGGATGTGATAGATTCTACGTGTGCATACAACGGGTGCAAGCCAGATTTGCACATGCGGAAACTAAGGTTAACCTTGACGAGCCTAGCATGTATAGACATGGTCTCGGAACACGGAATACCGAAAGGTAAAGCATGAGTCATATGGATGATATGATGAACATGTTGATTGTTCGCCTTTAAAGCTACATCATCTCACGTGATGATCGGACTTGGTGTAGTGGATTTGGTTCATGTAATCACTAAAACAACTCGAGGGATGTTGTTTTGAGTGGGAGTTCATTTGTAATTTGGATTAGTCGAACTCAATTTATCATAAACACAATCAAAGTGAATTTGCATAGTTTGTTGTAGTCATTGGCATCCGTTCACCACCTTACGCTTAGTTATAGTTGAGATAGTGAAACTATAGAAATTCTGGATATTTGCTTTATGAACTGGTATCGTATTGTTTTGAGTGTCAATCTAAAGTTTAAAAGTCCTGTTGCAAACTTTCAGCAAACTCCGTTTACTCTGTGAAGTTTAATAAATAGTATTAAATTAAGAGTAACAATTCCAGTGTTAGTATCTAATCTATCATGTTTGCCTCCATGATTCTTGATACTCAAAAGATTGTTTTTAATATCAAGTTTATCTAAGAGCTGAAAGCAATGTTTCAGAAACCATCATATGTGAAAGGTATTACGATATCTAAAACAATGTGTTGGTTACAACATGATATAGTATACGTCCTCATATTTGATGAGAATTTGTGAAGGTTGGAGACGCTAGTCGTCCTAATCCTCCAAAAGGTTTTGAAAAAGAAACATTATACTCGCAATTCACCTTTATAAGCTATAGCAGCTTGATCATGAAAGTTGTCATGATAAGGATGAATAGAAGATGTAAGTAAAATGTTTACTACACTAAAAGATTACTAAAGAATGGAATTTTGAAAGAATGTCAAACATTTGATGAAGGTGATCCACTTCAAAGTGCAAGTCCAAAGGTATTGGTATTTGACTATACACACTTTGTACTATGTGTCATGTGAATGACACCACTATTGATGTTGATAGATTCTTTTAAAAGAAAAGGAATTGTTGAAAGAGAATGTATAAAATATTTGGCAGAAAAGAAAAGATTTGAGATGTCCAACTTAGGTATATAGAAGATACATGTTATGGCTGTATTCCTTGGTTGTTAAACAATGTGGTTCTGCGGTATTGATACCGAATTGGTTGGTATGAAGTGTCATACAGGACAATACAATTCATGAACTACAATGGCCTAAGTAACTAGCAAGAGAATAAGTGATGATGTTCATCGAACAAATAAAGTGTTATTTTGTTTTTTGTTGTCGTCAAACCTAGCCTTCAAGATTTGTTTTAATAATTGTTATTTTGTTCCGGTATTACGAGAACAATGGTTGTTCAAATAATTACCGTATTCCATAAAGGATGGATGAACTTTTACAAGTCTCGTGGGAGAAATCACATCCATAAACACTATTGCTAAAATGTCGCAAGACAAATGATTAAAATATCACTTATGAAGTGACATCGCTATTTTAAATTATATTGGAAAAAAACATGAAGAAACTCCATGTTGATGGAATTTTGGAGTCTTTGATTTTGATCAATTGACGCTTGCGAAAGTTTCCTCGAGATAATTGAAACTCTGTCCATAGGCCAAAGAGGAACGGATGACTAACTTATTGGATATTATACATATTGATGTATATAGTCCATTATATGTAGCCATATGCGATGGATATTTTTGCTTCATATGAAATTTGAGTGAATATATCTATATATTTACTTAATAAGGAAGAAGTATGAAACATTTGAAAATTGTTCAAAGACTTTCAAGATGAAGTGGAAAATTATTGTAACAAGAAAATAAATAAAAAGTTTATGATTAGATCATAAATAAAGATGTTTGAGTTACAAGTTTAGCAAAACACCTAAGATTTGAGGAATCGTTCCATGGATTTGCATTTCCCAAAACACCATAGGAGTATGGAGTGTTCAAGATATGTAATGAAACCTTGTTTGACATGGTAAGATCAAAGGTGTCATTTATAAAACTGCCATTATATATTAAAGATCAAAGCTTTAGTGACTACCGCTTTTACACTAAAAAGAGCTCCATCATGATCTGTTGAAATGACACCATATAAGTCATGGTTTGGGATAAAACCCAGGTTGTCCTTTCTTAAATGTTTGGTATGCTAGGCATAAGTAAAATGTTTACAACTAAAGTCGGATGAGCATGTCTTTGTAGGTTATTTCCAATAACCATTGGGTATTCCTCCATAACACCGAAGACAAAAGTGTTTTTCGCTTAGAATGTCGAGTTTCTTGAGAAGGAATTTTTGGTGAAAAGTTAAGTGGAAGGACAATAGAACTTTGACAAGGTTGTTGAACCTTGGCTAATATGTGCTGAGTTGCGCACCGTCGGTAAGTGTCCCGGAGGCAGCAACAATGCTCATGGCTCACGTGCCTCAAAAAGTTGTGGTCACGAAGATCTAAGTTCCTATTGAACCAAGTAGGTCGGGTAAGTAATCAAATGCCAAGATTTGAGAGTTAAATCATTGTTGTTTGACAATGATGAACCGACTACATGCAAATAATCAATGATGGGCCCTGACTTCGTTAAGTGGCTTGAAGCCATAAAATCCGTGATAATTCCATACACGAGAAATCAAGCTTTGAATTTGAAAGACCCTCTGGAAAGGTGCAAGACCTTACATTCGTATATGGATCTATAAATAGACATGGATGTTTCACATCTATGAAATAGTCGACATGTCGGAAAGAGTTTATGACAATGTTCAAGGAATTGACTATGATAAGATTTGATCTTTCATAGCGATATTTAGTCTGAACGGACTAATGTAGCTACCACTACATATATTTTGGTATATGGTAGTTGAACAAACAAAACAAGTTCTTCTAATAGAATGGTTACCTAGGACGTGTACATGACACGATCCAAAGGGTTTTGTTAAATTAAAAGGATGCTAAAAGAGTATGCAAAACTTCAATGGTTGAAGTGAGCATCGTGGAGTTGGAATCTTCACAGTGATGAAACCGTTAAAAGGTTTAATTTCATGAGATACGATGAAGATGTTTGCATTTTGCAAGAAATTAAGTGGGAGCGCTAAGACATATTTCTAATACATTATGTGAAAGACATATTGTTGATTAGAAATGATGTATCTTTTATTGACACAGTTTAAGAATTTCATTTCGATGAAAGACTTAGGCATAACCCAAGAATTAGGCATCAATGTCTATATAAATAGATTGAGGCGATAATATGGTTTTGCCAAATGTACATAGATAAGATGTTGAATGAGTTCAATATGGAAACAACAAGAAAGGTTCTTGACGCACGGAAAGGACTGAATCAAGATTCAAGTGTGTTGACACGAGATTCAAATGTTTTGACACTTGGTGAAATCACAAGAATATTTTGATCAATCATTCTTTGAGATGTACACATCCAGACATGTCCTATGCTCTAAATGTTATGAGCATATACCAGAATGACTCATAAGATGATCATTGGACAATAGTAGGGATATTCCTATGATCTTTGGAAGAACTAAGAATATATTATTTATATAGTGGTGACAAATAGTTCATTGTAAATTGTTACATTGATACTAGTTTTGTCACAAATTAAGTTTATCTCAATTTAGACTATGGGTGGCACAATGTAATGGAAAGTATGTTCCATGATGGATTTGGATGAGTTCCAAAGTTGAGACATTGTGACGGATACTACAATAAAAGGCTAAGTATATAACTGCTATAGTAGCAGCAAAGGAGGGCATTTGTGTTAAGTAGTTTGTTATCAAACTAGGTGTGGTTCAAAGTGGACTAATACTATGAAGATACATTGTATGACAATTGTATCAACATGATTTAATCCCAAGGAACTAAAGGTCTCACCAAAGGACCAAATTTATACAATGCCATCTCATTGGAGAATTAGTAATGCGTAGAGACGCAAGGACATGCAAATACACACGGACCTAGAAGTATCAGATCCGAAGATTATGTTTACCACTAGCAATAGTGTCTATACAACACCAGAAAGCCATAGGTGTTGAATGCACAAATTTTTAACTAGATTATTGACTCTAGTGCAAGTGGGAGACTGTTGGAGATATGCCCAAGGGGCAATAATAAAGTGGTTATTATTATATCTTTATGTTTATGATAAATGTATACATCCCATGCTATAATTGTATTAACCGGAAACATTAATACTTGTGTGTTTTGTAAACATAAAAGAGTCCCTAGTAAGCCTCTTGTTAAACTAGCTTGTTGATTAATGGATGATCATGGTTTCCTGATCATGGACATTGGATGTCATTAATAACAAGATCATATCATTAGGAGAATGATGTAATGGACACACACCCATAGTAAGCATAGCATAAGATCAAGTCATTAAGTTCGTTTTGCTCCAAGCTTTTCAAATGCATAGTAACCTAATCTTTCGACCATGAGGTTATGTTAATCACCATCACTTGATGGGTACTTTGATGACATCAAACGCCGCTTTGTAACTGGGTGGTTATAAAGGTGACATTGGGTATTCTGAAAGTATGTGTTGAAGCGCATGGACCAAGATTGGGATTTGTCCATCCATATGACGGATAGATATGCTCTAGGCCCTCTCGGTGGAATGTCATCTAGTTAGCTTGCAAGCGTGTGACTAGGTCACAAGGGATGACATATCATGGAACGAGTAAAGAGTACTTATCAGTAACAAGGTAGAACTAGGTATGGAGATACCGACGATCAAACCTCAGATAAGTAGAGTATCGCGTGACAAAGGGAATTAGTTTCGTATGTTAATGGTTCTATCGATCACGAAGTCATCGTTGAGTATGCGGGAGCCGTTATGGATCTCTAGATCCCGCTGATGGTTATTGATCGGAGAGGTGTCTCTATCATGTCTACATATTCACGAACCGTAGTGTGACACACTTAAGGTTCGAAGTTGTTTTAAGTAGATATGGAATGTGCGTTGGAGACCGAATGTTGTTCGGAGTCTCGGATTGGATCCGGGACATCACGAGGAGATCCGGAATTGTCTGGAGAATAAGATTCATATATTGGGGATCATTTTCTAAGTTAGGAAATGTTCCGGAGTATTTGTATGGGGATTATAGAAGGTTTCGGAATGTTTCGGAAGGTTCTAGAAGATTTCTTGGAGTTTGCTTGAAAACCAAGAAAGGATCAAGGAATCCTTGTGGGGCAAGACAAGGAGTAGTGGGGGAGGAGGACTCCTCCCCCCTTCCCAATCCGCCGGCCAAGGAGGGAGGGGAGTCCTACTAGGACTCCCCCTCCCATGGCGCCTCCCTCCTTTAAATAGAGGGGTGGAGGCGCCACCCTCTTGCCCCCTCCACTCCAAGCCCTAGCCGCCTCTCTCCTCCTCCTTTCTTCTGCTCAGGCTCAGGCGAAGCCCTGCAGAATTCTCTACTCCACCACCACCACCACGCCGTCGTGCTGCTAGGATTCTGTGGAGATCTACTACCTCCGCTACTCGCTGGAACGAGGAGAGGAAGGTCTGCTTCGACTCCGCACGTGTGACCGACTGTGGAAGCGCTGCCGGAACGCGGCGCCGGAAGGATCGTCCACTCGATCTTGAGATCGGCAAGTGATCGACTACATCAACCACGAGATCTAATCTCGTAACGCTTTCGGGTCTACAAGGGTTAGTACAGATCTATCTCGTTGCACATGTCTAATAGATTAGATCTTGGCTTTTATCTAGATTAGATCTGGGTTTTGTTCGTTCTTGCGGTAGAAATTTTTTGTTTTCCATGCTACGAACCCATCAGTACCACGTAGGGGAAAATTTTGTTTAACTCCGCGTGGCTCAACAGTTTGTACATGATAGGCTTGAAAATTTTAACCATATTGTATTGCAGTACATAGATGGCTTGCACCCACCGTATGTGAACGTTGATATGTCTAGCACCCAATCATCACGACCTGCTTCATAACAAATGACTTTCTTGGTGGTGCACACTTATGGGAGAACACGAACATTGGAATTGTGTATCATCTCATTATGATTAAGTCTAATACTAGCACAAGGAGACACACACAACAATTAACAATAGATGCAAACATTTTATATGATATGTAGTGGTCGTTGCGCCTTGATCTCCATCGAGCGCGCCGACATTGCACCAGGTTCACGGTGCCACCTTGCCTTCGGCTGTTCATCACATAAACACTTACCTAGACCACACACATATCACGTGCCCCCTACAAAATAAAGTTAGACGTTTCTACTTTATCTTTGCATGTTTTACGTGGCTGTTTGGGCTTTCACACAAAAACCGTTTCTTACTTACGAGCACAACCACGACATGGATTAACAAGTTTCTGCTTTAAATCCTTTTTAGGGCCGTCCTTTGTAAATTTCATATCAACTAATATCAGAGAGACAAACACCCGCTGGCCAGTTATATAGTACAAGCCAAATGTTAGTCGTCGAACCAGTCTCGCGTAAGGTTACGCGTAAGGTCAGTCCGGGCCGCTTCATCAGGCATTGCACTATGAGCAAGTACACGTGGGAGGGTAGAAATTAGAAAATCTATGCTCACATATTTCTATGTGTTCTACTCGTATTGATACATCTACACATAGATCGCTCTGATACCACTGAAGGGGTTCTGTGGCAGAAAACAAAAAAATCCCTACTACGAGAATGCACCAACCAAGATCTATCTATGGAGAAGTATATTAATGAGCAGGATACGGTATTCATAACTTTGAAAACCGAAAGCAGAATTACGTCCCCACACAAACGTTGCTGATGAAGCCGGGCATAGCAGACCTCAAGGTTTAGAAGGCTTCAAGTCTCCAACACCACTAATGATAGTGCCTCTGAAGTTTTACACACGCTGGTGTAAATGACGTATTCCGAGCCCTGATCCAGCATGGCAGTGGAAGAAGAAGATCCGGACCGACTCTAGGTGCATGATGGCGTGAGTTTGGTGGATAATTCTCTACCTCGTGGAGCATGTTCCAGACTGGGGAACACGCATGAGAGGGAGAGAGGCGAATGGACAATTGTGGGATGAGATTTGGAGGAGGAATACCTTCCTTTGTATAGGGAAAAACTAGGCACTCCCACCCCTCCAAGTCTCAGGGTGGGACTAAACTTGGGAGGAGGTGGGAGGAGGCGTTGTTCGACGGTGGGGTAGGCCCCACCCGCATGCCCCAAGCCCACATGGCTGGCCAGCGACGATGGGAGCCCCTACCCACGCACCTTGGCCCTCCTATGGTTGGCTGCCTCCCCTCTTGGGCCCTTTCCCCTCCGGGGAGGGCCCATGTAGGGGTATTTTCCCATTTTATTTATTTAATTAAATATTAATTCCATCAATTAAATATTTTAAGTACCTTTTATTTAATTCCCTTTATTCAAAACTCCTTTTGAATAACCTCTAAACACTTCGGTATCTCTATGGAATCATTCCGGTTCTCTTTCTTTCTATTTCTCTTATGGTCGCGGATCAACCCACATCATCTCTACCCTTAAGCGTGACACCCTTATAGTTCGGGAATGTTCAGACATGATTGAGACCTCTCTATGACCAATGACCAACAACGGTGTCTAGAAACTCATGATGGTCCCTTCACATTCCACGAATTTTTTGATCGCATGAACCTTTAAAATGTTAAGTTTTATTCCTTTTGCACAACGATACCTGGTTTGTCCAAGACCTGATATCCGGTATCAACATACCAGTTTGATCTTGTTACTAACAAACACGTTTACTCGTTCCCGTGATATTACATCCTTGTGACCTAGTCACATGCTTGCAAGCTCATTTATGTAATCTCACCGAGTGGGCCTAGAGTATCTATCTGTCACTCGGATAGGCAAATCCCTATCTCGATACATACGCCTCAACCTATTTCTTTGGAATACCCAATACACACCTTTATGGCTACCTAGTTATGGTCATGGCGGTTGATATGATCAAAGCAGCCGCGGGAGATAGTGATTTAATATGATCTCGCGGTCAAAGGACTAAGTTACTACGCTTTGCTAGATATTGCAACGTTGAACTTTGTGACTGGATCATATTGCAATTCTATGATGGGGTGTGTCCATCACTTCATTTATCTAATGATGTGACATCGTTGTCAGTTGACGTTAATAAGTCCATGATCGGAAAACCTCGACCAGCTACCCAATGAACTAGTACTAGAGGATACTAGGGACATTGTTTATATACCACACTTGTATTAATGTTTCCACTTAATAAAGTTATAGCATGATACAAAACTATTAAGAACATTAGCGATATAAACCACTTTATTACTGGCCTCTAGAGCATATCTCCTTCAGCTACCCTTCTTATGTGGATGACAAGCATGCTTTGTATGCTTGTGTTGGTGTTGAGACTTTGTTTGTTGCGAAGGTAGAATAACTGGTGGATGATTTAGATAATGATATGGTTGGGAGGATCAACTCATTCTACTATTGTGCTCGAATAAGGAAGTAGCGAAGGAGGCCTTGTGCAGTTCAAGAGTGAACGATGACTATAGCCGCATGGTCTCAAATGTGGCTCTTGGTTACAAGTCCATACAAATGTACCTTGATCATGATGAGGACATGCCAATGAAGAGTCAGTGTGTAATTATGTAGAAGAAGAACAACAATCAAGTCATGGTGCAGAAGATGAAGACCCAAGTGATGATAGGCTCCGACTTTGAGGATGAGATTGAAGGCTTTGGGGCAAAAGACATGCATGATCCCCGCTTCCATGCTAGAAAACTTTTATAGACCCCAGATATGTTCAGATAAGAGAAGAGAATATAGTTGCAAGAACATATACAACATTCAACTGCCAATTAATGATAGGCGGTGATTGAAAAGCTACGATTTGGAGTGGACGCATGCGAATGGGCTTGGGATTTTGAGAGGATAGTAATTTGAAAGAGAATGGTAGAGGGGAGGCATATATAGAGAGAGTATTATTCATTTGCCATGTCCCCATACCCAACTAGCAAAGCTAATGCCACGGAGACCTGTCTTCATATGCCACATCAGTGAAATACGCCCTAACAATATCAGCAGCCATACACTGAGACATTTCAACAACCATAATGGAAGTATTTTGACCCTCCGCGCATATAGTGATCAACATGGACCCTATAGCCAAGTTTAGGTACTTTAAATGTAAATTACTAAAACGAAAGAACACCGCCAATGTCTTCTTCCTCCCGCTCACTAATGAGGGAACACCACCAATGTCAACTTCCTCCCGCTCACTAATGAGGGAACATCACCAATGTCAACTTCCTCCCGCTCACCCATGACATGTCTCCGTCTCGTGCAGATACCATTTCCCCTCGCCCTTCCTGCTATCTGTTCTCCTTTGACCCTCTCGGGTCCTTCGTAGTCGTCTTGATCAATCCATCACCAAGCTTATTACTCATCTTTCTTTTCCCACTTTCCACCTTGGTGTTCTTCTTGTCCCACTTCCCCTTCATCACCCATCTTATCCAAGTGATGACCGTTCTAACCTAAGCACCTACCGTTAGGTATCCAAGTTATTTGATTACCAAAGACATCAATGGGCGTCATAGACGGACGCAACTGTCCCTAAGCGTGCGCACGTGCCCAGCCTTCTGACCGGCAATTTGAAAAAACTAGTGTCACTAATCTTGAAGTTCGGCAATTTGAAAAAATTAGTGTCAATAGTCTTGAAATTCAGTGTTTGCCCATGCTTGAATAATTCTTGGATCCGTCACTGATGGGTGCCAAAGTGATGGCCACCACAGGCCATCATTGCCCTACCGAGTTGACAAACCTCCACCTCCTCTCTTGTTAGTTGTCGATGGAGCTCTCTGGCCAAGCGTGGAGCCGTGTGTTGTCAAGGGGATGCACTCGAGACATGGTAGAATATTTTTCTTTGTTAAAGAACTAATTTTCATCATATGTGCATCCTAAGAACAATTTTTCTCTCTAGCCTAGCACCATCATCGTGGAACCGTAGTCTAAGGTGTCAAATTGGATCCTACCAAAATCTCACTTCTAGTTTATTTTTAAAATTTTAATGTATTTTTTGTCAAAAAAAATTACACTACAAATCTCAAAATAAACTAGAAGTAAAACTTTAGTGGGATCCCACCCTAGCGTAGTCATTTATGCTCTAGCTCCGCCGTTGTCGGTGTTGACATCATCTTAGATCCGTAGAACAAAAACTCCAAAAGGTTCTGATCCCTTATCCCACGTGCCTTTAAAAAGAAAATATTGACATGGCATCCTAACTATAAGTTTGGCTATTATTAGTGCCCACTACAAAACAAATATTAAATCTAATAGCACCATCTTTTTACAAAAGTAATTTTGACACAAATCCAAGCATATGATTTCCACCCATCTAATGTTTTTTCTACATGGTGGTTAACGTTTTAATGACAGGAGGGTTAGCAGGATTCAAAGCCTTTTTTTTTTACTCTAGCAGGATTCAAACCATACCGCAATATTTGACATGATATTTTCCAAGTAGGGTCCGAATTGGATGCCCAGGTTTTGGACCAAGTTTAGCTAAGATGAATCAAATAGCCCAAGGAAACAACACATCTCCAAAATTTGGTTTATGGGATTGAATGATGGCAGAATCTTTTTAAAGCTGCGAAGGCTTGGAAGATCCATTCTGCTCCACTGGACATTAAAAAAAATCCTTGAATCTTTTTTTAAGCGAAAACACAACAGACTGTTGTGTTTCATTTCATTGCGCACGCAGAAAGGTTCAAATACAGGTGCCGTCTAAGCGGGGATACAGGTGGCACAGAAAAAACCCTTGAATCTTTTGAGCAGAACACAACGCTAAACTAGAGTTTAGATATTTCAGATACAGCATTGCAAACCACCACAGAAAAATTACTTGCCACAGCATAGTGTACACAACGCCTAACCGCCGGGCCTCAGACCACAATAGGAAGTTGCATGCAAAAGATTCGAACCTTCAAATCAAATTTCGGAGGACAGTTATGGAGCGACAATCGCTGATTTAATATGCATCAATCCACACGTGGCGTACCAAACCATGCTTAACACATCAACTTCATGCTGGATTCTCACCACTCTACATTTATGGAGAATCCAAATAATTCCTAAATCACCTGTGGCAAATGCAGGAGATAACTGAAGGTGAAAGACGTATGGAAACTATGGAATTGGCTGGGATGGGATCGCAGGGCTCATCTTGTCGCTTGTAGAGCATCATCTGATGACAAGATCAGGATGATTGCCTTGACCACCTTCCATCACTAGTCCAATGGAAGACCCGGGGTTTATACTTTGGGAATGTGGTTTCCCAGTCTGGATTCTCAATCAAGTATTTCCATATCCTACAAGAAGAAGAAAGCAAGAACAGAAAATATATCAATCTCTTCTGATAACAGGCCCTTGTTTCATTCATGAAGGTGATCTTTGATAATCATGAGTCGTACCTAAATAAACAGAAATATTACGCTCACACTTACCAGAAATGTGATAGAAATGCTTCATGCAATTCAGTTTCTAATTTGTACTAGTAGGATACAAGGATAGGAACACACACCTTCTCTCGGTTTCCACAAAATGAGGTGGTTCTGCAGCTGGAGAGGTGGAGCACTGAAGCAGGATTTCAGAGTCTGAAAGCTCGTTAAGCGAGGATGCTATTTCTGCCCAGTCTGGCATCCTATACAAGCAGGATAAGAGACAGGTATATCACACAGAGTAGTTAGTTAACTAACAAAGTAGGGAGGCACAAGTACTTACACTTGTAATATGTATACTCCTAAAATTTCCCAATGTATTATGCAAGATGCAGCTTATATGATGCATGAGAAGTCCCACTATTAAAATAACCAGAAGGAAGACATTTCCATAGTGGGTCGAATCTTGGGCCTGAACATGGCCTGCCCCATTAATAGGAACGATTCCTACACATGGTTCAATCCACTGATGAATTGTAGAAAGTGACAAACCCACTGTAGAGCATTTAATGCATAAGGGTTGGGGCATTGAACATATATGGAGTATGATCACAGCAATTCAGGCAACAAGTTAAAATTGTCCTACTGCAATAATGAAAACGACCAAAATTTCTTTCCAATCAGTAATTGTACTACTCCACCTATGAAATTTGGAAGATCAGACTGAGCCAAAAAGCAACCAGTGTGATGTCACCTAATGCCTATGTCCATAGATTAATGTTCAGGTACAGAAGGTCAATACTTAAGACGAAGAGGCTGAATATGTAGCTACAAAGTACAAACATCTTCAAGTTAATACGTGCATAATGAAATGGATGGGAAGATATAAGAGACGAACCAGCAGGCAGGGGCAATCTGGAAAGCATCAGCGTGCGTGTCGTAAGTCTCCAGTAACTTTCCTTTCCAACTTGGATCATAAGAAGAAACACTCACACGAATTCTTCTGACTATTTCATCAGGACACCTTGAAGCCATGTCAAAGCTTGTAGGAGTAACGACCCCAGATGATGTTTGCATCTAAAGACAGCAGAGTTGAGAAAACTTCCTCTATAAAGTGGGGTATGTTAAAAAATGCTTTAAAATAACTCTTACATGCGGGGATAATTCCAGATTACACAAACTAACGAAATGAAATGGTACTGCGAGATGCAGGAAAAATAGAATTTCCCCTCCCTCTTTTTTCTTTTCCTTTTGGATTAAAATTCAAATGTTCCTTGTGCCACAGCTTACAAGGTTTTATTTACAAATGTGGTGCTCACTGGCAATAAAAACTACTAATTCAATGCTTTAGTAGATTCAGATGAGAGGAAATCACTGACCACAAATCCACCAACTATTGGTCGTGCATTCCCATAAGAATCAGTTGTAGTGTTGTTCCCAAGAACACAAAAAGACCGAAGGTGGAATTGCTGCTCAGATTTATGCAGCACTTCAACTATCTTGCAACAAAGTGGCTGGGAGTATCCTTCCTGTTTGCTGCGCTTCCCTCCAGAAGAATGGACTACCTGTAGGGCGAATAATGGTAAGTACATGGTTCCTCGTGTATATTGTGGCAAACAAGAGATCTAAAAGATATTTAACCACCCAACAAGTTACGAATCCAACCTTTGTAGAAGAATCATCGAAGCCACCAATCAGGTGAACCTGTAAGCAAATGCTAGTAAGAATGTTCCCAAGGGCGCTTAACCGCTTATTGTATATTTCGGGGGGAAATACAGGTGAAGAGACAAACATCAAATGGAGCATTGTCATCACCAAGTAATTCTAGCATCTGTCTGAAGCCTCCTTCCACAATCTTTGGAAAGTCCATATGGCTAACGGAAGTCCTGAAATAAATGAATGGAAGATCAGAAAAAATATTGATTGTCTTTCTTTTTGCGAGTTGGGAAAACACACAAATTTTATATTTCACAAGAAACCAAAGTCTTACAGTTCCAGATAAAACACTCGCTTCATTTCACTTACATTCCAGTCTTGTTATTGCGAATTGCAACACCCACACATGTAGTCATCTCATCTGTGCCCACTAACTACAGAAGAAAAAGAACTGATCAACTCATAAGGCATGCAATTTGAATGGTCTACCCATAAGAATGCTTCAATCACTCTAAGAACAAGGGTAAAGTGAGTGAAATAAGAAAGAACATGATAATGTGCTCTAAGAGGATGTCAACTTATCAGCAGCACAAACTCAATGCTAATGAGGCAAGTATGTACGTATAGTCAAGCTCTACATCAAATGCATATGCATGGTAAATAGGAATTTCTAAGAGTTGGCATTACTATTCTACAACAGCGAATATCCTTTTGTAAAATTACATTTACAGCTCAGATTTACCATCCAATAGCTGTTTAATGATCATAAACCAATCCAAATAATAGTATTCCTACTGTAATTTTGGTAAAAACACACATCTAAACTACGAAAGTGAGCTCCAGGAGTGCCTGCATAATCCCCATTTACTAGGAAGCAACAGTTACTTCTGTCTTTTATCCCGTTGGCAACAAGTATGATTTCCTCCACGCGAAATGAAAAATCGCCTCTGAGGCAGCTAAACATGGACTTGCGCAACAATAGCTCGATTCCCTGGACACAGAAACTGATTCGAACGACGCGGATCAGACCAAGGATCCCCAATCTCCACTCGATCAAACCGCGATGGCCTGAGCACGCACCTCGACGCGCGCCGGATCCACAGTGGCGTACTCCCGCTGGAACACGTAGACGTGCCTTGGCCCCTCCGTTCCCGACGAGATCTTCCTCTCCGGCGCGGCTCTGAGCCGTTCGGACGCGGCGCAGAGCTCGGGGTTCCCCATGAGCGCCGCCACGAGCTCCCTCCCGCTGCTCCCCTGCAAAAACCGGGAGTCGATAAGATCAGAACGAGAAAAGAGACGTGAACGCGCATGAGCTTACGTAACGCACCGTGGGGAAGGAGCCGGAGGGGGAGGGGGAGGAGACCGAGACGGGCTCGCCGTCGACGAGGAGCATATCGCCGTCGGAGTTGGTGTGGTTGGGTTTGGGGGAATCACAAAGTCGACGAAGGAAACTAAATTCCAAAAGTTCCGTTCCGTCCGACTGCGCGTGGTTTAATCTACACACTAATAATAATTAATGTGATGTGATGCTTTGGTGAGAAGCATCGCGATTTTGCTGCTCGCTCGATCTTCGCCTTCTTGTAAATATTTAACTAGATAAATACTACTTCCTCCGTTCGACACTTGAATTTGAATTTGTTTAGATTTTTTTTTGCGAAATTTCCCATGCATATATGCCCCGTGTGTAGTTTTAGTAATTAATAACAATTTTTGTAGACTCATGTTTGTATTTAGCTTTTACTTGTAGGATTTATCCATAGACAATGATTGAACCATAGGTTGGTTTTAAGATTGGGAGAATAAGAAAGTAGAGGAGATCAAGTGTTGACCAAAGTTTCAATGAGTGATCTGGAGATTTGTCAAGTAAGAGTTGGGGAGGCCGGTTTAAAGGATAGTTAGCCATACTATCAAGAGGGGCTCTCGAGTGAGTAACTTGATCATATCCTTCACGAGAGCTCGAGCCTTTGCATACTTGGTATCATATTTCTTGGTTGTATTTAGATCTTATTCATGTGAGGTTCTTGAGCTTGTGGTAATATTCATAACAAGCTCTAGTTCATCGAAAACGGATTTCATATACATTCTATATTGCGTTTTCGATATTGGAGGTTTTACCGGTTTGTCTTTTAGAGATTGGTAAAACCTTACATTATTTGGTTCTTATCCATGAGAGGATTTAGAGCTTGTGTTAATCTTCATGACAAGCCCAAGTTCACCGAAAACGGATTTCATATGCATTCTCTATTGCGTTTTCAATGGTGGAGGTTTTACCGGTTCATCTTTGAGAGAGGTCAAACCTTTCGTCATTTGGTTCTATCCTTCGTTGCTGGAGTATGATGGTTCCCTATATGATCTTGTAGAGTTTGTTGTCCTCTTTAAAACAAGCCCAAGATCATAAAAAACGGAATCCGGATGCAAAAGTTATGGTTGTTTTGTATTATTGTTTCTGTCAGTTTTGCCTTGGCCGGAATGTCCGGAGTGAATAGGTCGGAATGTCCGGCCCGCGCACTCCAGGACTATAATGGTTGGATTTTGGAGAACCTATATAAGGGGCCCTTTGATGGCTTAGTGTCGGCGCCAGAAAAATACTGGTGCGGTGTTGATGTAGAGCTCGTTGGGAACCCCAAGAGGAAGGTATGATGAGCACAGCAGCAAGTTTCCCTCAGTTATGAAACCAAGGTTTAATCGAACCAGTAGGAGCAAGAAAACACCCCAAAAGTGTTACTAGCTGAGCCTTGGCAGGGCGCACTACCGGTGCTAGTAGCAACGTGAAGACCTGCACAATACAATCACAGAACTTTGTCCCCAACTTGCGATAAGGTTATCGATCTTACCGTGTTTTGCGGAAACAAAGGATTAAACGTATCGAATGGAAAGAAGTAATAGTTTGTATAAAGTAAACACAAAGCAGTAACAGTTTGTAGATTGTATGTAAAGAAAGAGGACCGTGATTCATAGTTCACTAGAGGTGGCTCTCCTTAAGATAGATAACATGCTGGGTGAACAAATTATAGCGGGGTAATTGACAAACATCGGGAAAGCAATACATGCATATACTAATCATCTTGACTCCTTTGAGATTCGATTAGGCATTACAATATTATACATAGACCGCCATCCAACTGTATCTATGACTAATAATCCACCTTTAGGTTATCATCCAAACCCCCTCTAGTATTAAGTTGCAAGCAACAGATTATTGCTTTACGAACTACGTGTAAAGTAAACAATACGATTGTTCTATGAACAAAGGATTGTTGTTTTCTCCCTAGTAGCAACAACACATCTAGTACCTTAGAGATTTCTGTCACTTCCCCAGATTACCAGAGGCATGAACCCACTATCGAGCATAAATACTAACTCTTGGAGTTGCTAGCATCTAGTTGGCCAAGATAGCTACTAACAACGGAAAGCATGCAAGATCACAAATAACAAAGACATGATAGAATCAATAATCAATCTGAAATAGCATCTCAATATCCATCGAATCTCCGCAAACACAACATGTAGAATTACAAATAGATGATCTTGATCATGAACGGAGCTCACAAGATCTAGACATGAAAGCATAAAGGAGAAGAACCAGCCATCTAGCTACTACATGGATCCGTAGTCCAAGGATGAACTA
Organism: Avena eriantha; assembly: GCA_910589775.1. NCBI lineage: Eukaryota > Viridiplantae > Streptophyta > Magnoliopsida > Poales > Poaceae > Avena > Avena eriantha. The sequence goes on from OU342746.1 coordinate 230,913,723, forward strand.
CTCACGCATCACACCGGAGGCTTGCATGGTGATGAAGAAGGCCTCCATGGTGAATTCCCCTCTCTGGCAGGATGCCGGGAAGAGCTTTAGATCCCTCCCGATCTAGGGATGGAGATGATGGCGGCTACAGACTCTTTCGTGGATTTTTGATCGGGTACTTAGGGTTTTCGTCCCGAGGGCATCTTATAGGCGGAAGGAGAGGCTGGGGGGGTGCTGGGGTCGACCAGACCACCCCTGGCTCGAGCCAGGCCTGGCCGTGCGGCGAGGTGGTGTGGCCGGCCCCCAGCCCTTCTCCGTCTCGTATTCTGGCATATGATGACTTTCGGAAAAATAGGAACTTTGGCTTTTGTCCCGTCCAATTCCAAGAATATTCATTTTCTGACTTTCCTGGAACCAAAAACAGCAGAAAACAGGAAACTGGCACTGTGGCTCTTGTTAATAGGTTAGTCCAAGAAATCATATGAAAAGTACTCCAAAGTGTGTACAATACACAAGAAAGTGGATAAAACCAAGCATGGAACATCAAAAATTATAGATACATTTGCAATCTATCAACATCCCCAGGCTTAACTCCTGCTCGTCCTCGAGTAGGTAAGTTACAAAAAGAAAGAATAATTTTTAAGGTGACATGCACCATCAAAGACTTGATCAAAGTATTTGTAACACATTCAAAGTTGGGATCATAATACTTCAATCATAACATGAAAGACAAAGTTCTAGCAATAAGACAAAGAAACTATGATGCAACATGAAAAGGCACAAACAAAAGATTCATGAATAACAATGCTTTGCAAGACGTTTGTTTGTTTCACATAAAGAAAACATAGCATAATAGTATTCAGCTTGTCCCTCATAGAGTAGCAAATATAAATGCATAGGACACCTTCAAAGTTCATAAGAGTGACTAGATACAAATAGTTTAAAACAAGCAATATCAAGTTATGCATCAATCAACTAGTCTTGGGACAATGCACATAGAACTAAGAATGGCCACTATGTTCTCAAAGTAGGTGCATAAAGATAGAAGGTGGAGACTCAATATAATGGTGGAAGAAAGGCCTTCATAGAAGGAAGTAGGGATTCAAGTCTCATAAAGAGCTTCCAAAAATTATGGTACTTATAGCTTTCAGCTCTCATTGCCCCTATCATAAGCATCTTTAAGGTGATTAAGGTTAAAGTGACACAACTAAGAGGATATGCTTAACAAGTTATAAACTGAAATCTCATGCCCCTTACTTACGAAGACTGATCCTCATGCTACTCAACTTTAGTCACAAGTAAGCTCTTGTCATTGTAAGTACATATGTATCATAAAGAACCGCCAACGGGGTACCCCTTGCACATGATACAGGAGCTATCCCATAATCAAAATGACAAGGCAAGCAGACAATGAGCATCTCAGCGATCTTTTTATTTGCTATTTGCATAGGTTTTTATTGAGGATGCTTCATAGAGTGCTCATTATGGTGATGCTGCAAGTTTCCACCATGATTAGGCATGGCTTAGGCTAGCGGCCCAGGCGTTTCTCTAACACACATACAAACTCCATGATCTTACAAGTTCCACTTTTATTTCACACCGCCGGGATCCGTAAGCAAAAGAACATGATATCAACGGGGTACAAAGTACAAGTGCAATGTTGAAAGCGTTCCCCATGATACATGGTTCTGCTAATTTCAACTTATAAAGCGCAAGCATATACACAACAAAGAAGGACCCAATGGTTCAAGTTTATTAGATGCAAAAAAGTAAAGTGTGCCATCAAGTTCGTGAGAGCTTTAATCACTAGTTTTCTCATAACAAGTTTAATTTGGAAGGTAAATAAAAGCATGAATATACTTGAAATAGCATAAGCTAGTAGGTAGGTATGGTGGACTCTTTGGAATAACTTGGTTTAGGGAGTTGGATGCATGAGTGGAACTCATACTTGGTTGTGGAGGCTAGCAAAAGACCGGGAGCGACAAACTAAGAGAGCAATAATGACCATAATCATGCAGAGCGACAAAACATCATTGATCAAAGCATAAAGTGATACTACAAGTTGAAAACTAAAGGATCATAAAGGCTATGGTGACTTGAGATAGTCATAACATGGTGTGAGCATGCGCCAAGTCAACCCAAATAAAGCGTCAAAGGAGAATACCACTATACTATGCTTTAATATGCTAAAACAACGCATGACTAATCCAAGGCACATTAAGCAATCTCAATTGTTTATAACAAGTCATGCTACAGCAAATAATACTAAGCATAAAGCCAAAACAATATCAAGCATGGCATGACAAAGCATAGGCCACAGTAAAAAACAAGCTCTTTTTACCACATAAGTATGAACTTTCCTACTCTTTTATAAACCAAACCAAACTATTTGCAAACCAATGTATGAAAGAGGGGGTCCAACCAATTTATTCAGAAAACTAAGCAAACGAAAACAAAGAAGAAGACGCTCCAAGAACAACACAATTGTGCATGAAACAATAAAAATGAAGCGTTTGTAAGAAACCTGGGATTTTTATTGATGAAGAGGGGAATGCCTTGGGCATCCCCAAGCTTTGACGCTTGTACTTCTTGGATATTTCTTGGGGTGACACGCATGGCATCCCCGAGCTTGGGCTTTAGTCCATCATTCATCTCATTACTCATTCCTTCCATACACCTGAAAATTTTCCTTCATACAAAACTTCACACAATATTTATTAGCAACATTAGTGCACTCAAGATAAATAAGTCTTAAGGTTCAGTTCTAACACTAATAAACTTCCATTAGAACACTAGCTACTGTAGCACTTCCCTAAAAAAGCTCAATTCCCCAAAAGAACTCAAAAAAGGACCAACAAGAAGCAAATGCAGAAAATGGCAGAAATCTGTCAAAACAGACCAGCAGGTAAAGACGAATTTTTTCGAAGACCTTCTGTTGCTCAAATCAAAAAGTGTTGAACTATCGAAAGTCAGATAACAACCTGGGGTAGAAGCAAAAAAATTCACGCCTCAAAACGACGTTCAGAGATTTTACGAGAATCTTTACGATGAAGCATAGAAATCTGTTTCGGGGCAGCAACTTTCCCAATCATTACTTCTCTCTCATTAGAGGTTACTCTTGGCACAAAAAGCAAATAAAAAGGATAAGGAGCATTTATTATTGAAGTAATAACTTCCAAGACTCGTCTAAAACTTTTGGGGTTATCTCCCAATAAATACTTTTCTTTAACGCCTTTAAGTTAGGTATAAGAAGCAAGAAAAAGAATCAAGTGTTCTCAAATGAAGAAGCATTAAAACCAAGTTTATTGCCCTTACCTCTCTTACTTTTATTCTTAACCTTGGGGGAAATGTGATTGTTTGGTGGAGAACAAAGGTGCATGGTCCCCTTTCCCACATGTATTATTGCTCCAAGGAGTTCTAATAGGGACCTTCCAAGTGTAATTTGTCCTTTTCCTGCACATTCAATAACAAGATAATCAGTAGAAATCATTTTCCCAAGGATCTTTGTAAACACTCTTTCAGTTATTCCAATAGGTAATATGGTAGCATTATTAGCAAGAGATATTTCTTTTCCTCCTTCAGTAAGACCCCAAGTATTCTAGGATTCATAAATATCTTTGGGCATAAGACAAAATTCAGACATGATATCACAACGAGCTTGAAAAGTTTCAGTGTTTATCTCAATCTTTACTGTAGGGAGCCACTTTGATGGTTCATAATTTATTGGAACATAATTGTGATGCTCCCTAAGCGTATTATAGCAATCTTTTAAGCTAGCAGTGCTAGTCTCAAGAGTGTTCAATCTAGCAAATATTTTTGCGAAAGAAATATCAGTTTGGCTAGGCAAGTTGTAAGTAAGGATCAATTTCTTTATAGCATCATCCTCATTACATTGGAGGAAATCTCCTCCCACAACAGTATCTAAAGCATATCTATAGCAAAGAGCAATTCCAAGGTAAAAACTGCTAAGGAACAAGCTTTGCGTCATTTTAGGCTTAGTTTTTTCATGTAGATCAGAGATTCTAGACCAAGCTTCTTTAAAACTTTCCTCAATTCCTTCTTTAAAAGTGAAAATCATTTCCTCGGGTGACATAGTGACTGGAGCAAGGCTAGACATAGTGGCAACTTAAGAAAGGAACTAATTTTTTTGTGTTTTTGAAATAAGAAAGCAAGCTAGTAAAACTATTTTTTGTGTGTTTTTGATAAAGAAACAAGCAAACAAAACAAAAAGAAACTAAGAAAAACAAAAATAACAAAGTAAAGAGATTGGTTATGAGGGACTCCCCTTGTGAAGATGTCCTTGACTCCCCGGCAACAGCGCTAGAAAAATGCTTGATGGCTCAGTGTCGGCACAAGAAAAATGCTGGTGGTGTTGATGTAGAGCTCGTTGGGAACCCCAAGAGGAAGGTATGATGAGCACATCAGCAAGTTTCCCTCAGTTATGAAACCAAGGTTTAATCGAACCAGTAGGAGCAAAGAAACACCCCAAAGGTGTTACTAGCTGAGCCTTGGCAGGGTGCACTGCCGGTGCTAGTAGCAACGTGAAGACCTGCACAACACAACCACAAAACTTTGTCCCCAACTTGCGATGAGGTTGTCAATCTCATCGTGTTTTGCAGAAAACAAAGGATTAAATGTATCGAATGGAAAGAAGTAATAGTTTGCAGAAATTAAAACACAAAGCACTAACAATTTGTAGATTGTATGTAAAGAAAGAGGACCGGGATCCATAGTTCACTAGAGGTGGCTCTCCTTAAGATAGATAACATGCTGGGTGAACAAATTACAGCGGGGCCATTGACAAACATAGAGAAAGCAATACATGCATATACTAATCATCTTGACTCCTTTGAGATTCGATTAGGCATTACAACATTATACATAGACCGTCATCCAACTGCATCTATGACTAATAATCCAGGTTATCATCTGAACCCCCTCCAGTATTAAGTTGCAAGCAACAGATTATTGCTTTACGAACTACGTGTAAAGTAAACAATATGATTGTTCTATGAACAAAGGATTGTTGTTTTCTCCCTAGTAGCAACAACACATCTAGTACCTTAGAGATTTCTGTCACTTCCCCGGATTACCAGAGGCATGAACCCACTATCGAGCATAAATACTAACTCTTGGAGTTGCTAGCATCTACTTGGCCAAGATAGCTACTAACAATGGAAAGCATGCAAGATCACAAATAACAAAGACATGATAGAATCAATAATCAATCTGAAATAACATCTCAATATCCATCGGATCCCCGCAAACACAACATGCAGAATTACAAATAGATGATCTTGATCATGAACGGAGCTCACAAGATCTAGACATGAAAGCACAAAGGAGGAGAACCAGCCATCTAGCTACTACAAGGATCCGTAGTCCAAGGATGAACTACTCACGCATCACACCGGAGGCTTGCATGGTGATGAAGAAGGCCTCCAGGGTGAATTCCCCTCTCCGGCAGGGTGTCGGGAAGAGCTACAGATCCCTCCCGATCTAGGGATGGAGATGACGGCGGTTATAGACTCTTTCATGGATTTTTGATCGGACACTTAGGGTTTTCATCCCGAGGGAACCTTATAGGCGGAAGCAGAGGCCGAGGGGGTGCTAGGGTCCGCCAGACCACCCCCTGGCGCGGGCCAGGCCTGGCCGCGCGGCCAGGTGGTGTGGCTGGCCCCCAGCCCTTCTCCGTCTCGTATTCTGGCATCTGATGCCTTCCGGAAAAATAGGCACTTTGGCTTTTGTCCCGTCCAATTCCAAGAATATTCATTTTCTGACTTTCCTAGAACCAAAAACAGCAGAAAACAGGCAGCTGGCACTGTGGCTCTTGTTAATAGGTTAGTCTAAGAAATCATATGAAAAGTACTCCAAAGTGTGGACAAAACACAAGAAAGTTGATAAAACCAAGCATGGAACATCAAAAATTATAGATACACTTGCAATGTATCACCCTTCTTCCCCAATGTTTACCTAACCTTTCTTGCAAGTTTTCCCCTCCATTGCTGACCTTCTTGAGCTTGCTATATCTCAATCCCTCCTATGATTCTCGCATATTCTTGAGGGATTTGAAAGAGGATATCAAGATCTACAACTCCACCAATCAATCTCTCCTCTAAGTGAGAGGAACATCTTGGGATCTAGATCTTGAAGTCTTTTGTGGATTTCCTCCATTGTTCTTCCTCTCTTATTCCCCCATAAGCTTTTGTAGCTTTGGTGGAATTTGGGAGAGAAGGATTTGAGCACTTCTTGTGTTCTTCCCATTGCATTTGGGCATCGGTTTGAGTTCTCGGTGAGGATTCGATTGGGTGAAAAGTTGAGAAGCTTTTTACTCCTGGGTTCATTGGAACCCTAGATGGTTTGGTGGTTTTGCAGGTTTGTGGATTACTTGGGGCCTCCAATTAAGTCGTGGAGCTTTTCCCAAGCTTGTTTGTTGGGAGACTCCAATTGAGTTGTGGAGAAGTGCCCCAACCTTGTGAGAGGTTTCGGATTGCCACCGACAAGTGCACCGATAGTGGAAGTGTGGATTGATCCCGTTGGGGTGAGATTCATAGGAGAACAAGGAGGCCTTTTGTGGCGTTGGTGGTTTGATACCACCCCCTCTCCAAACGAGACGTACTCCATGTTGGGAGGACCTCGGTAAAACATCATTGTCTTCGCGTGCCTCGGTTATCTCTATACCCGAGCTCTTACTTATACACCTTACTTTGTGATAGCCTTCGTGCTTGAAGTTTATATCTTGCTATCTCATAGTTGCTTGTCTTGTTTAGCATAAGTTGTTGGTGCAAATAGGTGAACCCTAGTTGTTCTAGGTTTTTGTGTTTAACAAAGTAAACGCCAGTTTAATTCCGCCTTTGTTGAGCCTCTCTCGGAAAAGTTTTTAATCGCCTATTCACCCCCTCTAGACGGCATCTGTATCCTTTCACCCCCGATCTATTAATAATCATCAACAGTAGTACAAAGAGGCCTAAAAGTAATAAAAATTACAAGTAGGTTGATGGACCACCTAGCGATGACTACAAACACTAGCACGAGCCGAAGGCGCGCAGCCGTCCTCGCCCCTCCATCACCGGAGTCGGGCAAAGCTTGTCGAAGTAGAGCTTGTTGTAGTAGACAAACGAGAAGTTGTCGTGCTAAGGCCCCAAAGAACCAACACACTAGAGCAGCAACCGTCACCAATGATGACATCCATATATTGGAAGCGACTGACCTAAAATTACACCAACTAACACGAAAACCGACCAGATCCGAGGAGCTCGGCGGGACAGACAACTCCACGCGCCATCCGTTAGCGCTAGATGCACCACTTGAGCGAGGATAGGACGGGGAGGACCTTATTTTGACTTCAACATGTAGCCATCGCCTCACCATCTTGAAGAAGACACAGAAAAGCAGCCTAAATAAAGAATGAAAAACCTCCTGTCGGCGAGAGCCGTGGTCCGCCACACCTCCAAATCCCTAAGGCCACCGGAGGCGGAACGGATCGGCGATCCAGAGAAGGGAAGGGAACCCTAGATGGGTCTTGAGCAGTCGCCGCCTCTCAGCCTCGTGGGCACGCACACGTACGTACCGGTTCGTGGTTTGGAGTACATACGAATCTAGAGAAATTTGTTTATATTCGCATACACCTAGACGTGTTTTAGTACATACGAATCTAAAGAAATTAAAATCATTTATTTTAGGACGAATGGAGTATATAAAGTTAAGCCTATTAATATTAATATAGATTAGAAACAGTAGACAATATACCATGTCAAAAAAAAGAGATACCGACATATCATAGCATGGTTAATAGTGAAGCCCACTGCGGGCTCTATACCAATGTCATGTCACCTAAAGCCTTCCTGGGAGTACACTTGTACAATAAGAGCATCTGCACTCGCGTTCTCATGAGGCCATTCTTAGGGTGAAATTTTCATCCGGAAGGCAAAAATAGCCTACTCATGTTCTCAGGACACCGAATTGGTCCTGATTTGTCCCAACTTTCACCCAACGTTCCTAGACCGAATCTAGGACGCTGGGAACAGCCTGGGAATGTCGGACGCAGCGGAATCGGCAAAAAGAAACAGCTCACTTGTGGCCCGCCCTGTCAGTGAGAAAAAGGCGAGTCGTCCTCATCCCGTCACCTCAACTCCCGCGATGGACCGTCGGGCAATGACTGCCCGTCTCGTCGACCATGTGTCGCCTTAATGGCGCGCCACCACCGGCCCGCCTTCCTGCCGTGTCGCGTTTTCCCGCGTACGCCGCTACACCCCTCCGGCCTTCGCCGCCCCCCAGTCGGCTATTGATACATCCATTTTGCATCACTATTCTATGTCTTAATTCACTATTATTCATTGATATATTTCATATTGAGAGGTGATACTTATGTTATTTCATCTATTTTTGCATGGTTGATGACTTTTGGAGCATGGACCGCTGTAGTCAGGATTCTGATGGAAAATGTGCTGTTTGGAGGCAAAATTCGCGAAGATCAGAAAATCCGAAAAAATATACGGAAAATCCTATTTTTCTAGAAGACTAAGAAAGCCAGAAGATGGAGTAGAGATGGGCCACAGGGGGCCCACACCACCCCATGGCGCGGGCAGCCCTAGGCCGCGCCAGGAGGTGGTGTGGCCACCCTGGCCCACTCCAGCCTCTCTCCTCTGGCGTATATCATCCTCCCGAAACAGTAAGACTCAGGGAGGGACCACAAAAAGATTCCGCCGCCTCTGCGGGGCAGAAAACACCGAGAGAGAAAGATCTCTCCGGCAGACAGATTTCTGCTAGGGGAATTCCTTCCCGGAGAGGGGAGATCGTCGCCATCAACACCACCAGCAAGTTGGACTTCATCGGGATCATCATCATCATCACCCCCATCATCACCATCAGCACCCTCATCACCATCTCCATATTGCTGTGACAATTGCGTTGAATCTTGCATAGTTCATAGGGGAAACTTTCCCGGTGTTGATTACTCTTTGTAGTTGATGCTATTGAGTGAACCATTGAATTATTGTTTATGTTCAAATTGTGAGTAGTTCATTTTTTTCTTGAGGACATGGGAGAAGTCTTGTTGTTAGTAGTGGAGTTGCGTTGAGAAAGACTCAATAGATTGTTATTTAAGTTGTGGTGTACTTCTTCTAGTGGTGTCATGTGAATGTCGACTACATGACACTTCACCTATATGGGCCTAGGGGAATGCATTGTGTATTTTGCTACTAATCGTAGGGGTTGCCGGAGTGACAGAAACCTGAACCCCCGTTAGGAAACCATTGCACAAGGGACGTAAGGGTCTTAGAGTTTAAAGCTGTGGTTAGGTTTCTACCTTAATTACTTTCTTATACTTACGGATGTTTGCAAGGGGTATAATCACAAGTATGTATTAGTCTTGGATGGGGCGGTACATTAGCACATGTTCACCCACACAACACTTAGCAAGCTAAAGAAGATTAATCAACTATATGAAGCGAAAGCACTTGACAGTCTTCCCATGTGTCCTCGAGAACGTTTGGTCATCTTAAGTAATACAACTGACTTGTCCTTTGTTGCATAAAGGATTGGGCCACTTGCTGCATTTATTCCTACTGTCTTTTATTTTAGTCGTACTTTGTTTACTTGCTATATCAAAAACCCCTAAAAATTCGTTTGCTAAGTATTTGCAGAGAATTCTTGATCCATACCACTAGCCAGCACCTTCTGCTCCTCGTTGGGTTCGACACTCTTACTTATTGAAAATACTGCAAATACACCCCTATACTTGTGCGTCATCAAGACTATTTCTGGCACCGTTGCCGGGGAGTGAAGCGCTATTGGGGAGTGAAGCGCTATTGGAGAGTGGAACTGGTAAAGGAAACTTCTACTGTGAGTATTGTTTACTTCTGTTAGTTGCTTTATTTTCGTTATGGATAATTCGCTGAGTTTCTTATTTGGTAATGCTACTACCACTGCTAAGGTAGTAGATAAGCCACCACCTGCTGAGAATGATGTTTTCAAAATACCTACAAGAATTATTGATCATGTTATGGATAACTACTATGTTGGGGATGGAACTGTCCATCCCGGTGATGATTTACTCTTTATACACGAATTATGCGGGTTGTTCAAGTGTGCAGATATTACTATAGATCAAGTTAAGAAGAAGTTATTCTCATTATCACTGAAAGGAAGAGCTGAGGAATGGTATAAGCTGCTGAAGAATGGTCAAGCTCTGGAATGGGAGGAAATAGTGCCTCTCTTTTATTCAAAGTTTTATCCTCCTAGTGATATTTATAAAGATCGGAATCAAATATACAACTTTTGGCCTCTTGATGGAGAGAGTACAACTCAAGCTTGGGGGAGATTGAAGTTACTAATGCTCAAATGTCCCATTCATGAGCTCCCTAACAATATTATTATCAATAAATTTTATGCAAGGCTCCCTCTACATGACAAGGATTTATTGGATGCTTCTTGTGCTGGATCATTCACTCGCATGGAAGAAGAAGCTAAATGGGATCTCCTGGACCGTATTCAAGACAACGTTGAAGCATGGGAGAATGACAAAGGTAGAAAGTCAGGTATAAATTATGATTATGAATGCATTGAATCTTTTATGGGAATTGATGACTTTCAAAATATTAGTAATATTTATGGTCTTGATTTGCAAGTTATTACGAATTGCTTTAGAGCTTTTGCTTCCTATATCGAAATTCCAAAAAGGGGATGGAACAAATACCATGCACCTTACAAAGATATTGTTGACTATGCTCCTATTGGAAGTGCCGAGTATTGCATTATTGACCCCATCTTACCCGAACCTTATATCGAGAAGATTCCCTTCCCCGAAAAGGTAAAGGAGCATCCTATGATAACTAATGTAATCACCAAAAGTGAAAAAAGAACTATAAAACCTGATGAACAAATAAACATTGAACCTGTGGTAGCAATTGTGAAAGACCTTGTCACTAAAAGCGTAGAAGATGGGCACATAGTCTTTTGTGAGGATGCTTCTAATATTGTTTCACATCCCAATAGAACTAAAAAGGCTAGTGTTCCTGTGCTTTCTGTTAGAATTGGTGATCATTGCTATTATGGTTTATGTGATATTGGTGCAAGTTATAGTGTTATTCGTTATGAGCTTTACAGAGAAATTATGCATGAAATCAGTCCTTGCGAGTTGGAAGAGATTGATGTGGTCATTCACCTTGCTAATAGAGAGACCATCTCTCCAATTGGTATTGTACGAGACGTGGAAGTTCTTTGTGGTAATATTAAGTACCCTACTAATTTTCTAGTACTTGGTTCAGCTGCTAGTAAAACCTACCCTATCATTTTCGGTAGACCTTTCTTGATTACTTCTGGAGCTATTATTGTTTGCAAGAGGGAGAAAATCTTGACTAAGTTTGATGGGGAATCTTATGAGTTTAATTTTTTGAAATTTGCTAAAGAACCTTGCGAAGAGGAAACCCATAATGAGGATTTTAGGGTTGAACAACTTGCTTCTATTTCTCTTGCTCCTAACAATGCTTTGCAGCAATTTATGGAAGATCATGAAAGTGAAATCTTCATGGAAGAAAGGAATTAGATTGACAGGATTCTCCGTGATGAACCTATGATGCTTAAGCACGACTTGCCTATAGAAGACTTGGGTACCACGATGCCACCTAAAAAGGATCCGGTTTTCGATCTAAAACCTCCTTCGAAAGGCTACACTCATATTCTTGTTGCCGTTGATTATGTTACTAAGTGGGTAGAAGCCATTCCTACAAAGAGTGCTGACGGGGAGACTTCTCTAAAAATGCTTAAGGATATTATCTTTCCTAGGTTTGGGGTGCCTAGGTATCTCATGACTGATGGGGGTTCTCATTTCATTCATGGTGGTTTTAGGAAGACCCTTGCTAAATATGATGTTAATCATAGAATTGCTTCAGCTTATCACCCCCAAACTAGCGGGCAAGTAGAGTTATCAAATCGAGAAATTAAATCTATCTTGCAAAAGACTGTTAATAGGTCTAGAAAAAACTGGGCTAAGAAGTTGAATGATGCTTTATGGGCTTATAGAACTGCTTACAAAAATCCTATGGGAATGTCTCCTTATAAAATGGTTTATGGGAAAGCTTGCCACCTACCCTTAGAATTAGAACACAAAGCTTACTAGGCAGTGAAAGAACTAAATAGAGATTGTAAGCTCGCTGGTGAGAAAAGATTATTTGACTTAAGTTCTTTAGATTAATTGAGGAGTGAAGCCTGATGGCTCAATGCACGGCGCCCAGAAAAGTGCTTGGTGCGGTTTTGATGTAGAGCTCGTTGGGAACCCCAAGAGGAAGGTATGATGAGCACAGGAGCAAGTTTCCCTCAGTTGTGAAACCAAGGTTTAATCGAACCAGTAGGAGCAAGGAAACACCCCAAAGGTGTTACTAGCTGAGCTTTGGCAGGGCGCACTACCGGTGCTAGTAGCAACATGGAGACATGCACAACGCAACCACAAAACTTTGTCCCCAACTTGTGATGAGGTTGTCAATCTCACTGTGTTTTGCGGAAAACAAAGGATTAAACGTATTGAATGGAAAGAAGTAGAAGTTTGTAGAAAGTAAACACAAAACAGTAAAAGATTGTAGATTGTATGTTAAAGAAAAGAGGACCGGGATCCATAGTTCACTAGAGGTGGCTCTCCTTAAGATAGATAACATGCTGGGTGAACAAATTACAGTGGGACAATTGACAAACACCGAGAAAGCAATACATGCATATACTAATCATCTTGACTCCTTTGAGACTTGATTGGGAATTACAACATTATACATAGACTGCCATCCAACTGCATCTATGACTAATAATCCACCTTCAGGTTATCATCCGAACCCCCTCCAGTATTAAGTTGCAAGCAACAGATTATTGCTTTACGAAGTGCGTGTAAAGTAAACAATACGATTGTTCTATGAACAAAGGATTGTTGTTTTCTCCCTAGTAGCAACAACACATCTAGTACCTTAGAGATTTATGTCACTTCCCCAGATTACCAGAGGCATGAACCCACTATCGAGCATAAATACTAACTCTTGGAGTTGCTAGCATCTACTTGGCCAAGATAGCTACTAACAACGGAAAGCATGCAAGATCTCAAATAACAAAGACAGGATAGAATCAATAATCAATCTGAAATAGCATCTCAATATCCATCGGATCCCCGCAAACACAACATGCAAAATTACAAATAGATGATCTTGATCATGAACGGAGCTCACAAGATCTAAACATGAAAGCACAAAGGGGGAGAACCAGCCATCTAGCTACTACATGGATCCGTAGTCCAAGGATGAACTACTCACGCATCACACCGGAGGCTTGCATGGTGATGAAGAAGGCCTCCGGGGTGAATTCCCCTCTCCGGCAGGGTGCCGGGAAGAGCTTCAGATCCCTCCCGATCTAGGGATGGAGGCGACGGCGGCTACAGACTCTTTCGTGAATTTTTGATCGGGTACTTAGGGTTTACGTCCTGAGGGCATCTTATAGTCGGAAGGGGAGGCCGAGGTGGTGCCAGGGTTGGCCACACCACCCCCTGGCGCGGGTCAGGCCTGGCCGCGCGGCCACGTGGTGTGGCCGCCCTCTGGCCCTTCTCCGCCTCGTATTCTGGCACTCGATGACTTCCGGAAAAATAGGCACTTTGGCTTTTGTCCCGTCCAATTCTGAGAATATTCATTTTCTGACTTTCCTGGAACCAAAAACAGCAGAAAATAGGCAGCTGGCACTGTGGCTCTTGTTAATAGGTTAGTCCAAGAAATCATATGAAAAGTACTCCAAAGTTTGAAAAAAACACAAGAAAGTGGATAAAACCAAGCATGGAACATCAAAAATTATAGATACATTTGCAATGTATCAAAGCCTATGAGAAAGCTAGGCTCTTTAAGGAAAAAGTTAAAAGATGGCATGACAAGCGAATACTTAAGAGAGAATTTCTTGTTGGTGAGAAAGTTCTATTGTATAGGTCTCGTCTCAGATTTTTTGCAGGTAAGCTACTATCAAAATGGGAAGGACCTTTCATCATTGAAGAAGTATACTGTTCAGGAGAAATAAAAATTTCTTCTCTAAAAGATAATACTACACAAGTAGTGAATGGACAACGACTCAAACACTATATTGCTGGAGATTCTTACAATGAAGATGTTGATGCCTTTCAAGTTATAACTCCGGAGAAATTCATCGAGGACCAAATTCAGAGACCTACAAAGTCTGTTGTCAAATAGGTAACAGTTCTGGTAAGAAAAGTTCCGCAAAAATACAATCCAACTATATTTTTGCAGTTTTCAGTCAATAAGGAAAGCTACGAAGCGAAAAAGGGACGGAAACGGAGTCAGGGTGGCTCACACCACCCTGTGGCGCGGGCCCACCCCTGGTCGCGCCACCAGGTGGTGAGTCCATCCCAGACTCTACCTCCGACCCGTTTTCACCCAGTACCTCCCTTTTGATATGAAACTTCGTAATATATAACCCCCCGGATCCCTTGAGGTCCGTATATCGTGTTTTCGTCGTGTTTTTGTTTCGATCTGTTTCTGCCAGGTAAAATCTCAGATTTGTAGCCTCAATGTCTTCCACTGGATCAGTTAAGGGAGATTCCTTGGAAGATATCATCAACCCATACATGAGAGAATTGAAGATTCATCCCAAGGAGTTATTGCTCGAAGGTGGGGAGGTTCGGATAAAAGAGGTTCAAGGCCCTAAAGGTGAAGGAAGTTTGGAGGACAGGATGGAAGCATTGGAACAAGAAGTCTTTAGGTACAAGAAGATGGCGGAGCATGAAGTGGATATCATCCATAAGATTTGTTCCGAACTCATCACCAAGCACCAAAAGGAATCTGCTAAACTCAAAGACAAAGATGTTGGAAAGCACGATGTCCTTTGTTGATGGGAAGCCTTTACCTTGGAAGACGGACGAAGATGAGAGGATACCACCACCACCAAAGGAGTAATTCGTCATCAGGTTTGGCATCCCCTTGGTTTGTTCCAATCTTGGGGGAGTGTCGCGGTATCATATCACTATCTTCTATCTTCTTACCTTATTAGTAGAGTCATATCATGAATAGAGGAGTTATTATGTAGTATGGTTTGCATTATGGAAGTGTCCCCTCTCTTGTTAGATATGTATCCCTTGGTGTGAGTTTCCGTTATGGAATATTAATGAGAAGTTCTATCATCCACTCTTTTGCATAGCTTATATTAGTTTTCAATTCGTGGTTATATGATTGATCTTGTTGTTAGTATTGGTAGCACTATGGGATCATTGAGTTAATTTAGTTGGTTTTGGCAAACCTGGCTCGGTCAGTAGCAACACTATTTTTGAGAGTTGAAAGAAAAGATAAAAGTACCTTTAAAGAAAAATAATTTCATCATCTTTCTTTCTTGATTTGCTAATAGTTTAGTATTGTCTAGTTAATATCTTTTGTGCTTCCAAGGAAGATTGCATGTTTGTCTTTATCACTTGTATGTTTGTTTGTTTCCTTCAACTCTTATACTTGCTACCCAGCCTTGCTAGCCAAAAACATGTACTGAGAGGGTATTCTCCTCATGCATCCACCTTCTTTAAACCAAAACCTTTGCCATTTGTGTCCACCATACCTACCTAGTAGCATTATTGCTATTCCAAGTAAATTCTTGTTTTATCTACCTCCCAAATTAAACTTGTTATGTGAAAATTAGTGATTCAAGCTCTCACGAACTTGATGGCACACTTTAATTTCTTGCATTTAATAAACTTGAACCATTGGGTCCTTCTTTGTTGCGTATATGCTTGCGCTTTATGAGTTGAAGTTAGCCGAACCATGTATCATGGGGACCACTTTCAACACTTCATTGGGTACTTTTTACCTAGTTGATATCACGTTCTTTTGCTTATGGATCCCGGTGGTGTGAAATAAAAGTGGAACTTGTAAGATCATGGATTTTATATGTGTGTTAGAGAAATGCCTGGGCCGCTAGCCTAAGCCATTGATGACCCACAAGTATAGGGGATGTGTCACAGTATTTTCGATAAGTAAGAGTGTCGAACCCAATGAGGAGCAGAAGGTGATGGCTAGTGGTATGGATTAGGAGTATAATCACAAGTATGTATTAGTCTTGTACTTAATTACTTTCTACCTTAATTCCTGATCCATACCACTAGCCAGCACCTTCTGCTCCTCGTTGGGTTCGACACTCTTACTTATCGAAAATACTGCGATACACCCCCTATACTTGTGGGTCATCAGCTATAAACGCTGGCGCCCTCACCGGTTCACATGCCACACTCTCAAGCCTCCCCATTCCCCAACCGCGAACTCCACCTCCGGCAAAAAAAGAAGCTCTCAGCAGAAGCAATGGCGGAGAGGTACCCGACGACCCCGCGACGGCGAACGACTTTGGCTGGCGTTCTGTCCAGCCGTGGGAGGCGCGATTGCTGCACAACGCCGGCTACATGGCACCGCCGGACTTCCGGTGCCCGCCCACCTGGAAGCTCAGCGTCGGCGGCATGCCGGTGTTGCCGGTGCCTCGAGACGACGAGATGGTGGAGGAGATCCGGCCACCATCGTGGCGATGGAGGACCCGGAGCTCGCCGAAGATCCCCGTAACTTAGTTTACTGGGAGAACTTCTTCGCCGAGTGCCGCAACCAGGAGCTCGCCGCCCATGACAGTTTGCCTGGCACGCCCCCGAAGCGCCACAATGCGGCAGCACGTCCTCGTTGGTGGAGCGCACCAGGACGCCCTAAGTTGGGCTTCCTGTTGGGTCCGCAGCATAGAAAACAAAAAATTTCCTACGGTGTGAACTACATGCCAGAATCTATCTACTAGGTACAAAGCAACGGGTGGACATACATCCAACGAGAACTTACCCTCGAAGACAACGAGTTTTGTTAACGAGTAGGAACTCGTGGTTGATGTAGTCATACACTTGCCGATCTCAAGATTGTGAGGAAGTCCGAGCGCCGCAACTCAGCAGCGCATCCGCACTCGCACACACGTTCAAGGCACCAGACAACCTCCACCTCCTCGCTCCAGCGATCCAGCGGAAGCAGCAACTCCTTCCAGACGAAATGCCACCGGGAACATGTATCTCGCTAATCCAAGACCATGGGGGAATAATTCTAGAGAGGGAGAGAGATCCTTCACAAGGAGGTGTGAGGATGGAGGGAATGGGTGGCCTTTTATAGGAGGAGGGGGGGTGCCCCCTCTCTCCATGGCCGGCGCATGGGGGGGTGACCCCTCACCTCCCCCATTCATGTGGTGGTAGCCCCTTGCTATATTTCAATATCACATGCAGAACCACTTTCTGCAATTTCACCCGAAACAATTTCTGGTTTCTATTGAAACAATTCCCGCGCTTTGCAATTCTTTCGTGTGAAACATATGTGCTCCAAAATGGTGTCCGGTAACTCTTAAGTGTGTCACCCTACGGTTCGCGAATAATGCAGACATGATCGAGACCCTTCTCCGATCAATAATCAGCAGCGGGACCTGGAGATCCGTACTAACTCCTACACATTCAACGATGACTTCTGTGATCGTGAGAACCTTTAACGCTTGTAACTAAATCCCTTTGTCTCTCGATATATTACATGTCCGAGATTTGATCATCAGTATCTCCATACCTCGTTTGATCTCGTTACCGATATGCACTCTTTTCTCGTTCCTGTGATATAACATTCTAGTGATCACATCACTTGCTTGCAAGCTATCTCAATGTGATATCACTGAGAGGGACCAGAGTATATCTATCCGTCATCGGGATTGACAAATTCCACTCTTGATCCATGAGCCTCAACATAACACCTTCGTAGTACTGAACCCATCTTTATAGTCACCCTGTTACGGTGTGACGTTTGATGTTATCAAGATACTCTTCCGGTGTTAGCAATTAACATGATATCATGGTCTAAGGATAAAGATTACTTCGTATCATGTTATAGAAATATAAACATAATGACTTGATCGTAATGCTATACTTCGGATGAATGTTCATCACATCATTCCACCAATGGTGTGACCTTGTTATTAACAACATCCAATGTCGATGATCAGGAAACCTTGATCATCTTGTTAATCAACAAGCTAGTCTATAAGAGAGGCATAACTAGGAACCCTTTTTTTTATTAAACACACATGAATTGATGTTTCCGATTAATACAATTCTAGCATGTAAAATAAACATCTATCATATATAAGGAATACATAATAACAACTTTATTATTGCCTCTTAGGGCATATTTCCTTCAGTCTCCCACTTGCACTAGAGACAATAATCTAGTTCACATAGTGAAAAATCTAACACCCATGGAGTTCTGGTGTTGATCATGTTTTGCCCTAGGGAGAACTTTAGTCAACGGATCTGCTACATTTAGGTTCGTGTGTACTTTACAAATCTTTATATCTCCATCCTTGACATGCTCGCAGATGGAGTGAAACCGGCGCTTAATATGCTTGGAATTCTTGTGAGAACTCGGTTCTTTTGCGTTGGCTATGGCTCCATTGTTGTCACAATAGATCACCATTGGGTCCAACGCACTGGGAACCACACCTAGTTCCGTAATGAACTCTTTCATCCAAACCGCTTCCTGCGCCGCTTCTGAAGCAGCAACATATTTCGCCTCCGTCGTTGATCCAGCCACCACAGGTTGTTTGGAACTCCTCCAACTAACTGCTGCTCCGTTCAAGAGAAATACGTATCCGGATTGAGACTTAGAGTCATCCGGATCGGTGTCAAAGCTAGCATCGACATAACACTTAGCGACTAGCTCTTCTTCACCTCCGTATATAAGAAACATATCCTTAGTTCTTCTCAAGTACTTGAGGATGTTCTTTACCGCTATCCAGTGTTCCAAACCTGGATCAGATTGGTACCTACTAGTCAAACTAATAGCATGTGCCACATCCGGTCTTGTACATAGCATGTCATACATAATAGAGCCTATGGCCGAGGCATAGGGGATCTTATCCATCATCTCTCTTTCTTCCACCGTAGCCGGACTTTGAGTCTTACTCAATGTCTTGCCTTGCAACATAGGTAAGAACCCCTTCTTACTTTCGTCCATATTAAACTTCTTTAATATCTTATCAAGGTATGTACTCTGCGATAGCCCAATTAGGCACCTTGATCTATCTCTATAGATTTTAATGCCTAATATATATGATGCTTCACCAAGGTCTTTCATCGAAAATTTGTTGTTTAGATAACTTTTAACACTGTTTAAAAGATCTATATCATTTCCAATCAATAATATATCATCCACATATAATATCAGAAATGCCACATTGCTCCCACTCACTTTCTTGTAAATACAAGCCTCTCCATAAGTTTGGACAAATCCAAACTCTTTGATCACCTCATCAAAGTGGAGATTCCAACTCCGGGATGCTTGCTTCAGTCCATAGATGGATCGCTGAAGTTTGCATACCTTATTAGCTTCCTTAGGATCGACAAAACCCTTAGGTTGTATCATATACAACTCTTCTTCAATATTACCATTGAGGAACGCAGTTTTGACATCCATCTGCCATATTTCATAATCGAAATATGCAGCAATTGCTAACATAATCCTAACCGACTTAAGCATCGCTACGGGAGAGAATGTCTCATCGTAGTCAACTCCTTGAATTTGTCGAAACCCCTTTGCGACAAGTCGAGCCTTATAGATGGTCACATTACCATCAGCATCAGTTTTTCTTTTGAAAATCCATTTATTCTCAATGGCCTTTCGATCGTGAGGTAAGTCCACCAAGTTCCAAACTTGGTTCACGTACATGGATTCCATCTCGGATTTCATGGCTTCTAGCCATTTGTTGGAATCCGGGCTCATCATCGCTTCTTCATACATCGTAGGGTCATCCATTTCATCAACCATGAAATTCACAACAGGATTGTCGTACAGTTCAGGAGCTGCACGTGTCCTGCTTGACCTACGAGGTTCGGTAGTGTCCTCTTTCGGAGTTTCATGATCATTATCATTAGCTCTCTCTTCATTAGGTGAAGTCAACTCCGAAACAACTTCCAGTGCTACGCCACTCGCCATTTCATGAAGAGAAGGTTCAATAACCTCTTCGAGTTCTACCTTTCGACTACTCACACCTTTCGCGAGAAACTGCTTCTCAAGAAATGATCCATTCTTGGCAACAAAAACCTTGCCCTCGGATCTGTGATAGAAGGTATACCCAATCGTTTCCTTAGGGTATCCTATGAAGACGCATTTTTCTGCTTTGGGTTCGAGTTTATCCGGTTGAAGTTTCTTCACATAAACATCGCATCCCCAAACTTTAAGAAATGACAGCTTAGGTTTGTTTCCAAACCATAATTCATACGGTGTCATTTCAACAGATTTAGATGGTGCCCAATTTAAAATGAATGCAGCTGTTTCTAGTGCATAACCCCAAAATGATAGAGGCAAGTCAGTCAGAGACATCATAGATCGAACCATATCCAATAAGGTACGATTACGATGTTCCGACACACCATTACGTTGTGGTGTTCCGGCAGGCGTGAGTTGTGAAACTATTCCACACTCTTTCATGTGTGTGCTAAACTCGTAACTTAGATACTCTCCTCCACGGTCAGACCGTAGAAATTTGATCTTTCAATTACGATGATTTTCCACTTCATTCTGAAATTCCTTGAACTTTTCAAAAGTTTCAGACTTGTGTTTCATCAAATAGATATACCCGTATCTACTCAAATCATCCGTGAAAGTAACAAAATAACGATATCCACCTCGCGCCGACACACTCATTGGTCCACACACATCAGTATGTATGATTTCCAATAAATCTCTCGCCCGTTCCATTGAACCGGAAAACGGCGTTCTAGTCATCTTGCCCATAAGGCATGGCTCACATGTATCAAATGATTCAAAAACAAGTGATTCCAAAAGTCCATCAGAATGGAGTTTCTTCATGCGTTTAACGCCAATATGACCTAGACGGCAGTGCCACATATATGCAGATATATCATCATCAAGTTTAATCTTTTTAGCATTAACATTATGAATGTGCGTAATATTACTATCGAGATCCATCAGAAATAAACTATTCAACATAGGTGCATGACCATAAAAGATATTATCCATATAAATCGAATAACCATTGTTTTCAGATTTAAACGAATAACCACTTTGCATCAAACACGATCCGGATACAATGTTCATGCTAAGTGCAGGCACCAAATAACAATTATTCAGGTTTATAACTAATCCCGATGGCATATGGAGAGGCAGCGTTCCGACGGCGATCACATCAACTCTTGATCCATTGCCGACCCACATTGTGACCTCGTCCCTTGCTAGTTGTCGCTTGTTCCGCAGCCCCTGAATCGAGTTACATATATTAGCAACCGATCCCGTATCAAATACCCAGGTGCTACTGCGAGTACTAGTTAAGTACACATCAATAACATGTATATCACATATAACTTTGTTTGCCTTGCCGTACTTCTTGTCCGCCAAATACTTGGGGCAGTTGCGCTTCCAATGGCCAGTACCCTTGCAATAGTAGCACTCGGTATCGGACTTAGGGCCAGCTCGGGGTTTCTTTTCAGGCGCGGCAACAGATTTGCCACCCTTCTTTCCCTTGTGCTTGCCTTTCTTGTCCTTCTTGAAACCGGTGGTTCTATTGATCATCAATACTTGATGTTCTTTCCTAATCTCCACTTCTACAGTCTTAAGCATTGACAGAAGCTCGGGAAGAGTCTTCTTCATGCCATGCATATTATAGTTCATCACGAAGCTCTTGTAGCTAGGTGGCAGAGATTGGAGAACACGATGTATGCCTAAGTCAATGGGAATCGTTATTCCCAAGGACACAAGCTTATCGGCGTACCCAGACATTTTGAGTATGTGCTCACTAACGGAGCTGTTTTCCTCCATCATGCAGCTAAAGAACTTTTCTGTAGCATTATAACTCTCTACAGCAGCATGGCTATCAAAAATCATTTTAATTTCTCCCATGGTATCAAAGGCATTGCCATTTTCGAAACACTTTCGAAGTTCTGGCTCTAGCCCATACAGTATGCCGCAATGAACTAAGTTGTGGTCCTCCTGACGAGTTACATAGACATTCTTTTCCTCGTCAGGGGCATCAGGAGCTGGTAGGGGGCCTAACGACGCATCTAGCACATATTGCTTTTGTGCAGCAGTGAGGAGAATCCTCAAATTCATAGCCCAGTTGGTGAAGTTGCTACCATTCGCAGTAAGTTTCTCTTTCTCCATGAACACATTGAAATTAAAAGTAGGTGGTGCCATCTACAACAGAATTTGTAAAGTTTATTTAGACTAAGTTTATGATAGATTGAGTTCAACTAATCCAAATTACTAATGAACTCCCACTCAAAAACGACATCCCTCGTGCCTTTTTGGTGATTACATGAACCAAATCCACTACACCAAGTCCGATCATCACGTGATTCGGTGTAGCTTCAAAGGCGAGCATCTATATGGGCATCATATCAACCATATGACTCATGCTTAACCTTTCGGTCCGTGTTTCGAGGCCATGTCTGTACATGCTAGGCTCGCCAAGTAAGAACCTTAGTACTCGTGTGTGTAAAACTGTCTTACACCCGTTGTATGAAAGCGTAGAGTCGAGTACACCCGATCATCACGTGACTCGAAACACGATCCATAGAACGGTGCATACTCAAGGAAGAACACATTTTATCTTGATATCTAAATGAGGGACCATCTTACAATGCTACCAAAAGCACCAAACTAGCAATATAAGATGCTAACATCTAATGTGTAAAGTGAGATGATATGGTCCATGCATTTGATCTCTATCATTTGCATCGTGGTATGATCTCTATCATTCCTTTGTGTGTAAGGCCAAGGTCTATGGTGTAGGGGTTCCGTGCATAAAAACAATTAATTTTACTCTACGCCCCTGAACCCCTGAAGCTTCCAGGACCTATCTATTAGTAATACAGTAACGAGAGGGGCTTTTCGTGAACTTACCCTCGAAGACCGAAAAGCGTTGTCAATGCTCAGGAGAGCGTGGTTGATGTAAACGAGCCGAAGCCAACCTCAAGGTCGTGATGAAGTCCTTGCGCTCCTTCTGGCTCCAACGACTTGAGTGCCTCAAGTGTGACACCTCGTGGGAGTTACACACGTCTGGTGCCTGACGATGACTCCCGCTTCCCCGATCCAGCAGCAGTTGCGGAAGTAGAGCTCCCGGATCCGAATCCCGCAGTGCAACGATGCTCTGCGGTGAAGATGTCTCTCGCTCGCGCAGTCCAGACTTGGGACCACGGTCACGAGAGAGAGAGGGGAAGAGAGAAAATATCAATTAGAGGTCCTCCCAAAAGTGGGGAGACCTTTATTGATTTTGGTTGTATTTTCTAGGCCAAATACCCCACCTTATATAGGGGGGGAGGTACTACCTCCCCTCAAGTCCTGAGGTGGGACTAAAGGAGAGGAGGGGGTGGGGAGGCCGCCGACCACCCCTAGTGGGCCCCGCGGGAGGGGGGTGGCAAGGCCCAGCCGGCCACCCCCCCTTTGGTCCTCCTCCCTCTCTCCTTTCACTAATGGGCCCTCTCCCCTCCGGGAATTGGCCCATTAAGCCTTTGACCATTAAATTGAATTTTCTCTTTATTAAATAATTATGAATAAATGATTAAATCAATATTTAACATTCATTCACATGTCATTTAATCTCCGTGGCTATGGAACACCTTCCACCTCCACTCCGGACATCCTCCGGACTTACCAAAACCCTTCCGGTTTTCTCCCTTCTTTTCTTCGGTGATTCTACCGATCCTATAAACACTCTCTAAGCATCATCAAGCCCTTAAGCGTGATACCCTACGATTCGGGAACACTCCATACATGGTCGGGACACTCCCGCACCAATGATCAACAGAGGGACCTAGATGGCCATGTGACCCCTGTGCATTCCACGAAGATCTTTCGTCGTTTGAACCGGGACAGTCGTGTCTTATTCCCTTTGTCATTCGATACTTGCATTACCCGAGATCTGATCATTGACATCACCATGTCGATTCAATATCGTTACTGAACAATGCTACTTAACTCGTCCTGACAAGTGATATCCCTGTGATCCAAGCACACGCTGCGCAGCTATTGGATATAACTTCTCCGAGTGGACCCTTGAGTATCTTCCCGTCACATGGATGGACAAATCCTGCTCTCGACATATATTTCCTCTACGATTTCCTCTGAATACCTGAACACACCTTTATAACCACCATTTTACCAGATGGCGTTTGATGATATCTAAGCACCCTCGGGAGACAGTGATTGATATAGCCTCACGGTCAAAGGAATAGTCTACGAGGATCCATTTCTAATCATCGTAACTTGAACTTCGTGACATGATCGGGTCACGATGTTTAGGTTGGGTATTGGTTCATCATCTCATTCTCCGAATGAGATGACCTCATTTCCAACTGGCATAAATGCCACATGATCAGGAAACATGATCATTTGTTGACCAATGAACCAGTGACTAGAGTTTCACTGGGAACCCCTGGTTGTTTGTATATCACACGTGTATTGATGTTTCCACTCAATACAGTTATAGCATGATATAAAACTTAATCATAAACTATATGAAATATGATAATAGTCCTTACTACTATTTGACTCTAGGGCATATTTCCAACATATGGAACTTGCACTAGAGTACAAATACGCTAGCTGCATTTGTTCTCAATCATTGGCACCATATATCCGGTACCCTGAACATGCTTGCTCATGGAATAGGTTGAGTCTGTACTTTACAATCCCAAATCCTTTGCAACTTACTAATGTCACCTTGATTGACATTAATACTCTATCATCACATGATAGCATCTGTGTGTATGCATCGTCGCTATGGCAGCAGAACGAGGCCTGATTCCAGGAGCCTACAGTGATGTTAGATCAACCTCGAGGGCTTTCTCATGGGCACTGTGCCCTGGGACACACCCATATTTATTATTATAAATGTATTCATCGAAACATTAGTGCACTCTATGCAACTTTTGATGTTTTTGTTCACCTCGCTTCCTACTTGAATTTAATTGGTATCTACGGGAGTTTCCAACATATTCCCTTATAACATAACCCTTTATGTTTTAAGATATGTTATCCTTTATGGATTTGGAAAATATGTCCATAGTTCTCTACTAGACACTATGGACAAACTTAGCTCAACGTTCTGTGATTCGGACTTAATCACTTTCAAACGTTCCTTACTTTGGATCACATATTATGCTATGTTACCATCATGGTTTACTAAGATAGAACCTATGTCTCAACATAGTGGATGACGATCATCCTTTTCTTTCTTTCAACCATTGATGTAATACTATTCCTAATTTGAGTTATTAAGGACCAGTTCCTTAATTAACTTTTATTCTGAAACACTTTTCAGAATCCCTTAAGGAATACTACATAATATCATAATACACATATTGTCAACTTCTACATCTTATAAATCATCATTTATAAGTATTTGCACTTTCATCCTTAACATACTTTAAGAATTACTCCTATAAGCTCCCACTCAAACAATGTTGCTAACATATTTTGGTATGAGTCAGTACTCTTACTCAAACTATGTTCCTACATATTTGAATTTGAGTCTTATGTTGCTCCCACTTAAAAATATGTCAATCACATATTGTTTCAGGAAGACTTTCATAGCTCCCACTCAATTTTATGCAAATTGCATATCTCCTTTACTATTTTGAATAACTTCAAAATCCTTTGATCAAATCTCAAACTTGGATATTTACTATGAGATACTAGTACTTTACTAGTTTTAAATCCACTAGACATTTTAGCACACATGAATCAAATTCATTTGAATTCATCCTATTCTTGATAAATTGTGCTTTTGTCATTTACCCCTTTTCCTACTATGGCTTTGCAGTCATTTGGGAAAATTCCAAGCAACTCCTTTACTTGTGAGATTCAGCAACGAATTGCTTTCTAATCTCAAGGGAATTTTGTTATTAGGATTTCTCATAATTTAGTTTACCATTATTTCCTTTGTAGTTCGTAGGTATGTCATATTCCAAAAAATCATGACAATTGATTCACAAATGTCTCCATACTAGATATGGATTTACATTTTGAATCCTACTTCATATAGTGAATAACAATAGTGGAGGGAAAAACACAATGATCAAAATCATTGATTCTTTCCTTCTGTGAAGAGAATCGTTCAGGAACGTTGTCCGTTGCGCTTCTCAACACTCTGATGCAGGGTTTTGAATCCTCATCGTGTTTTACACTATTTTCCATTTGCTTCATAATTGAGAAACATCACTAGAGGTGAGCTTTCTCAAGAATGCACCAAAATCCAAGCAATACAAGTTTTTTGCTTTCCTTTTGGTTTGAGCTATGGGTTTCGTATTCAAAGTTTCCAATGAATACTCTACAAGGACTTATTCGCTATTGTTTTGGTTATATCGAATAACCCCAAAACTTTCACGAATTCAAATGGTTTACCAATTCTAATTGAGTGCTAACTATTTCTAACTAATGGTCTCTACATATACTCTATAACGATTTGTTTGGTGCCTTCTATTCAACCCCTTTGATATCTTATATCATATTGTGATGCTTTGTATTTTGACGTTTCAAAACACTTTGCATTCCACAATTTCTTTTATGCCATTCTTATAAAGTTGAATTTCATTACTATTGATCAAATCATAGCAATTTGGATTCTCTTTTATATTTATACCCTTTTATTGATGAAACACTTTGATCAAATCAAATAGTTTCACATTCATGTTTCCTTTGGTAAACTACTTTACACATTTAAACAATCTTTTAATGATAATTACCATTTTCGTTAAAACACAATACATCGAATATGTTTTTACTTTTAACAATTCTTTAAACACTTTGTATTCAAGTAATACACGGTGTTCAAGTTATTTCCCCGAACTTAGGCATGATTTATATGTGAGAAGAAATCGAATGACTTTCACATATTATCACATAACTTTGAATTTAAACAATGGTTTCATTCATTAATGAAATATCATTAAGTTGGGTATTTTAAACAAGGCATTTTAGTGTTTTACAAATGTTCATACATTATCAATTAGTTTCAAACAATAAGGATAATTCACACATAATCAAACAAGATATGAACACGAATAGAAATCACTCATAAAAGCAGAACGACTGTTTGTTACAAACTTATATGAATAATCGTCTCATGAAGTGTGAGACAAACTAAAGAAGTTTAAAATCTCTTGATTACATTAATCATCCTAAACACAAACTAAATGATAAATGTCGAGGGAGTGTGTCGTCGGCCATCATCATGCTCGCCATCAACACGCAACGTCACCTCCTCTCCAGCAAGCACCTCTATGCGGAAGGACCTGTTTTCAGTAAAACAGAACAAGTATTAGATATACTCAACACTGCAATGTGTTTGCAAGATTATAACATTTATAAAACTGTATATCAAATATATACCTTTGTCGTTGACGACTCCAGCGACGTTGGGTTCATCTATCACATTTCTGAAATGTGATATGAACTCAAGGAAATCCAGTGTTTCCGTGTCACCTCTCATAACGCAGATCCTGACTTGTGCTTGGAAGCTTGGAGAAAGCGACCGCAGCACAACTCCCATCGCAAATGAGCTTGAGTACCAGTTGTCCAGGTAGTATGCCAAACTCATATATGCATCATAGAGGCGCAATAAGTGCTCATCCAGTGGAGAGCCCTCCTCCATCTTTATAGAGAGGAAGTCTCCCATCAGCTCATACTCCCACATGCGCACTTTTCCACGAAATGTGCTCTCAGATGTGCCATGACCATTCGGGGCTTGAGACTCCCCACCATTGGCCACAGCCCATCCTCCATTCCGAGGCGCATGGTCACTGATATAAATATGGCCATCACACGACGACGACAACGCAGATCCCGCTGCTCCTGGGTCTCATGAGAATAGGGTGGATCCAAATACATCTCGCACGTCATGTAGTCAGCTACATCGTTCTCCCCAAGGAGATCAAATAGGCGTATGATCCATGTAGAAAAGTTGGATCCATCTAACTTGAGCTTTTCTCCTTTTAACCAATCGTCGATAGGAAAGGTAATCTCGGCAGGAGCCATTTTCTACATTTATAATTGCAAAAGGAATTTAGACTAAGTTTATAATTAAATGAGTTAATAATAACTCCACTCAGAAACACCTATCCCTAGTGAGGGTTCCTAGTGATAACACGACCCCTATCAACCACATCTCCCCCGATCGTCACGGCCATCAATGTGGGTTCAAGAGTGGACGCTAAACGTCGGTCACATCATTCATGCGACTCGTGCTCGATCTTTCGACCATCTGCGTTCCGAGGCCACGCTTCTATAGCGTGCTAGGCTCGCCAACTCAACCTTAGTGTATTCGCTGTGCAACATGGCTTGCACCCACTGTATGCGAACGTAGATATGTTTGACACCCGATCATCACAGCCTGCCTCATACCGAAGAACTTTCTTGGTGGTGCACACTAAGGGGGAACACAATCGTTGGTTATTTCAACAGGGATCATCTTATTAGGCTACCGTCGAGTATCTAATACTAGCACACAATAAGACATACAAACAATAACATTGAATGTAAATGCTATGTGATATGGTCCTTCACGTCGTGATCTCCATCCGTCGTCACCGGGTTCCGGCGCCAGGGTTCCGGCGCCGTAGACACTAGGGTACCAATGTCATTCCGGCGTGGTAGTTCGTCATTACCATGACTATCTACTACTATGCAACAAAAGGTAATTACTTTACCTTTGCCACAACCATATCACAAAGCAACGCCCCCTTGCAAAACAAAGTTAGACGCCTCTACTTTTATCTTTGCATGTTTTACGTGGCTGAATGGGCTTTCGTACGAGAACCGTTCTTACCTATGAACTTTCAGCACAACGCTGATCAAGTAGTTGTCTATACTACACCCCTTTCGGGGCCCTCCATTGCAAATGGTATACCAACTAATGCGAGAGAGACACACACCCCCCTAAGCCACTTTATACGGTACAAGCCGTATGTCAAGCGTGGATCAGTCTCGCGAATGAACGCGTAAAGTCGGTTGGGGGCCGCTTCATCAAGCATTACTGTGGTATACACAAGTACACGTGGGAGGGTAACAACTAAAATATCAACGCCCACACGCTACATCTCGTGTGTTCTACCCGTACTAGCATTACTACACATAGATCTAGCTCTGATACCACTATAGGGGTTCCGCGCATAAAAACAATAAATTTTACTCTACGCCCCTAAACCCCTGAAGCTGCCAGGACCTATCTATTAGTAATACAGTAACGGGAGGGCCTTTTCACGAACTTACCCTCAAAGACCGAAAAGCGTTGTCAACGCTCAGGAGAGCGTGATTGATGTAGACGAGCCGAATCCGACCTCAAGGTCGTGATGAAGTCCTTGCGCTCCTTCTGGCTCCAATGACTTGAGTGCCTCAAGTGTGACACCTCGTGGGAGTTACACACGTCCGGTGCCTGACGATGACTCCCGCTTCCCCGATCCAGTAGCAGTTGTGGAAGTAGAGCTCCCGGATCTGAATCTCGCAGCGCAACGGCGCTCCACGGTGAAGATGTCTCTCGCTCGCGCAGTCCAGACTTGGGACCACGGTCACGAGAGAGAGAGAGGGGGAGAGAGAAAATATCAATTAGAGGTCCTCCCAAAAGTTGGGAGACCTTTATTGATTATTGGTTGTATTTTCTAGGCCAAATACCCCACCTTATATAGGGGGAGGGGAGGTACAACCTCCCCTCAAGTCCCGGGGTGGGACTAAAGGAGAGGAGGGGGTGGGGAGGCCACCGGCCACCCCTAGTGGGACCCGCAGGGGGGGTGTGGCAAGGCCCAGCCGGCCACCCCCCTTTGGTCCTCCTCCCTCTCTCCTTTCACTAATGGGCCCTCTCCCCTCCGGGAATTGGCCCATTAAGCCTTTGACCATTAAATTGAATTTTCTCTTTATTAAATAATTATGAATACATGATTAAATCAATATTTAACATTCATTCACATGTCATTTAATCTCCGTGGCTATGGAACACCTTCCACCTCCACTCGAGACATCCTCTGGACTTACCGAAACCCTTCCGGTTTTCTCCCTTCTTTTCTTCGGTGATTCTACCGATCCTATAAACACTCTCTAAGCATCATCAAGCCCTTAAGCGTGATACCCTACGGTTCGGGAACACTCCAGACATGGTCGGGACACTCCCGTACCAATGATCAACAGAGGGACCTGGATGGCCATGTGACCCCTGTGCATTCCACGAAGATCTTTCATCGTTTGAACCGGGACAGTCGTGTCTTATTCCCTTTGTCATTCGATACTTGCATTGCCCAAGATCTGATCATTGACATCGCCATGTCGGGTTCAATCTCGTTACTAAACAATGCTACTTAACTCGTCCCGACAAGCGATATCCCTGTGATCCAATCACACGCTGCGCAGCTATTGGATATAACTTCTCCGAGTGCGCCCTTGAGTATCTTCCCATCACATGGACGGACAAATCCCGCTCTCGACATATATTGCCTCTACGGTTTCCTCTGAATACCTGAACACACCTTTATAACCACCGTTTCACCAGATGGCGTTTGATGATATCTAAGCACCCTCGGGAGACAGTGATTGATATAGCCTCACGGTCAAAGGAATAGTCTACGAGGATCCATTTCTAATCATCGTAACTTGAAATTCGTGACATGATCGGGTCACGATGTTTAGGTTGGGTATTGGTTCATCATCTCATTCTCCGAATGAGATGACCTCATTTCCAACTGGCATAAATGCCACATGATCAGGAAACATGATCATTTGTTGACCAATGAACCAGTGACTAGAGTTTCACTGGGAACCCCTGGTTGTTTGTATATCACACATGTATTGATGTTTCCACTCAATATAGTTATAGCATGATATAAAACTTAATCATAAACTATATGAAATATGATAATAGTCCTTACTACTATTTGACTCTAGGGCATATTTCCAACATATGGAACTTACATGTTGAATGTGTTGTAAGAGTATCTATCATACATCTACTTACAACAATACCATATCAATACACTAGCCCATCAACGATCTAAACTAGACGCCTCTAATTTATCAATTGCAAGTTTTACGTGGCTTAGGATTTTCGGAGATAGAACCATTCTCACCTACGAACATGAACCAGAACGAGGATAACCAAGTTATTAGCAACTCGTTGTAAATCAGATATTGACTATAGTAGGAGAGACAGACACCCGCCAGCCACTTATGCAAAAGAAGTTGAATGTTAGTCGTGGAACCGGTCTCATGTACGATGACATGTAAGGTTGGTCCGGGCCGCTTCATCCCACTATGCCACCAATATCTAAAATACATAGAAGATGCAATAACATGATCATCATCGCCCACATCTAAACATATGTGTACTACCCGTGCAAAACACCTACGTATAGATCAGGCTCTGATACCACTGTTGGGTTCGCAACATAGAAAACAAAATTTTTCCTACGGTGTGAACTACACGCCAGAATCTATCTACTAGGAACAAAGCAACAGGTGGACATACATCTAACGAGAACTTACCCTCGAAGACAATGAGTTTTGTTAACGAGTAGGAACTCGTGGTTGGTGTAGTCGTACACTTGCCGATCTCAAGATCTTTAGGAAGTCCGAGCGCCGTAACTCAGCAGCGCATCCGCACTCGCACACACGTTCAAGGCACCGGACAACCTCCACCTCCTCGCTCCAGCGATCCAGCGGAAGCAGCAACTCCTTCCAGACGAAGTGCCACCAGGAACATGTATCTCGCTAATCCGAGACTATGGGGGAATAATTCTAGAGGGGGAGAGAGATCCTCCACAAGGAGGTGTGAGGATGAAGGAGGGAATGGGTGACCTTTTATAGGAGGAGGGGGGGGGGTTGCCCCCTCTCTCCATGGCCGGCGCATGGGGGGGGTGACCCCTCACCTCCCCCATTCATGTGGTGGTAACCCCTTCACATTAAAATGCCTCTTCACATTTCCTTTTAAAGTCTCCACTTTAAATGCATTGAAATTCTCCAAGTTTAATGCTCTCTCATTTAATAAAACTCTTTTTATTAAATTTATTCAGAATTTTTTTAATTACTTTAATTAACAAACATTCACATATAGCCCCTTGCTATATTTCAATATCACATGCAAAACCACTCTCTGCAATTTCACCCGAAACAATTTTCAGTTTCTATTGAAACAATTCCTGCGCTTTGCAATTCTTTCGTCTGAAACATATATGCTCCAAAATGGTGTCCGGTAAGTGTGTCACCCTACGGTTCGCAAATAATGCAGACATGATCGAGACCCTTCTCCGATCAATAATCAGCAGCAGGACCTAGAGATCCGTACTGACTCCTACACATTCAACGATGACTTCTGTGATCGTGAGAACCTTTAACGCTTGTAACTAAATCCCCTTGTCTCTCGATATATTACATGTTCGAGATTCGATCATCGATATCTCCATACCTAGTTTGATCTCGTTACCAACATGCACTCTTTTCTCGTTCCTATGATATAACATTCTAGTGATCACATCACTTGCTTGCAAGCTATCTCAATGTGATATCACGGAGAGAGCCCAAAGTATATCTATCCGTCATCGGGATTGATAAATTCCACTCTTGATCCATGAGCCTCAACATAACACCTTCGTAGTACTGAACCATCTTTATAGTCACCCTGTTACGGTGTGACGTTTGATGTTATCAAGATACTCTTCCGGTGTTAGCAATTAACATGATCTCATGGTCTAAGGATAAAGATTACTTCGTATGATGTTATAGCAATATAAACATAATGACTTGATCGTAATGCTATACTTCGAATGAATGTTCATCACATCATTCCACCAATGGTGTGACCTTGTTATTAACAACATCCAATGTCCATGATCAGGAAACCTTGATCATGTTGTTAATCAACAAGCTAGTCTATAAGAGAGGCATAACTAGGAACCCTTTTTGTTTATTAAACACACATGTATTGATGTTTCTGATCAATACAATTCTAGCATGTAAAATAAACATCTATCATATATAAGGAATACATAATAACAACTTTATTATTGCCTCTCAGGGCATATTTCCTTCACTTCCGGTGCCGCCCGGGGGCGAACTGGCTGCCTAGGAGGATGGGCAGCCTCAGCTCCTCGTCCTCCACCGCCTCGGCGCCGCGCTCGTCCGGCTCTGCGCCGGCACTGTCGCCGCGCGCCACCGGCGAGGCCACCACATCACCCGCAATAGGCACCGGCTTCGAGCGGTACTGGCTGACGGTCACGCAAATGAGGACAACCTGGGAAGGAGCCAAACAGGACGGGCAGGCCAGCAGCGGCATCACAACAGCCGAGCAGCCTAGCGGCCGGCTGCGTCGGAGAAGAACGAAAGCGTGCGAGATGGTGCGGCGTCAGAGAAGAGCGGAAGCATGCAAGACGGCCTGCCGACGATGATGGATTGCGCCCAGCCGCAGCGAGCGGGTGGTGGCGGAGAGCTCGAGGCTTCAAACTTTCTTCGCTCGTTCGGTCGCGCTTGGCGTATTGGGCCAGTAAAGAGAGGCCTTTGCTTGCTTGTGCCCCGGGCCAAATCCTAAATCCATATGGGCCGGTGGATGGAAAGTTAGCTGCGCCCCAGGCCATGGCCCTGGTTGCCCGGGGCCTAGATCCGCCTCTCGAGCTCCTTTTCCCCCTCTTGATAAACCTTTGAGCGAGTTCTCTGTGCTTACACAAACCCTCGGCACTCGGCAGCCTGCGACAGCCTGCTGCTGCTCCCGTGCACCGAAGCGGCCCACGGCCTACCACGAACAACGATCCATGCCATCCCGTGCACGCATGGGCTCGTCGCAGAACAGGTCCATGGGCCGGAAGTAGCCGTCATTACGGCCTGGCCATCAGCCGTCACTCCGCTTTTCCAGTCCTCCACCATTCCGCCGCCCCCGAAAGTCCCAAGTCTGTGAACAATGGCGCCGCCCGGGTCGCGCCGATGGGCGTACGTGCGGATCATGGCCGGCACCATCCTCGGCGGCGGCCTCGGCTTCTACGTCATGCACCGCATGGAGACCTCCTACAAGGTACGCCGGATCCCGCCATTTCCGTCCCCCGTCGCGCCTATCCACCGCGATCCATAAAAGCATTTGGTCGAAGCTGCGGCGCTCACTTTCCGCTCTTGTGCTGCGGGCGCAGGCGAAGATGGAGGAGAGGCTGCAGAGGTACGAGGCGCACATGCTCGCCAAGGCAAAGCAGGCGCAGCAACTGCAGGAGGAGGGGCAGCGCGAGGACCAGGCGCAGCGCTTGCCGGACCTGTGATCTCCTTCTCTTGAAGGCTTGCTCGCCTTCTCGAGCTATCAAGTGAGTACTAGTAGATACCATGTTTCTTTGATATATAGTTGCAATACTTGTATGCTATTCATGTATTGGCACCAGGAGTATTAATTATGATAAATCATGTATAGCCTGGTGCCAAATTTCAGTTGTCTGTATTGCTTGTTAGTACCTCCCACTGTTCGGGTTTAAGCTTTATAGCACTCTAATTGGTCTGGGGTTATCTGATCCAACTGAAATGAAATGTAAAGGTGTTTATGCATTGTTAGAATCCAGCTAAGCTAGTCGTTCGTTGTTGTGGCATCGAGCTCACTGCTTCAGTTCTTTCAGGTTCGAGTATAAATCAGCAAATTTTGTTGTGCTGATAGCTTTGGAAATTGGCATAACTGAAACATCAAATTTTAGGGATATGTCACCAAGGAAGTTTTAGGACTTTTTTTTAATGAAAATGATAAAAATAAATAAATCTCGGAGGTTAAGAATTTTATCTTGTATGGTGCAATAGATTGTGTGCAAAACTGGAAATTGTCTGAACTCACCTCAGGTTGACCATATGAACTGATTTTATTTAAGGTGACCATATGCACTGAATTATAATGGTAATGGTAATGACAATCATGTCGTGATTACCCAACAAAGGTTATCTCAAGCAGTCAATTTGTTGGCCGCCTCGCAATAGCACTTATTCGTTTAGCATAATGGTGAAACCAACAATACAAACATATTTGGAGCATCAAATAAATGATGACAAGTTCCTAAAATGCTTTTTACAACACCAAATTTGGTTATCTGGCGTCATATAAAAATGTATGTTTTGTTGCAAGTTGTAAACACATATATACATTTAAGAACACATTCCAATAAGATGTAGTAGTAAATATACTTCATGTATGCCAGTAGTTCATTTGAAAGAGTGGGCTGGTAATTAAGTAGATGGGGAGTTTGAAGTATCCATCTATTGGCAAGACATGAACCAGGGATGTAATGGAGACACACAATCAAAGCCTTTTCGTGGTGAAAAACAAATAATGCCTATGTGCCTAGCTTATTGAGTCATGTGTTGTATGTTCATGCAAAAGAGGGGGCCTGTTCAACCTATATGGGGGTTTGAGCTTTTGAAGACGGTGCACACCTGTACTTTCAGTTGTCAATACATAATACTTCGTCCATCACAATATATAAGGTGCCTAAGCACCCTTGGTTTTTCTCAAAATGTAAGGCGCCTAAGATGATTTTTGTTGCATCCCTTTTTGCCCTCGCATGCATGCAGCCGAAGCGCCATCTCCGGTCAGCAAATTTTGTTTGGTGCCAGCAGCCCACGATTGATTTTCTAAACAGAAATGGTACGAATAAATCTAGTTCCGCTGCCTGGGATACTCAGCTAAAGACGCACTATCTTATCACTTAAATCCAAAAGATATCGCATCTCCATGGCGAGCGAGGAAGGGCCCTCAGACTGACTCGCGCGCCTAAACGGTGAGGAGTTGGCGCAGTACATCGGCGAAGGCGACAACTTATGCGACCTTCATGACAATGTCGTTCTCTCGCCCGAGCATCGTGCCGGCGTGCGCCGCGCGGTTTGGTTCTTTTGTGAGAGCGCCGCGCCAATGTCGTTCCCTCGCCGAAGCTTCGTGATGACGACATGGAATAATTCTCGGAATCAGCCGAGCAACATCTGTGTTATACACCGGACACATACACCAAAGATACAAAGGTCTCATACTCCCTCAGTGATTTACATGCTGATTTACATTTGCACTTACAAATATCAGAGTATAATTAAGAAATTCAGAGTACCATTCTGTTAACAAATATAAGAAAAATTTGAACATAACAAATTCGAAGCATAGAATATAAAGAAAAGGGCGATGCAGCGAAACATAGAAATTCTCCACTAGGTTTATGTTACACGTTTACGAGCACACAAGCTTCTTTGACCATATCTAGATCATGCTGTAGTCTCTCATAGAGTACTCCATTTCTCTCAAGACCTTGCTTCTTCATGTGTGGAATGGAATAATGATGACTTCCTCTCTTTCATGATTTGCGTCATGCATGTTTGATGCGTGAGAAAAATACGATTGGACTTTTCCACTCAATATTGGTGAAAATCTTCATCGACTTTGGCAATAATTTTGTCTATGTTTCTTAGGGGTGATTTCTGAAACATGGCTTGAATATATGCAAGAATCCAAGATCCAAAATATTGAGATCCGAAGAATTCGGTGGCTCACACATTAGCCTTATAAGTTATAACCCAAGATCCAAACATTTGCAGTTGCCGCATGTCTAAACACTGCATCATTGACATCAATATGTGTTTTCTCATTGTCCTGTTATATAAAAATAAGCTGGCATAAATCCTCAACAGGCCATTAAATAAGCTGGCATAAATCCTCAACAGGCCATTTCTGTTTATTGTAGGCAAGACTATGTTCACAATGTACTCCCGGCTATGAGCCTTTTTAACTGATGCCATTGCCTTTGTGATCAAGGTATCTCTATGTCTGTACCTACTGTATCTTTGTACCATGCGTGATCAATGGTCCTTTTCTTGATGCACGTTTGATGGGAAGATTGGCATGTTTGCCTTCGTTACAAAAGAGTATGCCATGAGGAACAATAGGTACATCGATAGAGGTACATTGATCACAAAGGCAATGACACCAGTCAAAAAAAGTCTGATAGTCGGGAGTATCTTGTGAACATGGTCTTGCCTGCAATAAAACAGAAATGGCCGGCTGAGGATTTATGCCAGACTATTTTTATCCAATAGGACAATGCCGAAACACATACTGACGTCAATGATGCAGTGTTTAAACAAGTGACAATTGTGGATGGGTTATAAGTCTAATGTGTCAGCCACCCAATTCTCCGGATCTTAATATTTTGGATCTTGGTCTTTTACAAATATTCAAACCATATTTTAGAAATCATCCCCAAGAAAAATAGACAAAATTATTGTCCAAGTCAATGAAGCTTTTCAGCAATATCCAGTGGATAGGTCCAATCTTATTTTTCTCGCACATCAAACATGCATGCAAATCATGATAGAGAGGAATGCATCATTATTCCATTCCACACATGAAGAAGCAAGTTCTTCATAGAAATGGAGCACGTCTTGAGAAATTACGGTGCAATCTAGATTTGATCGAAAAAGCTCGTGTGTTTGGGAACGTGTGACATAAACCTACTAGATAATTTCTATGTTTTGCTACATTGTTTATTTATTTATATTGTATGCTTCAAAGTTATGTTCAAAATTTCTTATGTTTGTTAACCGAACGGTACTCTGAATTTCTTTATTTTACTCTATTGTTTTTAAGTGGAAGTGTGAATTCTGGAGTCATTACAAATGCGTAGTGAATTTTGTGCTCTTTTACTGATTAATCATTTCGGCTACTCCTAGCTATTTTCCACCGATGAACTACTCCTTCCCAGCATCCGTCAAAAAAGAGGAACAGCAGCAGTAGTCTGGTTCGCTTGAGTCTAATCAAGCAACACATACTCACTCTCTGACTACTTGATGTCACTGTTCATGAACCAATGAAACATAAGTGTTTAAGGACGGTAGGTCAGCAGCAAAATCTTTAGTGTGTCCTTTACCACCTGCAACTCCCCTGGGTTTAATTCGACCCTAAAATTCGGTTGAATTTCCTCGCTTTGATCCTCTTCGACATTGCCTTGAGCTTCCTCTTATGCATGGTGATGAGATGCGCGTCTTTGTAGCTGGGTATCCCATGCAGCGGAAATAAATTTGTTCGTATTATTTCTGTTTAGGAAATCAATCGTGGGCTGCTGGCACCAAACGGAATTTGCTAAGCGGAAGATGCGCTTGGCGCTTCGGCTTTATGCATGCGAGGGCAAAAAAAGAAAAATCAATGAAGATCAGCTTAATCGCCTTCCATTTTGGGAAAAATCAAGGGTGCTTAGGGGCCTTATATATTGAGATGGAGGGAGTAGTTTTATTCTGTGAAGTGTATTTGTTGTACAGCATATGAGAATTGACAATGCTGTAAAATACCAGATAGATCCTTGGCAGTAAGAGACTTCGAAGTCCAAAGAAGTGTAATAACAGAAGAACTCCAACTATTAAAGGAACATTGGCACACATCTAAATTTTTTGATATGTCAAATTGCTCATGGAAGCACCTAAAGGTTATGATTTATTACTCTTAAAGTTCTAAGAAAAGTTTACACAAAAATAGTCCTCAGGAAAGGACAACAAGCCAACAAGTGACAGTAAAAAGACTCAAGAGGAATACCACAACGTTTTTACGTACGACTCTTTCTGTTTCAGCAATATTTCCTGCTGTGACTCACATCCATTTACAGTTAATAGTCTGGCATGCCGGAGATCTGCCGTTGGAGTTTAGAACAAGTGTTCTGGAATGATTTGCCATGCTGAACTGACTACTGCTATTCAATATTCATTCTGCACATTTGCTCCCACGTACCCAAGTACATTCATCTGAATTCTAACTGACTTACTATTCGTTCATGTCTATTCGCAGAACATAATCGCGGCACACAGCGTCGAGACCGCTTCCCCAGAAGTATCTGCCATGTACTTCCGGCATCTTTGCTCGTTTTGTGAACATGAGAAGTTCATCTTTTTTTTGTGTGTGTGTGTGTGTGTAGATAATGAAGGTGCATCAGCATAGGTTGAGACTTACTGGTGAACTGCAAGTGAATACTTTTGCTCGATTCGGATCAGCTCTGCGAAAATGGAACTTGTAATTGTATTGAGTAGTCTTGCGTGACAATTTCCTGTCACGCGCTCCGAACAGGAAGAAATCTGCATTTGCCTCTAACTAGTAAGGTTGCCAGTGGTTCATTGGAATTGTAAAATTGGTGTTACCAAGATAAATACATACTCCCTCCGATCCATAATACTATAAGATTTTTTAGCTTTTGTAAAACGGATGTATCTAGACACCTTTAGTGTGTGGTTCACTAAAATATTTTTAGTTACATTTGTTAAAAAAAACTAAAACATGTTATATTTTGAAACGAAGAGATACTACTACATGGCGGCCAGAGGGATGGCCGGGGTGGCGTGGGAGACATCCGGTCAGTCTTGGTTGGAGCAGGCCGACGAAAAGAAGGAGCCGTAGGGTTGATATCCGACGGTCGTCCGCGTTGTTGGACTGCTCTTCCAAAGGAAAAATTATCAATCAGGCTGAGATCCAGGTTCGTAACCGGTGACCGTACCCGAAGCCCAGCGAACCTACCCGGCAGCCGGCGCCGGCAAGCTACGTCGTCCGTTCGTCCCTCTCTCCCAAACCGCCGACTCGCCGAGGCCCCAATTTTCGCGGGCACTCGACGTCGCACGCGCTTCAGTCCACCGGAAGCGCGACGCCAGCCACCTCGAACCCATCTGCTGGGGTTGGCGCGGAGCGGAGATCCGAGGTCCAGCCGGATTCATCTTCTCCATTGGTAAGCCCGTCCTTTCTCTTCCTCCGATTGATGCATCGATTTTCTTGATCGGCTCTGTTCACGTCCTCGCCGCGAGCAATCAGAGCCCAATTCCCCTTGGGCTGCTCTCCTTCTCCCCGCCATTCCCTTCCCGAGGCAGCAGCCCTTGCCACGGAGGAGCAGATCCAGCATCTCTGTCGACCTGCCCACGGGCTGCTCTCAGATCTGGAGCTGCCCTGATTCACGTGTCTGGCGTGCAACCTGCGATACACGCTGCCGGGATTGTAGTCCCATTGCTCAGAGCAACTGCCCTGTCATGGTGCGTTGAGTTGATCCCATGATGCCGGCCGCCCCCATTGGTCTGCCACGCTTTGTAGATTTGTCCCAAATTTAGTTCACTTCGAGAAATTCCTCTTGAATAAGTTAGTGATGCAGTTTGATGATATCAATCTTAAATTTTGTCATCATGAATCTGCAGGTGGACTGTATCATTGGTTACCAGTCGAGCTTTAGAAGACGATGTGTCTCGTGGGCCTATTTGTTCTTGACGGTCCGGTGGAAATTTGTTGAATTGGACAGGGTCACTGGTCTGTTGATATGTCACTCAAACTTCCACTTCCGCAAGGGCTCTCATTTTTCAAAGGTGTTGGGTGGTTCGAGGATAGTAAAGCTGACTTAGCTGCCAAGCAGCAGTTGGCTCCGAAATTTAAGCTCCAGACAGATAAGGAGGTGTACAGACCTGGTGATTCAGTTACCGCGACTATAGAAATCTGTAGCCCTGGCCCTGCTAGTTTAAAGGATGATGCGGGAACAGTGTCGGGTGAAGATGCCCCATCTCTCTTGGTTGATGGGCTGTCATTCGAACTTAAAGGAATTGAGAAGTTGGATAGCCAATGGTTCTCTGTTGCAAAGCCCTTACCAGGGTCTAAGCAAAGGAGAGGTATAGTCTAGCTACCTTATCTGAATAACTGATCAATGTATCTTTTATTTAATATGTCTGATAAGTGATAACCCTCTTATGTTGTGATTGGTAACATAGGTGAATATTTGTTTTTGGATTGTTCGGCGCCATCATTAGTCTCTAAAGTAATAATTGCTTCGGGGCAATCAAAAACATGTAAGTTATCTCTTGTTCTGGAGGATTAATACTGCACTTATGTAAGGTTACATTTCTAGATTGCTTGAAACATAATTATTGTTCATATGCTTTACCTGCATTCTTTCCTAGTAGTGTACAAATGTTGGTGTAATGCAGTAAATGGATTTTCCTTTACTTGTTCTTCTGCTAACCATGTGTCTCATCTATCACCTTGTATATAAAAAAAAGGCTTGTATCTGATCTAAAATAATAGTTATCAATCTATCCATGTTTTCTTTTTTCCATATTACCTCGAAGTCAAACAAGAGTACAGTATTGGCTATAGAGTATGAGGATTTAGGGATATGATACAGCATGTTCCTCAAACACTTTATGAGAGTAGGTTCCTGTTTAGCCTAGGATCTTCAGTGGACCATGGATAGTTTTTCTCCTGTTAACCTGCTTGCTTATCTAAACTCTTCCGTTTAGGATCTACGCTTTTTCTTATTGGAATTTCGCTTTTTCTTATTGGAATTTGTAACTCAGCTGAAAATAAACCTTCTGCAGATACTGTACGTCTTGAGCTCCCGAAGATTTTACCACCATCATATAGAGGCATCAGTATTCGCTATATTTATTATGTTAGGAGTACATTGTTTGGGAACTTGATTGAGGGTAATGGAGATCGAACTGAAGGCCATGTAAATAGTGCGGTTCAACTGGTGAGTTTTCTTCTTCCAGTTGACATAAAATTGTACTCCTTAAGTTCACACATTCTGTGCTGAAATATTGGAAGCGTTGATCTGGTAACCATCAGTAATTTCATTGATAATTTGGACTACTAAATCAACGACACTTATTATGGACCGGAGGGAGTATTAGTGCTTAGCTTGTGACCTGTGAGGTACTTCGAGTGCATGTATAGTATAGGTGCTAGTGGGATCATTTTGGATCTAATGTTCTAACTATCCTAGAAAATACATTGTTTAAATATTCAATTTTACCATAAGATATGAAAGCCAAGTAAATACCATGCAAAATGGGGCGTTGCAGCTCAAGCATTGGCCAAACACCCATACAACCTTCTATCCAAGGACACCGTACGGCAGTGGTCAAGTTTACTGAAGTGTTAAAACATACAGTGTTTTAAGAAACAGTCTTACTTAAGTGTCAAAAACATTTGTCATAATGACGTTCTATGCCTGGGGATTTAGGGCATGTGAACGTGTAGACCCAAAACCTGACAGAAAGACATCGACTGGTGTTAGTTCTAGCTCAACCTAGCCTGGATCAGAAGAATGCGATGATACGTGCCTCCATTATATTGTGATGGGAGGCAGCTGCAGGCTTCTGTATATTTGAGCATTATATGGTCCATCTGTTTTCTCTATTTGCATAAGAAAGACTATGTTTAATGTTAGTTTTCGTATCTCCTTAAAGAGAGCTTGATCCCTAATGCATTTCCATGCTTCTTAAGCTAGCCTTGAGCTAAGCTCATTGCAAATTTTTCACTGTACTGAAAAGTGCAAGTTGATACCTTTTTCTCATTTCTAGAATCAATGTTCTACTTCGTACCCAGTCTGTAATGCAATTATCCAAGTTTCAGGCATAACAATTAAGTCACATATCCCAGAAGGATGGCTAAAAATTGACTTCGTTTACGTAGGAAGCTCGAGTCCCGTTGCAGATATGTGTTTCCCAGAAAAGCAGCAACTTACTTGATGAAGGTCAGTGATGTGAATGCAGTAATTTGAGTTGCACTTAAACCATTCTGTGTGTGAGAGTGTTACTCCTCTACTAATTTTCTATTAAGTAGTATGACTCACACTGAAGCATGCGGGCATACTCACTGAAGATATGCTATGCTTGATGTACTATCTGGTGCACATTTTTCTATCACACTAAATGCAAAATATTAAATCTGCAGGGGGGCTATCTATTTTTGCTAAGTTTGAAAATAATCATTAATTACGGTATAAGTAACTGTCATCATATGTGCACTGTCTTCTCTAGGCATTAATGAATCATATAGTCTGTATCGCTACATCCACTCCTCATAGTTCTTGCTGTGATTGTTAGACATATTGGTCCTTTCAAAATTATCATACAGATTCACATCTTTGTGCAGTTGGTATAACTTTTTGTGCTTTGTGTAAAAAATGATGTCATAGCACCTTGTCCTTAGTGGCGCACAAGTCATTTTTATGCAACATGGACACTCTTCTAAGTCAATTCCACTTTCACTGGGGTCCCTATGGGTGACTGAATTCCAGTGGTTGCTTCTTTCAGGAAAAAAAAATACTTGTAGCTTTCTATTTTTCTTGAAAATCTACATATATGTCAGGCTTCTTAAATAATCTAGTGGAGACTGACACCACACTCAATTAAAATGGAGATGCAAAACAACAAAGGAATGCCGCAGAGTTGTTAGTGGATGTGCAACATCAGACATCTAGTACTATTACAAGTCTTTACTATGTTATTCCTCAGCAATGCTAAACTGTTTGCATATCTCAGGGAGTTTTCCGCTCTCAGTTGAGCAACTGAGTATATTTTGGAGGGAAAAAGATGAAGATTCAGAATGGGTGAGTCCTTATTTAGCTTTTAACCCATCTCCCAGATTTCATGACACGCAATTATGTTTTATCTGCTTCTTACACGTTTCTTGCATGTGTTTGTTTCTATGGGAATGTCTTGTATGAGTTGTCCATAGTCATTTGTATCAGTACTAAGCAGATCCGTATTTTGTTGTTTTTGTTAACTTCTGTTTTCTTATTGCAGATTAGAGCAAATGATAATACTGATCTAGAAGAAGGATATGATAGTTCAAAAGATGAAGTTTCATCGGTTTCCTCATACAACCCTTCCAAATCAAATACGGAATTTCCCCTCAGGAACTCAACATCGACACACTCCTTGTCATCACGTCTCTCCACCAATGAAGCATTGTATTCACAGGGAGAGCGCTCCACTTTCCCATCATATAATGCCATTCCTCGATTGTCAGTCTCCGAGATTTCAGACGATCATGGTGGAGGTAAAGGGTGAACCTTATAGTTATTGTGCGGTTTTGCGAGAGCTGCAATACTCATAAGGAAATACCAGCTTCACAATACTGTCATCTTTCGTTCTATAGAATTTTATCTGCTTATGTCTACTTTTTAACTTTGTGAACGTTTTAGCTCCAAATTTTCTTTTCATGAACAGAGGCTTTTTAGTTGTCCTCACTTGTTCAAACTGAACTTTTTTTTAGGCATCTCTTTAGGTTTTTAAACCATGCTTATTCCCGGCCATTTCACAACGAAATAAGAAGTGTTACATTAGTCAAGTTTCCATGAGAATGCTACCTATTTGGCTTTTCCATAAAGAGTCAGGGTTCTGTATGAACAAATTTTGATGGGCATGTGTCAATATTTTTTGATAAGTAGTATTTATTTATATCAGACAGCCTTATACTTCCACTGTTGGTGTTTAATTAAGTAAATGGTACAAACAGGAATGGTGTCACCTCTAAGGAAGCTAGAACATCTGCATCTAGATCATCCTCCAAACGATCAAAGGTTTTCTTTAGACTCCGATCGGCCAAAAGATGACGTTGGACTCCCTCTCACACCAAAACATATTGAACCGTCTGGATGTAAGCCACTATGCCTCAGTTGTGGAGTTAATTTAGTTCATCACTGGTCCTTTTGTTGTAAATTTACATGCCATGTGACCAAAAATGGTTTCCAATGCTTAGTTGCCGTTCCAATGTTTTTGCAGCAGAAGGCTTTATGAGAGGAAGATCATACAATATACGAATAGATGATCAAGTCTTGCTTCGTTTCTCACCAAAGAATTCTGACTCAACTTATTACTTTGGTGATATGGTATTCGTATTAGCCTTATTATGCTTGTTACTGCTTTATCATTGATAGAGCTGATTATCTGAGTTTACCGGTTGCAGATTGGTGGAGCACTCACTTTTTTTCATGAAACTGGAACACGTAGATGCCTAGAGGTAAAATACTAAGCTTAATGAATTACTCCCTCCGACCCATATTAGTTGACTTCGATTTGTCTAGA
This sequence comes from Avena eriantha, assembly GCA_910589775.1. Classification (NCBI taxonomy): domain Eukaryota; kingdom Viridiplantae; phylum Streptophyta; class Magnoliopsida; order Poales; family Poaceae; genus Avena; species Avena eriantha. The sequence goes on from OU342746.1 coordinate 230,958,572, forward strand.
TTCGGATGTATCTAGTACTAAAACATGTCTAGATACGTCCAAATCTAGACAAATCCAAATCAACTAATATGGGTCGGAGGGAGTATTATGTATTGAATTGGGATTAACTAATTGTGGTACTTCACAGGTATCTGTAACCTTGGAAACATCAGAAACAATTAATCCTCGTGTAATACATCCTTCAAGAAGGGTCTCACCCTCAATAACCAAGGTATCTTTTCTGCAGCTACAGGGGTATCTCCATGATCAGATTCCATTTGTGCATGGAGTTTGATTAGCACATTATACCTGGTGTTATTTGTTGGGATTACTTAAGATGTGTGTAATTCCAAAGTACCCAATCTTGATAAAGGGTACAATGAACTTCCACCTTCAATAAACTCCTCTGAAAATCACCGCATTAAATAATGCTGCTGGCCTTTGTATTTCACACGTGTTCGATGTAAATGCCCTTGTCTTTCATGTCTCCACATCCTTCTCAGTGGCTGCAATGATTGTGGTGTTGGTTGATGTGGGCAAATCTAACTGGGGGCTTGCACTCACAAACTTGTTTAACCTATGCACAGAGCAAAGTTGCCATCTCCACCTTTGGATCCAAAGTTATCTGCAGTGAAATCGAGCTGCCGCCACCATGAATCGATCATTAAATGGGCAGGAGCTTGCAGTTGTGGTCAACTGGTCATCCATGTACATCCCTGACCTGAATACCTGCCAGCTTCATGGTAGTTACTCCCTGGTAGGTCGTTTTAAAATTCGAGAAGGCTAGAGATGTGAGGGGACTGCTTATAGAGGCAAAACAGACAAGATGGCCACTAGTGCAGAACTGGCTGAGGTCGGATTGGCCCAGAGATAGGTGGGAAAGCATAACCTGACATAGTTGAAAGAGGGAGGTCGTAAAAGGAAGAAGGCGTGATACTATTGTCCACAATTAGTGAAACATGTAGCCCGCTGGTATCTTTCCTAATTTGTCGAGTTCGTAGTGGCATTTTTCAAAGCCATCACTTTTCTGTGACATGTCTAAACAGCCAGTTTTTTCAGTATTGAGAAAACAGAAAAGGAAATGTGCTGATGCTCTCAGACAGTCACATGATAAGCCATGACCTCATGACCATCAAAAGATAGTTTAATACGAACTTCTGTATTTACCTTATGATGACAATAATAAACATATATTACGGTAATATCAGATGTCACGAGTTCTTACTAGCTTATTATTCAAGTAGCTTGGTCTATTTGAATGTTTACTTCTATTCTGTAAAACACAAGACCTGTGTTATTTTATGATCCAACCTTGACTCCGTGAGCAGGTACACAGTGAACATCATGAAGTTGTTGCAGATCTTCATCAGACGAGTTTTCTCTTTTCAATTCCTATTGATGGACCAATGTCATTTGCTACTTCAAAGGTCTCTGTACAGTGGTCCCTTAGATTTGAGTTCTTCACAACCCCTGCAGGAATGGACTTATCTAGGTATGTAACGTGATGATTTTATTGGAGTCAATTTGTGTTTACTATTACACTTTCCATGTGCATGTGTTTACCGCAAGTTAGTCAATGACATGCTACCTCCATATGTAGATATAACGTTATTTTCTTTATGTTCAGCAATTTTGTTAGAAGTGTTGTCCGGTACCGGTGAAGTGTGAATATTTCTAGTCTGTTGCTGCTAGCTTCGAGTCGGTAATCCTGTTCTGCCTTTGGCAGGTATGAGCATCCACTCCTTGTTGAGAAAAGAGAGAAGGGGGACTGGGTCCTCCCAATAACAGTTTATGCACCTCCACAGCGTAGACGAGCTACTCATGGAAGAAATGATAGATCTGTGTTAGTTGGAAATTTGTTCAACTCTTGAAGGTATGCAGTCTCTCTAACTATAATTAAATTCTTTACCTATCTTGCTTTGCCAAAGTGTTACTTTGTGAAGCTGGAAAAGTATTACCAGAGTATTTTTTTTTCATTGTGAGTTGTCAAGTGATCAGTAAATGTTCCAACTGAAGTGTTTGTTCTTACTAGGTTGAATTCTAGCTTCTGGTTGGTGTATAGCTCTAGTTTAATCGAACGACTTGTGTTTATTCCATCTGGTTTCTTTGCATGTTCGCCCTACTTCTATTGTTTGCACATCTGATTTTATCTTTGTTATCGTCTGAACTATATTCAAGCCATTGCTCTGTATTCCCTCCGTTTCAAAATACAAGATGTTTTAGCCTTGTTCTAAAACACATGTATCTAGACACCTTTTAGTGTATAAGTTCACTCATTTTGTTCCGAATCTGCACACTAAAAGATGTCTAGGTACACGCGTTTAAAAAAAAGAGAGAGGCTAAAACGTCTTATATTTTGAAACGGAGGGAGTAGTAATGTTTTGCCGTTGTACGCATATAATCTGAATATCTAACCACCTTTTATCTTAATTTCAGATTCACAAGTTGCTGCGATCTTTGCAAAACAGTACTCCCTCCGGTCCGTCCGAACCTGCGACAATTAAATCAACCTGTGACAATTAAATCAGATCGGGGAGGGAGTAGCAGGTTTACATCTGTGGACCTCCGGTGAGTAGTTTTGCAGTTCGGCATGCACCACTGGACCCAGGTCATACGTGTAAAAAACCTAAAAGGATAAAGATGACATTTTAAGCGAGGGGAAACTAGGGTTACACGAATAGTCCGTCTGATGTATAGTCCGTCATCAGAGAACAGAACAGGAACTGCTGCATTGGCCCTTTGATTTACGTGACACCAGTAGTGCAAGATACGATACATACCATACCAATGTCCCGTGGCAGTCGTCACCGTGACATCGAAATCCAATGTATAACTTTTTTTCTGATGAAGTGAGTTTTCTGGGGGTGCTCGGGCTACCTTCCTTGTAATTCCATTCTTCTAGCCGTGCAATGTGTGTACTCTCATAGACAGCTATTGCAATGTGTGTACCCTCATAGGCAGACTTGTAGCCGTACCCAACCCTAACCTATCTTGTTCATCACATAAATTGGAAAGCTATATTCCATTGGGGAGACAAATAGTCTAATTCTCCCCTTCTTTTTGGGTGACGGGTGCTGTCGGGTTGTGGCAGCAGATTTTCAGACTTGTTGCTGTTCTGAAGCATGATTCCAGACCTTGTGATAGATATAACACGTGGTCACAGGCGTGTGCACAAGGCACCATTCGCAGGCGTTCACGTCGAGCCTGTGCACGCCTTTCCTCCATTAGGTACCCTGTCACCTCGCCACACTGATCCTCGCGGTCACCACTCGGCGATTTGTTTCGTTTTTCCGGGGCAAGTGGCCACCTGATGGAGACCTGAAGAAACAAAACCATGGCTGCCTGCTCCGTGGGTGGGAGGAATGACCAGACAACTTGAGACGACGAAGTGTCTGCATCGGTCCTTCGCCGTCCGGGTGCCGGCAACTTGCTATCCTGGATTGCTACTTCTCGTACCTGCACCTTTTAATTAGGAGTTGACACTAGGGTCTAAGTAGATTGGCATCATCAGCATCAGCCCAGCTCAGCGTAGCGACCCACCTTTTCCCCCTTCCCCTTGGAAAAGTATGCATGATGCTGCTACCAATTTAGTATGGTTCTATTCCGCATTGCCGGTTGCTAATAATAGTTTTATTACTTTTCCCCTCCCCTTTCTCGTTGCTACCTATACGCAATAAATCACCATTTTGATCTTGCTATGATGAATTTTAACAAACTACTACTCCCTTCTCTCCTAAATATAAGGTGTTTCGGCAAGCAAATTTGACTCGCCCAAACGTCTTGTGTTTAGGAGCGGAGCAAGTAGCCCATTTGGCAACATCTTGCTAGAATACCTCATTGACTCCTAGGATTACAAAGGAATAAGAAAATATACGATGGTTCCTTCCTTCAAAAAATAAAAGATATGATTGTCATGTCATGTCATGGTATCTTTTAATCCTATATGTATGATCGAAACGATGATTGATCGCTTATACGAAAGAACATATAAATCTTTTCAAGAGGCCGGTTGGAGTCGGTGAAAATTTTCCTACGAAATGTAGAGCAAAGGGATCCTTGCAGAGAAAATTCTGTAAAATGCATTGCAGAGGAATCTTGAGTTTACATATTGATTCCGAAATTTTGCAATTTATTATTCTTGCTTCTAGCATTGTTCCATAGCGCATAACCCGAAACCGTCTCCATTCCAAGGACGTGAAAAATAATAATTTACGTGCCTTGCTGATGTCTGCTCCATGACATCACAGCACGAGAGCACCAGCCACTAGGGCTAAATAATCGTTGCTCTCTTATGAAATTTCTCATTGATGGACCTGGATCCACTGATACAGAGAACGTTAAGATACAGAGTACCCATCAGGTGTAATTATTGTTTATTAGTGCATCTCTTTCGATAACACAGTTGATTAGTGACAGCATATGCTGTTGTTGGCCGTTGGTACAGCCCCAGAGGGCAGCAACTTGGGGTGCTCCAATAGTCCCCCTCAATAGTTTCCAACTAATTAATCAGATAGCTTTTGAATGTCATCGTGCTATTTAATTAGTTACCGGCCAGAGATTTGTCTTCTTTCTTTTTTAGTTTATATCTTGCGTAAATGAGGAATTCAGGTGCCGGCTAGTTTGTACACTAAATTTATCTCATACTTCCTTCTTTTGTAAATCTATTGCACATACCTATTCGATTGCCGATAATATGTTCACACTGGCTCTTTCGTAGTTTCATATTTTTTTTACTCAAAATACAAAATAACAACCATCAAAACAACAAATGTGGATAAGAACACATACAAAGGTATTCCATATGCACTTTTTTAAATACTAAGGTGGCAATTCCTGTACCTCTCATGAAAATATACTATAGGAAGTAAACAACTGCTCCTAGAATGCTCAGCAACCATCATGAAAAAGTCCACTTTATCAATGAAGACAACATATTTTTTAGCAACCTCTGTATCTGACTTCTGAAACTGCCAAAAAAAGGAACCACCTGTACAATATTGTCTAACCAAACAAGTTTGGTAGTTGGGTGGAGACAACTGTGTTGAGCCAACAGCAAAACACCACCACCCAAAAGTTCTTTTTTGGACACGATATGGTTGATGCTAGATACTTCCATTGGACACTTAGACTTTCCACCAAAAAACTAGCATATGGAGATTTATATCCAGCGTCTTGGAGAGACATGGATAATGGAGTAGAACTTTTGGGTGTCCTTGAACCAAACCATGATGGGAAGTGTACAAGAGGCAGCAAACACCAACATTCTGTGCTGCGGCGCCTTGTGCTCAATTTTTCCTAGATACAAAGTACTTCCCCGGTAGAAGACCCAGAGGAATAATACATATGAGATGTCCATTGTGATGAATCTTCCAGCATTTCACCTAGAGAGGAACTGAAGACATGAAAATGATGTGGAAATTAAGGTGACGTGTGGCGGACTTAGAAAGAGTTCCGATGGGCACACACCCCGCGCTAGTTAACGCAGGGATGAACTTCTTCTATGCAATTAATGGCTGAAAGTGAGATGAAAGGTTGTTGATTGCATAAAATATCCTAGGAGTTTTTATAGGATAAGATGCATCATGGAGGACTACTGGATATTTCTATGAATCGTTGGCTATTGTTTGTCAAATAGCTGAATGCAGAGTCAACTAAACATGTGCACCATAACTCTGGTCTGAATTTTTGTGACGCCCTTCAGCACGATTATCTATCCGTATGTTCGTAAGTACAAAAGTACATCTCAGATCAGTAGTGTATGCCATTGCTCCAAATTGTGGACAAATTAAATAGAACCACTGGATCTTGTTTAAGATAGCAGAACAAATAATAATTTCTAAAACTAGTGAACTAGGGATTAGCCTGTGTAAGCATCGCTTTCTGCCAGCGTAGTTACGCATCTGCATAATAATGGTAATGGCAACACACAACCGGACTAGCTAGATAAGACTTGACCAAGAAGGTTGCCATACAAAATGGGGTCATTTCCATGGAGGGATTAGTACAACCACATACGACTATTTGTTTACTTTGTTTTGCAATTAGTAAATAGACATAAACACCGCCTAATTGATGGAATCATGGAGCTCCATCTTGTGCACGCACAAGGGAAAAACTTTTCAGCTTTCATTAACATGGTGAGTTTTTTTTCTTCCATTTCCAATAATGAAACGGAAGAATAGCGATCAAGAATGCAACTTGCAGTGTAGAATAATCGGAAGTTCATCGATCTTTATCCAGTTCACAAATATCACCGTGTTCTGAAGCAAATAACTATCTGCAACCATGGGTGCAAGAACTTCCACCGCTCAGTACTACAATAATTATGTTCATTTAAAGAAAAGGAAGAGTGAATCCACCAATTCTCTCAAGCAAAGTGCAAAATTCGTCACGCGACAAGAACAAAAAGAGACCACGAAAACATCTGTAACTAGCTGACTAACTAAGCCAGAAAGGATGCGCACATTTCACCAATCAAATCCCTCCTGGACGATCCGAGAGGAGGCTCCAAGAAGTCAGGAGCCATAATGGTTCCCTGGAAGACGTCCTCCTCCAAGAAGCTCAAGAAACCCTCAGGGTTGAGATCCATCCACAGCTCGCCCAAGTCGAGGTCGCCGCCGCCGCCGAAGCCGAACCCTCCTTCCTCCACCTTCACCACCTCGCACTTGATCTTTTTCCTCCTCATGTTCGCCTGCCGCGCCACGGAATCCTCGGCCGGCGCCGCCGCCGCGGGCGACCTCTTCTTCTTATGTGGCTTCTCCTCTACGGGCGAAGGCGGCGTCGGAGGCATGGATGGTGTTGTCACGGGCTTGCTGCAGCCGTCGTCGTCGTCGGCGGCAGGTTCCTGGTGCTGCTGCCTCCCGGTGAGCCGCTGCACGAGGTCCCGGAAGTTGGCGGCGTCGGTGTTGATGATCTCCGGCGCGACTATGTGGATGATCTTTATGGCTGGCCGCGTGGTGGCAGTTCTGGATGGGTGGTGGCGCGAGGAGGCCTTGTGCTGCGCCGCCGCCGGCGTGGACGGGCTCATGCTGCCGTGGTCGTAGGCGTGCTCTCCCATTAACTTGCGCGCGCGCGGGCAGGCAGAGATAGAGACTAGAGAGCAAGGTCGGAGGTGGACGATAGATGCTGCTGATAAGAGAGCTAGGAATGAGCGAGGATGAGAAGCGGGAGGAGGAGGCGCGGAGGTATATATGGCGGGAGGAAGGAGGTGGCTTGCTGCGAGGACGGCGATGAAGAAATGGGGAACAAGCCAATCTCGGGCTCCAAATGTTTGAAGTATAGCAGTAGTACTAGGAGCAGTACAAGTGATGTCACGAGCGGAAGTGGAGAGAATTTGTAGGTAGTTTAAAGAAGATGTCGGCCTTGTTTTGTACCGCACCGTCTGCTTAGGAACGCCGTGTGGATTCACTTTGCCAGTCCCCGACACTTGCTAAATAACATCTTTACCTTTTCGGTCGTAAGCAAGACGGTACTAGTATTGTTCATATTTTATTTCAGCGTCGACGGTCTATTTTTGTCTCGTTTGTCCATGTAAGTTAGCATGTACTCACTCCCTTCATAAATATAAGACATTTTAATTTTATAAAATTAATGTTCAATGTCAATCTTTCACTACTTTGTTTGGACCTTGCTTCTTCACTTAATGCTTGCTTTCCGGCCCGGTCTTTCAAAAGAATTTGACCCGTCACGCTTTGAGGCTCAGGATTGTATCTAGACTTTTTTAGTGTATAGGTGCACTCTAAATCTCTATGAATCTACACATTAAAAAGATCTAGATACATTCGATTCACAAAGCTAAACTGTCTTATATTTCCGAACGGAGGGAGTAATACAGAGTACATCTTTGTCTGGCTTGTGTGTCCATCTGGTTAGCAGCTCGAGAAACAACTCGGAAATCAGCTCGAGAAACAACTCGGAAATGTCACATTTTGAAACGTTCTTGAACATCAGGAATGGCATTATTTGCTTACCCATCGATCGTGTCACGGGTGTTGAGCTTTCTTTCTTTTCTTTCGGTGCCGGGATTTTCCACGGAGCGAGCTATAGCTAAGAGCTTGCGCGCGTGCGGTTATGCGTCCCGATTCGATCTGCTGCCTGTCTCATCAGTATCCAACAGCGATCGCACGAGACGGCGGGCGCGCTCGCGGAAGTAACGCCTTGATGTGCTATACCCAGCGGCCCGCCTGCGCTCGTCGGGTGAGTGAGCGAGCAGTGAACCTGACGCTAGGCAAATCAGGTTCCTGTTTTTCTTTTTAAAGGAAGGACCTGGAAGCTTTCACTAATCAAAGCGGCGTAGCAAAAATACAGCCAAGCCCCTAAGAAAAGGGGAGTTCGGAGATAAGGCTGACGCTTTTCCGAAGAAGACCCTGGAAAAAAAGGCAGAAAACGTGACCCGGTCCTTGGGATTCCTCACCGCATCTGGGAGACCAACCAACACGGGGGTCAATGTCGCCGTCGGCAGCTTGCCACTTGGGGCGTCAGCCGTGGATCCCATGCTGAGGTCGGAGAAGATCCTCCAAAATGGCACGCCGGCCTGGAGGAAGGAGCTCGGGCTACCAATGCTTCCGAGCCTGGAGCGGCTCCATGCGCCATGGATAGCGGTGACGGAACTCGTCGGCCGTCGCTTGGGGACTCCATAATTCGCAGCTTCCGGGGCGGCGATCGCCATCACATCCAGAAGAGCAGTTAGCACCAGCCCTCTTGCCGGCGAGATGACACTCCTGAGGAACAACAAGCCGACGACCCCATCCTTGGGCTCTTCAGGCGAGCAACAAGAATAACAGTTGAGGCTCTTCCCCTCGCCTCCACGGCCGGTCGGAAGAGGAGCATCAACTCTATGCCGATGAACCTGAAAAGCAAAGGAACTAGCCAGACCAAGGGTTTGACCGGCGGCGAGGTTATTTAGGGGCGGCGCCATGGTGAAGACGAGCAGTAGCCAGAGGCACCATGCCCATGCCGCTGTCACAAAGACGAACATCGTCCTACCGTCGCCGCTCACGCAGGAGACGAAGGCGCTCCGCCTAGCGACCAAGCGCCAGACTTCACACAGGGGAAAACTAAACCTAGACTAATGCTACTACCTAGGCCGGCGCCTCTCCTCGCCATCTCTTTGCAACATTTCGTCGGGAGAGAAATTAAAGACATGAAAATGATGTAGAAATTAAGGTGAGGAGTAGTAGACTTATAGAGTTTTTTGATGGACACACTGAAAGGACACTAATGCCGCCGGACACTAATGCCGCCTAGAGGAGGTGGGTGAATAGGAGGTTTAAAACTTTTACGAGATAGGTTTAACAAAGACGAAATAAAACTAGCATTTACTTTATCAAGCACAAAACCTATATAAACTACGATTCAACTATGTGCACCAACAGCTTATGCCAAGCAATACAAGCAACTATGTGATAGCTAGATATATGACTTTAAGCACGAAGGCTATCATAAAGTAAAATGCATAAATAAATAGCTCGGGTATAGAGATAACCGAGGCATGCGGAGATGACGATGTATTACCCAGTTCCTCCCATAAAGGGAGTACGTATCGTTGGATGGGTCAGCGGTACTAAGACCACCACGCAACAAAAGGCCTCACCCTATTCTCTTGTGAACCTCGCCACTAGAGGTCTGGTTCACTTATTCACTATCGGTGCTCTTGTCGGTGGAAATCCGTAACCTCTCACAAAGCTTGGAACACTTATCCACAAATCAATTGGAGGCTCCCAACAAACAAGCTTGGGGAAAGCTCCACAATTTAATTGGAGGCCCCAAGAAATCCATAAACCTGCAAAACAACTAAATCGTCAAGGGCTCCAAGAATCCAAGAGTAAAAAGCTTCTCACCTTTCACCCAACCGAATCCTCACTGAGAACTCAAACCGATACACCAAATGCAATGGCAAGAACATAAGAAGTGCTCAAGTCCTTCTCTCTCAAATTTCACCAAAGCTACAAAATCTTTTGGGGAAATAAGATAGGAAGAACACAAGAGGAAATCCACAAAAGAAACCCCAAGATCTAGATCCCAAGATGTTCTTCTCACATAGAAGAGAGATGGATTGGTGGAGTTATAGATCTAGATCTCCCTTTTCAGATCCCCCAAAAAGAATCAAGAAATATGGGAGGGATTGAGAGTATTTGCAAGCTCTTGAAGATAGAAACGATGGAGGAGAGAGGGAAAGCAAGGAACAAGACCAATGAGGAAGAAGGGGGGCCTTTTATAGCCCCTCTAACCAGATATGACCGTTTAGGGTGTCCCATGCCAGATAATCCGCCCCTGGATATTTTGGGGTACCCTGGGCGAAAATATGGCTAAGGACTTCGCAGCGCGAGCCTTAGTCTAGGGGGTAGATATTTGGGCCGGATATTTCATATTTTGGCCGGATAACAAACTGGCAGAAATAGCAAAACTGAAACGAACATAACTTTTGCATTTAGACTCTGATTTTGATGATCTTGGGCTCGTTTAGAAGATAGTAACGAGCTATACAAGATCATACGGGAACCATCATAGTACAAAAAGGGAGGATAGAACCAAATGATGAAAGTTTTAACCTATCTATAAAAGACAAATCGGTAAAACCTTCAATATCGAAAATGCAATGGAGAATGCATATGAAATCCATTTTCGATGAAACTAATATTGTCATGGATATAAAACAAGCTCCAAATCCTCTCATGGATAAGAACCAAATAATAACCAAGAAAGATGATGCCAAGAATGCAAAAGTTTGAGCTCTCTCTAAAGGATATGATCAAATTACCCACTCGAGAGGCCCTCTTGATAGTACGGTTACCTATCCTATAAACCAGTCTCCCAAACTAACACCAAGAGACCGGTAAGAAAGAAACCCTATAAATAACATACCTTTACCTTGTGCATATTCCACTTGAGCATGATGATGACGATCTTGTACACCTCAAGATGGAACACCATTCTTGATTGCTCTAGCTTAGTGAAGACTTGGAATTTGCTCCCCCATACTCCACTATGGGGGAGCCTCTCTTTTAGGCATATCTTCACATATCCATGATCACCATAAGGATGGCAAGCTTCAAGCATATGCTCTCTTTGAGATGGCTCATCTTGAACTTGCACTTCATTTCTTCTTTCTTTATTATGTTGATGTCTCGAAGGTACACTTGAGATATCACTCCATCTTATTCTTCAATACACATTTGCCATAGGCTCTACTCTCTCATGACCAATCTTTGGATCACTCTTTCAACATATTTCTCATCACTTGATCTTCTTCACTTTCTTCTTCTTTCGACCTTCCATATGGATCAAACATTTCTTATGGACATATCCTTAAGTATAACTCAAAACAAACATTAGTCCATAGGGATTATCATTGATTACCAAGACCACACTAGGGGCACACATGCAGTTTCAACCTCCCCCATTTTGGTAATTGATGACAATCACTTTGAGAGGGTTTATATAAGAAATTTAATTAACAAAAATGGTAGTGCCAACATCAAATACTACATAAGTATGCGATGTGGGTACACCCAAAATATATAGAGCAATCTCTCCCACAATATATGCACGTGTGATGAACTTGAATTTCATTGCATATATTACCAACCATTATCGTTGGTGGAGTTTCCTCTATATATTTAACATGCAAAGCAACTACAAAGATGCAAGAGCATGAAAGGTAAATGTTTAAGAACAAACTCAAAGCATAAAACCCACTTCCCTTAAACCCTCGAAAACTTCTCCACCATAGGCATCGATTGCCAACATAGGTGAAAAGTTCTAGACGACCAATATAGTGAGAATTCCTATAAAGGTGTGCATTTGAAACCAATTTATTATGATTGGAAACATTTTCACATATCCAATGATAAATGCTTAGGAGGAAGTCCAACTATATTGAGGATCAAACGATTGCAAAAGGATAACAAGGTGAAGAAGCATCAACGGATGAAGCAAGCAATCAAAAGATCCAAAAAAAAACTTGACAAAAAGAAGATACCAAATGAAAGATAGATATTATGATAAGATCAAAAAGAGAGTGCTCTAAATAATATGAGGAGTCTCCCCAAGGTTTGTGCACAAATTATAATTTGCATTTGAATACAATATGCACAAACATGGCATCCCCACTCTCTCGATATTATTTACACCAAACAAAATACCAAGAAGAAAAATATGATAAACACAAAATGGTGTTGTAAATAAAATTAGGAAGCTCCCCAAGGTATGTGCACAAATTAGATTTTTGTATTTGAATACAATGTGCACAACATGGCATCCTCACTCCCTCTATTTTATTTAAAGCACAACTATGTCTAGAAGAGAATATACAAAGGTATAAACTTGCAATAAACAAATGGTTGAGCAACGAGTAAGAGACATCATAAAAACATGCTCAACCAAAAGGATGTGCGAGAGGCATGACAGGACATATTATAAGACTAATACAAGGATGAGCATTGAGCGTCAACATAGTCTTCAATTAATTATATTGCTTAGTATGACCATACGACACACATGAATCAAAGAAGATATACAAAATAGAGAAGTAACACCTCTCATGTGTATACATTTCTAAGTAGACAATCTCACAAAAATATTGATCCACAAAGAAACATGTACATACGAAATATGTACTAAGATAGATAGAGAATTATATCCAAAATGAAGTCATACAATAAACCAATAATGATGCAGCCCGTCCTACAGACGCTCCTACATCTACACCATCAAGTCCCCCAAGTGGACCAATGACCCGTGCCCGAGCCAAGCTCCTTCAAGATAAGGTGAATTCGCTCCTCTCATCATGTGACTTTGACATACACTTGGATGGCTTGCTACTTCAGCCACTACTCTGTCCATTATCAAGTACGAAACCCCGCCGCGTCGACCCACGAGCCCTGAAGCTGACTAAGCCGGAGTGTCCGTCCCGATCCAGCCGGAGTGTCCGGCGTAGCCAGAGTGTCCAGCCCAAATTAGCCGGAGTGTCCGGCCTACCCAGCCCCATCCTGGCACGGACAATCAGTATGCCACTTCAGACACTACCCGAACACTACCCGGAGTGCACCCCAGACTGTCCGGTCCACTCGACCCGGACTGTCGGGTCTGAAGATGGGCCTACGAGCCATAGCTGGGCCCTATGGCCCATGTACCCCTCTACTTCGCCCAAAACTCTACTTTAATGCCTAAATTACCCCTAAACTTGTGGCTGGCCTATATATAGCCCCCACCTCTATTGTAAACCCTAGGCTTGATATTTGGAATTAGTGGAAACCCCTTGTGGATCTATCTAGTTCTTGCCTCATGCTCCTCTAATAGAGGAGCACCAAATATCCCAAACCTTGTTGGAGTTTGCATCGTGCCTCCCGTGTTGTACAAGGCCTAGGCATCAGAGTCCCTTTGCCTAGATGTCAAGATCTCACCGAGTCTCCCTCCTGGCCGTGCCGGTTCGAGAGATAGAGTCCTCCACCCGACGCCGATCCTAGGGATTGTGCCGGACTGGTAGCCGCCAGCGTGAGCAATTGTCTTGTATCGTGTCTTCGTGTGTGTGTGTTCACCGTGTTCTTCGTGCGTGAGTTTGTGTTTTCGCTCTCTCCCCTCATCCCCACACTCACTCCGCCTTGATTTGAAGGGATTCGTGAAAGATCGGGCCATCCCCGAGGTTGCCCCGCAACATATGGTATCAAGAGCTTCGTTGCTCACGAAGTTCCCCACAATTTTTTCTTCTATCCACCAAAAAATCCAAAAATCCCCAAAAAAGAGCCCGAAATTTGTCGTTGGATCGATCTCTTGATTTGGAGTGTTATTGGTGGTTTTGATCTGACCAAACCTTGTCTTAGGCGTTGGTCCAGCTTTCTTCTGCATTTTCCCAGCCTAATTTGGCTAGTTTTTTGCGGATTTGGGGCCTTAAGGCGATGATTTCTGCTCAAGAACACGAGCAGGAAACCCACACCGGAGTGTCCGGCACAACCGGGCCGGAGTGTCCGGCAAGACCAGACCGGACTATCCGGCAGAAACAGACCAGAGTGTCCGGCTAGAACGCCAGTTTTGAGAGTTTTGCCTCATTTTTCGCATTGGCTAATTTCCTTTGTTTGCTCGTGTCCCATGTGCTTGTCAGTAACTAACAACAAGCTTCCGCATCGTTATCTCCATGCTCATTAACACCACGACATCGAGCATCCTTCCGCACCACCGACATCAAGTGCATCATCACCAACGAAGGTATAACTTGCGTCACCTTGTTAACCCCTATCTTCCTTTGTGTGTATCTATCCCACGAGAGTGGCTCATCTTGTGTTTTCTTGAGCATTGTGAATTTGTCTTTGGATAGTGAGAGTGCAAGAGCAATAGCAAGTGTGACTAGGTAGCATCAAGGGGGAGCAAAAAAAAGATACAAAGAAAAAAGAAAAATAGTCTCCCATAATAAAAGAGAGTCTCAAAGCTTGTAAGCAAGAGACAAAAAAGAGCGCCCAAGGCAAGTGCACATATCCATTGCTCATTTTTCCTCTTTGCAAATGAGCCACGGTCTCTCCTTGTATTGGCACGACACCGATCATAGTCTTCGTTAGGACATTTTGTTTGCTCATTTTCATAGTCATGTCAATCCCAACAATCTCCACGTGTGTGTATATAGTCGTAGGTTCCCGTCACCCTTTCGAGTTGTTGACCTTTTGCCTTTGACTTGAGTTTTGTTTGGATTTTACCCACTTTTGACTATCCCTTTTCTTTTGGTTGGTTCTTTGGCATTCCACAATCCTAACCTACCACCAATAAGCTTTTGAGAGTTAGTTCTTTCTTTAGTGTTAGCTTTCTTTCCGTTTTCACTTTGAAAGCTAATAGCTCTCACTTGTGGTTTATAGTTTGGTGCAATACCAAGGTGAGGTTGAAGGTTCCCCCAGCACATATTGCTCTCCATATACAACTCTTTGTGTTTTGCATGATGGATAGGCACCGTGAGTTGAGCCAACCACCTCCTCAGGAAGAAGAATATGGACCGTACATGACACGCACAAGTCACATCATCATCCGACAAGAGTTCCATGAATGTTACCAAGCCCTTGAGACGCGACAAGATGAACAATTTCGCGAGACGCAAGCCGAGTTCAAGAATATGGACAACTGCTTCGATGGCCTAGAAAGACAAATGCATGCAATGCATCACAACTTTGACCATCAAAATGAAGCGCTCCAACGCTCTGTCACTGAAACAAATGACAATCTTCGATGCCTCATCGACGGAATGGCAAGACCGTGTTTGCATGCATCAAGCTCATCAAGATCTTCGCGTCATAACGCTCCACTTCAACAAGATATTCTTCTAAGTGCTCCGAGACGCAATGATGCCCCCGTGGTTGAAGATGGAAGTTCTTCGAACTATGTACCTTCCCCACGGCACGCCGCAACGTCGAACTATGATAGTGATTTCTCTTCAAGGCCCCAAGCAAGATAAGAAGCACACCGTCATCACGCAAGGGCATTGGTGATCCAACAAGAGCAACCACAAGAAGAACCGCAAGTCCACCACCATCGCCCGTGACACATACTTGACACAACAAGTGATGACTCCAATTGGGAGAATCAAGCTCGTCATCAACGTGAAGTTCTCCAAGATCCTCCTCCTCGTCATCACCGTCATGAACGTCCGCACCGACACAATGGTCATCACGAGGCGCCTCCTCCACCACAACAAAACATTGAGCGCCAAGTGGTACAAGTTGAGTGACGCCCACCACGTCAAGAGGTTCAAGACCATGATCTTCGCCGTGAGGCCCGTGAGCCTAATCAACATCACCAACCGAGGAACGAGCCGCCCTTCATCATTAACCACGTCATGAGGCTCCACATCCTCAACACCCTCATGGGGCCCAAGTGCCTCAACATCACCAACAACCGCGCCAAGAGCAAGAGCAAGTGCCACAACAACAACATCAAGAGCAAGCTCCGCAATAAGGTCGCGAGAACCAAGTTCCACCTCCTCAACCACAAGATCGTCAACAAGCTCATCGCAATGATCGCATGGAAGATGAAGACCGTCATCAACATGGCAACCATCGCTACCGTGACCGCAATGAGGAAGAAACATTTGGCAAGCTCAAGTTCATGATGCCCAAGTTCACATGATCAAATGACACCGAAGAATATCTCTCATGGGCACTCAAAGTCGACAAGATCTTCTGTATGCACAATTATATCAATGAGAAGATGGTCTCCATGGCTTCGCTTGAGTTTGATGAGTATGCCAACCTTTGGTGGGAACAAGTTCAAGTTGCTCATGATGCAAGACAAGAGCCACCAATCACAACTTGGCATGACATGAAGGCTCACGTGAGATCCCGTTTTGTTCCCGCGCACTACACACGTGACCTCTTCAGCAACCTTCAATCACTGCGCCAAGGGACAAAGACCATGGAAGAGTACTTCAAGGAAATGGAACTCAACTTGATCCGTGCCAACATTGAAGAGCGCATAGAGCAAACTATGGCACACTTCCTTATTGGCTTGAATCACCCAATCAAGCGCATCGTCGAGTTCCAAACATACAACAACATGGTTGAGCTTGTGCACATCACAACAAAGGCCGAACGTCAAGTGCAAGAGGACATCAAGTACACCAAGCCCAAGACGTATTTCACCTACAAAAAAGCTTCAACCGCTACACCAACAAACTTCAATGGAAGCTCCTCAAATACCTCCAAGCCTTCCTTCAAGACCACACTTCCCCAAGGAAAACTGCTCCCAAGTGGCAAACAAGCAAAGAGTGATACACCTTTCAACGGTGAATGCTACAAGTGTGGAGGCAAGGGACACAAGTCAGCCGAGTGTGTAAACAAGAAAGTGTTGTTCATCCATGACAATGGCGACGAAGAGTACTTGAGTGAACATGAATTTGATGCCCGAGTCAAGGAAGCAATGACAAGGCAACAAGTGGAAGATGACCAAGAACTCTTCATGTGTGAACATGACGCAAGTCCACCGCTTGTCATCACAAGGATCTTGACCACTCAAGCACAAGATCATGAAGACCAACGCTCAAATATCTTCCAAACACGAGCCGACATCAATGGCAAATCTATTAAAGTGATCATCGATGGAGGGAGTTGCCACAATCTTGCTAGCATCGAGTTTTGTGAGAAGCTCAACCTCACCGTCCATCCACACAAGCACCCCTACCACGTGCAATGGCTAAGTGACCAAGGGTCCGTGAAGATCAAGCATACCATTTCGGTCACCTTCGCTATTGGTCCGTACAAAGACACGGTCGAGTGTGATGTAGTTCCAATGACGGTTTGCCACATTTTGCTTGGTCAACCATGGCAATTTGACAAGGCTGATCTACATGATGGTCGCACCAATGTGTACACCTTTAAATGGCTCAACAAAACATGTGTTTTGCAACCGATGACTCCTAGCCAAATAATTGCGGACAATGCAAAGGCTTTAGCGAGGGCGCAAAACACAACACCTCTTTGTGAGAAGAGCGGTGAGCGAGAGAACCACATCATAGTGAGTGAGAGCCACAAGCCAAACTCGAGTGAAAAAACTAAGAGTGTTCTCCTTGCCACCAAAAGTGAGATGAGAGATGTGCAGAACAACCCATCCATCTTGCACTATGTCCTTATTTGCAAGGGACTAGCGCAAGGAACTGATGAATTAACCAATGTTCCTCCATCTTTGATGATTGTTTTGCAGGAATTCAAAGATGTGTTCCATGAAGAGCTTCCACATGGACTACCTCCTCTTTGCGGCATCGAACATCACCTTTTGTGTCAAACCCTAATCTGAAAAAGAGTAAAATTTGAAGTAGCACCTATTCACCCCCTCTAGATGCCCCATATGATCCTTTCAACTTCAATTTTGTGATTGCGTGCAGCAAGAAAATTGCTCGAAGCATCCCTTATCATAGCCCCAGATGTACCTTGAAGATTATCTTCATCGGAAGAAGCTTCGACATTAACCTTCACATGATCATTCAAGGGTTTAGTCCAAGTCACCTTTTTCCTCTGAGCTTTAGCCTAAAAAGAGTGTTTATAAGTAGCCATCATCATCATGATTGACATAGCCATTCTACCAGGTTGTTGCACCTTTTCCCCATTAACCTTTTGACGCCTCTCCCATCATAAGTACCAACATGCTACAATAATTGTTTCGGGTGTGGTACATTCTCCTAATACCAACGTGGGTTTATGATGTTTTGGCATAACAAATATTCAAGAGTTGCTTGCCCTGCCCTATCAATTTGGTATGCTTCCTATATCTTAAGATCCAAGCCAAAGTATCTTCATACTTGTTTCCCCCGAGAGCATGTAAATAATAAGTGCCTGATATATTCCACCCCAACTTCACATATGAGACATTGGGAACTAACCTTAATGTGTTTATTCGCAAGAGCCAATCTAGAAGGGATTGTATTCTGCATTGTACTCCATAAGAAAATTTTAACTCTAGATGGCACCTTGACTTTCCAGATCTCTTCACACATTGGGTGTGATCTTCTAGGTGTTGCACTTTGATCCGGGGCAAGTTCCCTTCAAAACAATTGTCCCACTTAGTGTGATATCTTGAATTGACCGAAAAAGTTTCAGTTTTAGTGAGGCTCCAAGCAACAAAATATGCCATGTCATGCATAGGCAGTGGAGTTTCTAAGATCCTTCTTTAGTCTGCTATTATAAAAGTTTGGATTATGAGATTCTCATCCCGTTTATTTGTTACAGGGTCAGTCAACTCATTAACTTTAGTCAATATATTCTACTCTCTCCTAGTAAATACTTTACAAAAAGTACTTCCAGGAATCTAGTCATCCTCCCATATATCAATAGCATTTCCATCTCCCACTCGCCAAATATGTCCCTTCTTCAAAGTCTGAATTCCTGTCCAAATACTTTGCTAGGTAAATGAACTTCCTTTCTTCATAGTTGCATTAAGAAGATCACCTAAAGTAAAGTATCTAGCTCATGGAATCGTGGCACACAAAGAATCAGGATCTTTGAATAAATGTCAGGCTTTCTTAGCTAGCAAGGCAAGGTTAAAACAATGGATGTCCCTAAAGCCCATCCCACCTTATTTGTTTGGCGCATAGAGTTTCCACCAAGCTAAGCAGTGCATATTCTTTTGATTGTCATCATCTCCCCACCAATATTGTGTCATCGCATCTGTGATTCCTTTACATGTTTGTTTTGGAAGTTGGAAGACGGGCATCACATATGATATTATAGCATGAACAATTGATTTCAAAATCGCCTCCTTCCCTCCTGATAATAAATATTTCTCCATCCAACCCATAATCCGCTTACAAACTTTGTCTACTCAGTCACTGCGATCTGCAGCCACAATGGCCGATAGACCTAAGTAGTTGTCTTTCAAAGCCTCCATCATGATATTTAAAATGGTACAAATATCCTCCTGATGTGAACACAAGTATTTGGACTAAAGTATATGCTCGATTTCGCCTCACTAATCATTTGACCCAAAGCTTGACAATACCTGTCCAAAATATTTTGTAAGCAAGTAGAATTTGTCACATTGGCCTGCATTAATAGCAACAAATCATCAATAAATAGAAGATTATTCACAACTAGCGCATCACGGAAAACCTGAACACCATTGAGTCCCCAATTTAGTTCAGCTTGCATTAACAATCCTATTAAACCTTCAACACACAATAAAAATAGATAAGGGGATAGCATTTCACTCTCCTCCAAATTAATCCGAACTTGTATCTTACTGATTGTACACATCATAATCAGCTTAACCCATCTTGCTTCCAAGCCCATCTTCAACATGATTTTCGCCAGAAAACCCCTTTCAACTCGATCATATGCTTTAGGCATATCCAATTTGAGATCACATATACCATTAGTGCCTTGTCTCTTATTCTTAATTGTATGGAAGAATTCATATGAAAACAAAATGTTGTTAGTTATTAACCTACCAGGAAAAAATACACTATGTGTAGGGATAACAATTTCAGGTAATAATCATTTCAATCTAGAAGCAAACATTTTTTAGATAAATTTGTACACTATGTTGCAAAGACTGATTGGTCAGAATCGGGATACCTTTTCTAGATGTTTAAACTTGGATATAAATACTATATTTATATCATTCCATCCTTATGAAATTATACAATTATTGACAACATGAAGAACATGATTAACAAGATCGTCACCCAAAAAATGACAAAATCTTCTATAAAATATGGCATGTAGCCCATCCGGCCCTAGAGCTTTCAGATCTCCAATACTAAACAATGCTTTCTTCACCTCCTTAGCCTAAAAGTGAGCAAGAAGTGCACCATTCATTGTTTCTATAACCCGTGCATGGAATGACTCAAGGATGTAAAAATTCATTCTTTTAGCCTTAGACATGAACAAAGTATAGAAGTAATCAACGACATGTGATTTTAGTTGACCCCCCTCTTTCCAAACTCATGTATCGTCCAAAAGTTTTTTTTATCATATTTCTTTTCTTCTAGCCATTGCTGCATTATGAAAAAAGAAGCATTAAGATCTCTATGCAATAACCAGTTCGCTCTTTCCCTTTGTAACCAGTAAATTTCTTCTTGTTCGAGGAAATTATTTATAACAACCTGGATTTCCTTCTGCTAGCCCAATGATTCGCTAGTCATTGCACCATGTTTTAGTTCCTCTAATTCTTTATTTAGCTTTTTTACCCTTTTATTTGGTCCCTTATCCCTCTTAGTTTTTCCTTCTCCCACGTTGTTATAACTATTTCATTCACTGTTTCCTCAGCAAGACATCGTGCCTCAAACTTCTCCCCTGATACTCTTCAAAGTTGAGGACCATCATAATATTCATTATCAATGAGAACCGGTCTGTGATTTGAGTGGATATGCTCTTCATTAAACACCCGAGCGTTTGAAAAAATGCTTGTCCACTCCGAGTTATATACAGCCCAGTCGAGTCTCTCCCAATATCAGCTCGACCCCATGTGAATTTATCTATATTGTAACCAAATTCATGCAAATTTTAATCCATCAAACAATCCCGGAAGGATTGCTTCGTCCTCTATGGTCGAGGGTTAATGCCCTGCTTCTCATCGGAATACATAATTTTATTGTAATCTCCATTAATTAGCCAAGGTAGCAGAGGAGGCCGGTCACTAAGATCATGTAAACACTACCATGATAAATGTCTATCTTCCCAAACCGGCTCACCATAGAACCCTGTCAATCTCCATGTCGTGTTTCCTTGAGACTCAGTGAACACATCGATAAAATTGTAGGAGACATAGTCAAAGATGACTTTATTATCTTGATCATTCTAAAACAAGACAAGGCCTCTAGAGTGCCCATCACCAATTCACCCTCGACTATTTTCATCGAGTCAAATCCTAACTTTTGACGCAATTCATCTGCTTTATTCTTATCCAAGTGCGACTCGGATAAAAACAAGAAATCTACTCTTGAACGCACCTGTAGGTCTAGGAGCTCACATAATTGTCTTGGACAAATTCATCATCCGGCAATTTCAACCTCGGATTTTCATTATTCTCGACGCTTTTGTTCACTAGCAACTTGCCTCCAGGATGAGCCAAGTTATCAGATCGCAAACTCCCTGGCTCCTTCAAAAAACCTCCAACCAATTCGATGGAGAACTCAGAACCTCACCATCAGATAGATCCAGGGGAGGAAAGAAAACCCTAATATAGGGATAACTATGGTGCCCAATAGAGCACTAGAGAAGGCAGTCCCCGGAGACGGCAACAGTCACGCCCTAGGGGCACCCCGAAATCGCCATGGGCGAGAAAAACGGTTTGCGTGATCAACTAACTATGGATCTGATATGATAAGGAGCTTTCCTCTCTAGTGGCGTGCTTACATATGAGCCATCTCCTTAGTTTGGCGGGACTTGGGTACGCTTGTTTTTCGGGTGACAAGTGCCGTTGACTTCAAATATACACAGTTCACAGATTTCGTTTGGCTTTGAACTACGGAGCATGAACACAACAAGAGTTGACAATGTTAGGTCTAGTTTCACATTGAAAATTGGATGTGGAAGAACCCAACTTATAAGTTGGGACAAACCTTACCCATAAGCCTAGTCTTTTGGGTTGAGTTAGGCCAAGGTTGTTTGGTTTTGGAAACCCGGTGGACTTTACGGAAAAGGTTTCGAAGTCTGAAGAAAGCAGAACAAAGGGCACAACCGTGCTTTAGTGGTGATTGTTAGAAATGATAATCACTTCGATGCAGATCCTCCCTTCTAGAGAGCCCTTGAGAGTCCACCATCGTTGATGTCTCCGCCTAGCGCCTCTGCCCCCTCCTCCGGTGGTGCGTCCTTCGTGAGTGAGCTTGGGCGAGGTAGCAGTAGGGTTAGTTGTAGGTTTAAGTGCTGGTTTCTCCTAGTGGTGTATGGCATGATGCCGATAGGGAGCTCGTCCCGGGCGCTTCCAAGCGGCGCTGGGGGTGCTGGCCTCATCCTCCTCCTTCTCTTGATGCTGCCGTGGTCGGAGCTCAGAGAGGCGAACGGGTTAAAGGCCATAGCTCTGCAAATAAAGCTTGTTTTTCCATCAGATCTGGTGGTTCTGCCTCCTATTTCTTCCTTCCATGCAGAGCTCCATGGTGGAGATAATGGAAGGGATGAAGAGGAGTCCAACGCTGCTTTACAGAGCGCATTGTCGGCGGCCTCTCATCGGCTGTGGGCCGCTCTGCCGTCGAATCCTATGGCCGAAGGGCGGCTGCTCCGAGCTCTGTCGCTGGCTTGCTGGCGTCATCAACCTCTAGGCCAGTGTGCCATTTCGGAGGCCCTCCTGCAGCTTCACCGCGGCGGTTTCCGTCTGCTCCGTCCCAAGTGGCATAGTCCCCGACGACGGCATGGCTGGCCGTGCTACAAGGCTCCGATCCGAACTGGGTGGAGAAGGACATGGAGAAGATCTTGATTGCTTTTATATTTTTTGTCTAGGGTCCTTTTTGCTTATTCTGAGGGCTTGTTTGCAGTTTCTTCTTTTCTTCCAGCCCTCGTTGTAATTTGTAATCCCGCCGACAATTAATGCAGCATCTCCGGGACCGATCCTTGTTCAGAAAAAAGATAATCACTTCGACGCTGGCGATGTGTAGTGATTAATCTCCTAGTAAAGGGAGGACATACCGAGGTACTCGACATCAGGACTCATGGTCGAAAAAACGTATAACATCTCCACGAAGGGGAGCCCGTTCGGCCGATGTGAGCCCGTTGGGCCGATGTGAGACGGCTCGTGTAGTGTCGAGCTGGACCCTAGCATGACAACGCCTTCTAACAAAATCATCGTGCCGACCGTGGCAGTCCGCAGAACGTCGTCGCGCGCATCGTGCAATTGATCTTCTCACTTGCCGAGCGACACCGGTAGCATAGCAACAAAACAAGCGACGTCGTCACCGCGCGCCGCCATGACCTGAAACGTAAAACCGGAAACGCTCACCACACCTGGCCGGGAAGTCAAGTCGAAAAGCGGTTTGGTTGAAAAAATAGATATGGCCGGCACCTTCCTGCCTGCCTGCCTGCCTGCCTGCTCCGGGGGAAGGTATCTGGGAAGAAGGATCACAAATAACTCGAGGGAGCAAGGATCGGTCGCTATCCTGGTGTGTGGTGTACTTCTCGTACCTGCAACCTTTAATACGGAGTTGACAAAGTGTGTCAAAGTACTCTCTCTGGTTTGTTCGTGTATAAGGCTCGCTTCACCTATCACTATGCACATTGGTTCTTATGCACCGGCTAGTAATCCCTATGCACCAAACCGGCGGCCGGAGCACATGCATGGTCAGTGTAGAGGGATGAAAACAAATTAGGGCAATCTATTGCAAGCAGAACAACAGGATTTAGTGCATGCTATGATTATGTTATTGGTAATACCAGGTCTTCTATCATTTCCTTGTTGCCAATTGTATGTTTTTTTTAGATCAAAGGGGATTTTCTCCCCCGTTCCCTTTCATAAACGAAGAGGAACACATAGTCTCGAACCATACAAACTTTGAGTAACAAAGGAGAAACTAAGACTGCATCTCTAGAGAGAGCAAAATACTAAAACACAGAGGACAGCTAAAACCCATAGATCACCTACACCTCGTCAGAGAGGCAGGAATGCTAGCAAAAAGCAAAAACACCCGGCGATAAACCAGAAGATATACATAGAGAACACATCCTACATGGAGCACATCAAGCAACCACATGGATAGAATCATCTTCACTTAGGTGGGCTTGCAACTACTCCAGCGATGTCCTCCCTCCATGCATCTTGCTCACGGTCGTGGACTTCCAGGAGGAGATCCAGCCGAAGTCAGAGCAGGTCAACACATGGGCAGCCTCAGCGGTCTTCTGATTTTTTGCAGCCGGTGATCCATAAAGCGGGCTGTTTCTCCTCCTTCTAGGTCCTTGAAGGGAACATTCCAGTTTTCTCAGATAGGAAAGCACCCGATGCCACACCTGTTTTCAGGTAGTTCTATTAAAGACCGGACTATTTCTAAAATTCCACAGCCCCCAAAGAACAGTTGCTGAAACTACATTGAAATGTAAGAACTTTTTGTTGCATAACCATCTACTAGCTACTGTTTCAAATCCAGAGACCTGAATATTAAAGATTTTGGAAACATCTAACCAAACAAGTTTAGCAACAATACATTCAAACATCAGGTGAGAGACAGACTTAAAAACCTTACAAAATTCACACTCCAAAGGTTTTGGGATGCCTCTCGCCCTTAAATTATCCCTAGTCATGATTTTATTCTGGGAAACAAGCAATACAAAAACCTGGACCCTTGGAGGAATCTTCAATTTCCACACTGCAGGCAGGAAAATTTGTTTTACCCCCATAAAATTAATGATAGAATACATAGAACTAGAAGAATACACACCTTTGGATTCGTAATGCCAGATATCTCTGACATGATCATAGTATATGAGAACAAATTAAATGAGTCCAAATTAACTGGACATATGCAAATAAATAGATCGCTCTAGCTTGCTGATGTCCACAACATGACATCATGAGGTTGAGGGTGCGAGGGTGGAATAATTGGTGCTCCTTAGAAAAAAAAATCTGATTGATGGGCCTGCTGCTTCCAACCGATAGAGGGCATGTTAGCAATTAGAAAATTCTAACGATGGTTTATTAGCGCATCTCTGTCGATAACACAGTTGATCAGGACCACTATGCTGTGGTTGGCTGGTGGTACAGCCTCAAGGCCAGCAAGTTGAGAGTGCTCCAATAGTCAAATTAGTAGTTTCCAACTGATTAATCGCATAGCTTTTCAACTGTCATTGTTCTAATATAATTAAATTACCAAGCAAAATAGTTTTGTTCGCTAAGTCCACGTCTTGCCTAAATAGCTAGTTTAGCTATCAACTAGCTTACGTGATATTTATTTTAATCTCGTAGTTTCGTACTCGAAAGAAAAGTTCTCCGCTACCTTCCTTTGTAAATCCTCTGCACACACTTATGGATCGTCAATAGTTTCATTCTTTTGTTTTGGGGGTTATTAGGCTTTTGCCAAAGTTTTTTTTCCACGGTCTTTGTTCGAAAACTTCTATCTAATCAATGAATTTAGCAAATCTCCTGCTAACATTTTAAAAAGAATAGTTTCATTCAAAAAACAACAATAAAAAAATTGAGCCATAAACGGAAGGCATAATGTGGTTAACAACATATAACAAGGAATTTCGTATTCAATTGTTAAATACTAGCTAGTGTCAAGGCCTGTAGCTCTCACACCATAGTAAGAAACGGCTTCTCCCAAAATGTTGAGCAGCCATCATGAAAAGTCTAGCTTTAGCGATGTGGATAACTGATTTGTAGCAACCTTTCTGTTTGCCTTAAAAAAACAAAAAAAAGACACTTGTACAATTTTCTAAGGCTAGCGTTTTAGTTTGGCTGTTGAGTGGAGACAACTATATTAAGAGAAACAAAGATGAACCACCACCCAAAAGTTCCTATTTGGACGCATATTTGATACTTCCATTGGATATTTGTACTTTGTGAGAGGTGGGATGGAGATGGATATCCAAAATCTTGGATAGCTATTGATAATTGAGTAGATTTCCTGCAAACAAATGAGAATCATTGAGTAGATACAAAATACCCCTCTATTACTTTAATGGTTCCATCTTGTTTTGTCAAATAGTCAAAAAAGTTTGGCACGCACGTGCCCTCGAGTCGAACTATTATCAAGCGGTGTATCAGAAGAAAGGCGGCATTCTGCGGTTTGTTTTCTGCCAATTTTGTCTAGATACATAGGACTTCCCTAGATAAGGACTTAGATAAAAATATGTATGATATTGTTAAATATGGAAGAAGGGGGACACATACATGAACCCAAAATTTCACCGAGGTAGGAACTAAATACCCCCTCCGTCTCAAATTAGTTGTATCAGATTTGTCTAGATACGAATGTATATACATCTGTGTCTAGACAAATCCAAGAAAACTAATTTGAGAAGGAATGAGTACATGAAAATGACATAGAAATGAACTTGATAAGTGGTAGCTCTTAGAGAGTTCAGGTGGGCATCGATCTGGCTAATTCAGATACCAACTTTTTCGATGGAATTAAAGGCGGAAAGTGAGATCAAAGGTTGCTAATTTCACATAATATTCTAAGATATTTGTTATAGGATATCCATCTAATTTTTATCAAAAAAGTTCCAGTTCTAGTTCAATTTTTATCAAAAAAGTTATATTATAGAATTTTCAAATAAAATAGTAGCAGGACTTTCGCGAGATTCCGCTCTCAACCCTAACAAGCACATAAAATAACTCGGAAATATCACATTTTGAACATACTGCATCAGCAAGCGTTACGCGCTTACACTAACCCTACGCTCCTCCATATGTCCACCATGTCACCACAGTGCTGAGCTTTCTTTCTTCAGGCCCATACGTACGATCGAAAGGAAAACGAGAGCCGCGCGCGAGGATTTTTTCATATATATATATATATATATATATATATATATATATATATATATATATATATATATATATATCTAGCGTGCGGTGCGGATATACGTCCCGATTCCATCGGCGCTAGCTGCTCGTGTTACAGTCTAAATTAATCTCGATCGCCGTCTAATCATCAGTATCCCACAGGCCACAGGCAACAGCGATGGCACGAACCGGTGCGCGCGCGCGCAGAAGTAACGCGCGCCTTGACGTGCTTGTAGGTGTGTGGAGGTTTTGCGGCATGCATGGTGTTGGCCCAGCCCCAACAATATTTTCGTGGGACGATACACGCCGAGTACTTTCCGACGTAGACGATGAAATTGATCCGGCGTGACAAGCAAGCACACACGTTGTAGCTAAGCAAACCGATCGATTAACTAGTAGCTAGCTCACGTACAATGCAAACACAGAGACTAGATCGATTGCGTCTTGCTAGCTCGCTGGAACTCACATACGAAAACGATTGATCGCCACACGCACGTATCGTGCGTGTCTTTCTCTTCTTTATTTCTCAATCGTTCAATTGATTACAGGGGTACTACACATGTATATATAGTAGTTTTGTTGTATCTAGCCTAGTAGAATTAGGACTCTTAATTCTTACCTTAATCGGCTACACAAAACCTATTCGGATACGACTCCGTATACACGCATACAGTGATTATTGCTAACAATCACCCCCTAAGCACTGTGTGCACCTTTTCACATCCACTTTTGTCCTGGGTTCCAAATGCGCCAGCTGCTCCTCGCGGGCGTCATCCACGGCATTGCTTTTGTTGCTCTCTTTCTCAGCACCCATGTCACCGACTTTGCTTTTGCCGGCTTCTCCATGGCTTCACGTTGACCCTGCTTGTCCGCGTCCTTCTTTTCCGCGTCCTCCTTATCGTTGTCATCCATGATCGTGCCTTCAGTCTTCATCGGTTCCTTGATGAACAACTAGTGCTTTTCGTAGTTCATCTTCACCGGATTATTTATCATCCGAAGTATCTCCTTCAGATAGTAGTCTAACACGCCTCGCATGCGTGCTCGCGTCGGTCGTAGTCGCTTCG
This sequence comes from Avena eriantha, assembly GCA_910589775.1. Classification (NCBI taxonomy): domain Eukaryota; kingdom Viridiplantae; phylum Streptophyta; class Magnoliopsida; order Poales; family Poaceae; genus Avena; species Avena eriantha. The sequence goes on from OU342746.1 coordinate 230,986,507, forward strand.
TCTCCAGTGCGGTTGGAGGTGTCACAACATACCCTTCTGCGCCCGACAACACGCATGTTTCTTCAGTTTTTGAACCTTGTGTGCCTCCACGTAGAGCTCCTAGAGCCAACGGCTCTACATGCAGCGTATCCTGCATGCCTATTTGTGAGCCAATTTGACTCACCACCACGTTACATAGCCCTTGCACTTCTGGGCACTCCTTTGCCCCAAGCTCTTCATGTGGATCATCACCTTCTATACTAGCACATGATGAGCTATACGTAACATCACTTGGTCCATATGGAGTTGCTCCCTCCGTTTCTTCTGGCCACGCACTAGCCTTTTCTTCTGGGAGAATCTCTAGTGCTTCTGGCCTGGTCTCCACGCTTGGAGCTCCCCCTAGGCCTTCAGCGCCTTCTGGGCCCGAACTTGCCGTCAAGAATAAGCTTGGTTGATCCATATTTTCTTCATACTTAAGATCCCACGTGACGTGAAAAGTTGGATATCCCGGTTCGTTGGAGCCCCAATTCCATGACTCGCCTTTCTCAAAGATTACGTCGCCCCTGACAACCACCTTATTGGTATAAGGATTGCACAAGTGATATTCCTTTGAGCTTTCATAGCCCATCATGATCATTGGAGTCCTCTGCTCCGCCAATTTACTCTTATGGTCGGACTCCGTCTTGACATGCGCCACGCACCCAAAAGTGCGAAGATGATCAACCGAGGGTTTCCATCCGTACCATGCTTCGTACGATGTTATACCAACGCCACTCTCAGTTGGCTCCATGTTCAGCAAATACACAGCCGTATTGACTGCCTCACCCCAGAATTTTCCTGGCAAGCCTTTACTCTTCATCATGCTCCGTGCCATGGTCAACACAGTTTGATGTAGCTCTCCCCCTTGATCAATGCGTAGGGCTCTTATCTTCGCCTCCACCTTGAACTCTTTGGCTTCCTTGATCTTCTTGAATGCTTGTTGAGCTTGATCCTTACTTTTCAGCAACACAATCCACATGTATTTACTATGATCATCCACCACAAGCATGAAGAACTTATTGCCGGACGGAGTTGCGGATGAAATTCCAACGCATAGATCACCATGAACTAGTCCCGAGGCTTCACTTGCCTCAAACGTGGCTTCACATGGTAACGAGGCACTCCGTTCCTCGTGATCCACACATGGTAGATCATGATCCACTTGCGCCACAATCTGCATAGCCGGTGATGGAGAATCCTCCTCATCCTTCAGCTCAGTTACTTCGAGCATCAGCATCATCGGTCCATCATCTCCTTCCTGGGCGATGAGAGCCCTCTCCTTCAGCGGTTTCTTGCAATCCTTCTTGAAGTGACCGAGCTCGCCGCAGTTATGACATCTTACTTTCTTAATGTCAAACTTCCTCCACGGCGGAGCATCGTCCTCGTCCTCCCCTGCGATATACTTTTTCGCTGGGCGAGAAGCTTCTTTATCACTCTTGCTTCCGGATCCTTGATCGCCCTTTTCTTTGGTGACCACCGCCTGCCACTGGGTACGGGTAAGCATCACGTTCTCTTCCGGTACCGCATCACCGTAGGTGATCTTCATCCGCTCATCATGAGCCTTCAATTGTCCAACCAGATCATCCGTCATGAGAGTCTTGAGATCAACACACTGCTCGATTGCCGACACAATGGAAAAGTAACGCGGTGGCGCCGCGCGAAGGAAACGCCGAACGACTGAGATCTCTTCGAGCTTCTCGCCGAGCGCGCGAATCCCATTGACCAAAGTGGCTACCCTCGAGGCAAACGCGTCCAGCGTCTCGTCTCCTCCCATCTCCAGATTCTCGTACTTCTTCTGCAAGGTTTGTAGGGTTGCCTCGCGGACACGCTCGTGCCCAAGATTTAGCGTCTTGAGCGCCTCCCACGCCTCCTTTGTAGATTTCTTCGAGATCAGGTGCTGCATCACGTCCGCCGGCATCACCGAGCCGATGGCCGTGAGTGCCTGCCGGTCCTTGAGGTACTTCGACACGCCCTTCTTGAACTCGTCGCCGTCGGGATCGACAGCCTCCCATAGATCGTTGGACTCCAGCGCCCACTCCATCTGGGTCGCCCACATCATGTAGTTGTCGCGGTTGTACCGCGGGTACTGCGTCATCACCTGCGCGGCAAATCCTTTAGCCGTACCGGAATACTCGCCCACATCCATCGTTGCTGTGACCTCCCGTTACGAGGAGATCCTTCACGAGGCTCTGATACCAATTGTTAGAGCGCATAAGCCCAGGTCCACCAGAACCCACAACCAAATAAGGCATCTGGCCTAACTCAGCCCAAAAGACTAGCTTTATGGGTGAGGTTTGCCCCACCTTATAAGTTGGGTTCCCTCACATCAATCTTCCGATGTGGGACTAAACCTAACAATCTCTCCTGTCACACATCGGGACAAACGGGGCTCCCCCTTCATGAAGATGTTACAGGTTGTTTTCCGACCATGGACCCTGATGCCGAGTACTTTCCGACGACACGAAGTCCTCCCGTTACTAGGAGATCAGTTACGTGGCTCTGATACCACTTGTTAGAGTGCAGGCCCATCAATACTTTCGCCGGGACGATACACGTCGAGTACTTTCCGACGTAGACGATGAAATTGATCCGGCGTGACAAGCAAGCACGCACGTGTAGCTAAGCAAACCGATCGATCAACTAGTAGCTAGCTCACGTACAATGCAAACACAGGGACTAGATCGATTGCGTCTTGCTACCTCGCTGGAACTCACATACGGAAACGATTGATCGCCACACGCACGTATTGTGCGGGTCTTTCTCTTCTTTATTTCTTAATCGCTCAATTGATTACAGTGGTACTACATATGTATATATAGTAGTTTTGTTGTATCTAGCCTAGTAGAATTAGGACTCCTAATTCTTACCTTAATCGGCTATACAAAACCTACTCGGATACGACTCCCTATACACGCATACAGTGATTATTGCCGACACATGGCCTCTAGGAGAATAATCCCTTGCTCACCACAATGAGGTTGGGGTCACCTCTTGGCATCGTGTGCGTGTATCTCACTCTATTTTAGGCTTTGATCATTCAGGAGCTTGCCGTCTATCCATCTTCTCGATATGCGCTCTCCCAACTCCGGGTGAAAACCTAACATTTCATTTTGTTGGCCGGGCACGGGTACGGGCGGTACCAATGCATATTGATGATCATAGTAAAGCTAGCATGTATAGAGAGACAAGATGACACACCGTAGATCATCACAAAGTACAACTTGTTGCCACCAGTCCACCACCGACATTCGTGCGATACCACTGTAGACTCCGCCACGGTCGTTACCGGATGGTCACCGCCGATGGGAGGCAGCCGCCTACCACTCAGGTCCGATAAGCTCGCTGTTTTGGGATCCTCTGGTAGTTTTTCTAGAAATGGCGAGTATTGGTTCATGCTTTATGATGAGTGGAAGATCACAAACGACACGAAGCTCTGTTAGCCTAGACTGGCAAAATTGGTCGATTCTACGACGATTGTGTTTCCGTGCTATGTTATTTGATGTGCCGCAGATCGTCTCTACTTCGTTCCAGCGTCCTAGTCAGCATACTGGATCGTGTATGATGTATATTTCTGCAGTAACCTAGGCTATCGAATCCGTCGGAGACGAAGGTGCCCAATGGCGGGTGATGTCGTCAACTACATGTTCTTGTAGTGACCTCTTGGTACTTCCGGACAAAATCAATTATGTTTTACTTATTTTTTATGCTTTCGTTTATGGAAATCCCTAAGGGGTAAGGAAGCGCTTGGATTTTTATACGTCCCGCTTTTTTTTGTTTGGAAAAGTGATAAAAATAAAAGAAAGTATATATTAACAAAATGGAATATAATTTGTAGGCCGAAAGATTGGGGGGCCTGAGAATTGAGGTGTTGGAAATTGAAAATAAATGTCTAGTGAGTAAATGTTAAGAAATTATTCATAATAAATTGATGGGTTCGTAGCATGTAAAACAAAAATTTTCTACCGCAAGAACGAACAAAACTCAGATCTAATCTAGATAAAAGCCAAGATCTAATCTATTAGACATGTGCAACGAGATAGATAGGAACTAACCCTCGTAGATCCGAAAGCGTTAACGAGATTAGATCTCGTGGTCGATGTAGTTGATCACTTGCCGATCTCAAGATCGTGTGGACGATCCTTCCGGCGTCGCGTTCCGGCAGCGCTTCCGCAGTCGGTCAAGTGGACGATCCTTCCGGCGCCGCGTTTCGGCAGCGCTTCCGCAGTCGGTCACACGTGCGGAGTCGAAGCAGACCTTCCTCTCCTCGTTCCAGCGAGCAGCGGAGGTAGTAGATATTCTCCACGGAATCCCAGCAGCACGACGGCGTGGTGGTGGTGGTGGAGTAGAGAATTCTGCAGGGCTTCGCCTATGCCTGTGCAGAAGAAAGGAGGAGGAGAGAGGCGGCGGAGATTGGGTGTTGTAGAGGAGAGACAAGGGGTGGCACCTCCCCCTTCTATTTAAAGGAGGGAGGGCGCCTGGGGAGGGGGAGTCCTAGTAGGACTCCCCACCTCCTTGGGCCGACGGATTGGGGAGGGGGGAGGAGTCCTCCTCCCCCACGACTCCTTGTCTTGACCCACCAGGACTCTTTGATCCCTTCCTTGGTTTTCAAGCAAACTCCAAGAAATCTTCTAGAACCTTCCGGAACATTCCGAAACCTTCTAGAATCCTCATACAAACACTCCGGAACATTTCCTAACTCAGAAAATGATCCCCAATATATGAATCTTATTCTCCGGACAATTCCGGATCTCCTCGTGATGTCCCAGATCCAATCTGAGACTCCGAACAATATTCGGTCTCCAACGCACATTCCATATCTACTTAAAACAACTTCGAACCTTAAGTGTGTCACCCTACGGTTCGTGAATATGTAGACATGACAGAGACACATCTCCTATCAATAACCATCAGCGGGACCTGGAGATCCATAATGGCTCCCACATACTCAACGATGACTTCGAGATCGATTGAACCATTTACATACGAAACCAATTCCCTTTGTCTCGCGATATTATACTTATCCGAGGCTTGATCGTCAGCATCTCCATACCTAGTTCTACCTCGTTACTGATAAGTACTCTTTACTCGTTCCGTGATATGTCATCCCTTGTGACCCATTCACATGCTTGCAAGCTAACTAGATGACATTCCACCGAGAGGGCCCAGAGCATATCTATCCGTCATATGGATGGAAAAATCCTAATCTTGGTCCATACGCTTCAACACATACTTTCAGAATACCCAATGACACCTTTATGACCACCCAGTTACGAAGCGGTGTTTGATGTCATCAAAGTACCCATCCGGTGATGGTGATTAACATAACCTCATGGTCGAAGGATTAGGTTACTATGCATTTAAAAGCTTACAGCAATACGAACTTAATGACTTGATCTTATGCTACGCTTACTATGGGTGTGTGTCCATCACATCATTCTCCTAATGACATAACCTTGTTATTAATCACATCCTAATGTCCATGATCAGGAAACCATGATCATCAATTAATCAACAAGCTAGTTCAACAAGAGGCTTACTAGGGACTCTTTTATGTTTACAAAACACACAAGTATTAATGTTTCCGGTTAATACAATTATAGCATGGGATGTAAACATTTATCATAAACATAAAGATATAATAATAACCACTTTATTATTGCCTCTTGGGCATATCTCCAACATAAATATCTAAGCCAAAAAAATTTATCTGAAGTCCAAGCAAAACCGACCGATTCTCCATTTTGAAAGGACCTTATGAGTTCTTTGATAGAGGGAATTTTAAGGTAGGGAATGGTTTAAACACTAGGTTTTGAGAGTATACATGGTTGGGAGATACCCCTTTAACACCACAATATCAATCCTTATACAACATTGTACAATAAAAAATGATACCATAGCACATGTGTTAACACAAGTACCGATATACATCGCACCCAGGAGAGTACTAACTGATAATAGGTTGAATGCTTGGCTACACTTATGTCAAAGACTGATGATGGTTCAGATATCGGATGACCATGATAAGTTTGTGTGGAACTTGACATCATCTGGGGTGTTTTTAGTAAATTCATGTATGCAGAACTAATGAATGATCACACGGTCTTTATGCGGAAATATATTTAGAAATTAAAGATCCCACTCAAGATAAATATTTTTATGTGGTTCCTCAATAATAGGGTACTTCAAACGAAAGATAATCTGGTAAAAAGGAAATATAAAGGGTGTACGGAGTGTTGTTTCTGTGGGTCACAGGAAACCATAGAACATTTGTTTATATCCTGCCATTTTACTCGCCTTTTGTGGCGTATTATTCATTTCGCATATGAATTTCCCCTCCCACTAATGTAACAAACATGCTCGGAAATTAGTTGACTGGTTTTGATAAATCATCTAACACTAGAATTTCCATTGGTGTTTCACCTTAAGTTGGTCTAGTTGGAGATGCAAAAATGATATTATCTTTAACAAATCAAAAGCTTTATCTTTTGTGGGTTATCCGTACGGTGACACATTGGATCCAACTCTGGGCACTCCTATCGCTGCAAGCCCAGCACGATATCATGGCTACTGGGTGCAACCGTATTTTGATGGTTGCTGGGCACATATTCAGCCAGTCTAGTTGGCTGCGTTTTAATAGACTAAAGCATGATGTCTAGTCCTTTGTTTTATATTTTCCCTGTTGGTTGATCTATGTTTCTACTTTATGTGATCGTTGATTGGTAATACTTTTGGATTATGATTTTTAATAAAAGGATATGTGCATCAACCGATGCTCTAGTCGGATGCCAGTGTGTTGCTATGAAATAAATGGATACAAACTGAGCTTTCACTTGCTGACGCAATGATCGCTTCCTTTGATAAGGCCTTGTACAACGTTTGGAAAAATAATAGGTATATCATTGTGTCACATTGTTGCATTTTTTAAATGAATGATACAAAAGGACATCCGATACTCATCAATTGCACAAGGATTGATTGCACCGTATATAAGAACTATCAACAAATATGATGCAAATGAAATACTATACAAAATAATTATATACTCCCTCCTTCCCAAAATATAAGGGTCCCTTGATTTCCACTGTTCAAGAACTTACAACTTCAACTATAATTTATACTTATAATATGTTTGCAAAATTAGTACAATATATGAATGGAACTAATTTTCAAGACGAATTCAATGGTAGATATATGTTAATATATAATACTGGTCAAAGTCGTGCATTAAAGAACGTGCAAAAAAAATCATGCCTTATATTTTGGGACGGAGGTGTAGTGTTTGTAAAAATCTAACAAAAAGAATAGAATATGTGCCATTTATATGAACTTAATAGGATACAATACCTTACGGTAATGTTTTCCTATAACCATTGACGCGAGGAAATAAGTCCATGAGACTGAACCATGATTGAATCTTTTCGAGCAAGAGCATTTGTTACTAAACAAAATAATATGAAATGAAAAGTATATAAAAAAGTGGGTGTACATAACTTTAGAACAGTAAGGATAAGTGAACATTAATTTTCATATCTATGCATACAATGAGTTGTTTATCGATATCAGATATTTTATTCTCACTCTATTTGAACTAATTCTACAATGACAAACATAAAATTAATAGATGGTAGAAAATAATATCATATATTTACTAATCATGTAATATGTTATTGCACCCTATACAAGAACCATCAATAAATATGGTGCCAAACACAATAGTAAATTAATTAGAACATGTGACATTTAATTGAACTTAATGCATCAAAATCTCTTACAATAAAAGAATATTTTTATCAGCCTTATGTGTGACGAAACAAATCCATGGTACAATCAATGTGTGAGATTTACCATGCTATCTCTTACATAAAACATGAATAAATACCATATGAAGGAATACATATTAAGATAATGTATACAGACATGTAAGTATATTAGTTTAGAGCTATAAATATATGTGGTCATTAATTTAAAGATGTGCATAAATTCCATAAGTAATCGATCAATATTCATTTATTGATGGTGGATATATTAAAGACTCTCAAAGGATATTGGTAGAAAGGATCCCAAACAAGTGACAAAAGAAGCATCGAAAATAAGTAGTCCCTTCTCGTAATATGGCACTCATCACTAGCAAAACAAGGATGATTGTCCATAGATTTGAAATTGTTCTCTTTGTCGTTGTGATGATATATTCAATGTTATAATCCTCTGATGCAAGTATGCAACAATTTCTTAATTTATTCTACATTTTGTATATGTGAAAGAAAAATATTTTTTGCTATGTTCTTGTTTCTATCTTTGTATACAAAATAAGGAAATTGTGTATGGTGTAATGTGTAGCACTTGTAGTTGGACCATGGAAATGTGATGCTTTACAACACTGCACTTTTTTGCCATGCCACTATGATTGCAAAGAAATATGATTTGGTATTGGTCACAGTTTTAGTTCCACATGCAATGAAATTAGGGACAAGTAGTGTTGTAGCCAAAGTTTGGGTGCGATGCCAAAATGGCATCACCGATAGTTATCATGTTTTTGCGGAGCAACGTTGAAGAATAAATTTGTTTCATGTAATTGATCAATATGCATTTTGAATATTTTTTCCGTGGGACTATCTTTTGCTAGTTTTATTCATAATCCATTAAAATGAATGTTGTACTCTCAGCATGTTCCGCTAGACACATGATTAGTAGTTTAGTACTTTCTTATAAGAGTTTTTTAATGGAGCGTCTGTCATACTGAAAACCTAATGTTAGTGCAACTAAGAAAAACCCCGGAACTTTCTAGATTATGCATGTCCTGCTAAGAAATGTGAAGAGTTTACTATTTGTTTTGGTCGTGTGGCGAGCTCACCTCCCCTGCCACGGGCTCTTATTTGAGTTAATGGTATTTTAATATTTGGTTCAGTATATAGTACATTACAGACTATGTATATCCATATAAATATTTGTAATTAATATTTCGTACATTGTGTTCAAATCTTAGGTGATTTCAATATAATGGCAAAAAAGTCTAGAAGTACAAATATGGAAAAATAAGTAAAACATGGTATTTTATTGACGTACTTGATAATTATTGTATTCTTATTTGCGAAAATTAATAAACATCAACACTAGTACAAAGATGCCTAAAAGTAATAAAAAGTACAAACAAGTCCATAGACCAACTAGTGACGACTACAAACAATAGCACAAGCTGAAGGCGCGCCGTCATCCTTGGCCCTGCATCACCAGAGCCGAGAAAATCGTGTCGTAGTAGATCTTGTTATACTAGACATCCGGAAAGTTGTCGTGCTAAGACCCCAAATGACCAATGCAATAGAGCAACAACCATCGCCAATGACAATATTCGTAGATCGGAAGAGATTAACCTGAAATCACACGAATGAATACGAAAACCGACTAGATCCCAGGAGAGCCGTAGGGCACATGGTTCCACGCATCCTCCGTCGGCGCTAGATGCACCACTAGAGTGAGGGTAGGAAGGGATATACTTATTCTGACTTCAGGATATGGCCGCTGTCTCACCATCTCAAAAAAGAAACAGAATAATAGTCTAAACAAAGAACAGAAACCCCCGCCGACAGAGGCTGTGGTCCGTCACACCTCCAAGTCTACAAGGCCACCGGAGACGGAGGGGACCGACATCATCACCGGCGAGGGGAACGGAACCTTAGATTGGTTTCTTCAGCCGTCGCCTTGAACTCCTATGGGAACGGAACCCTAGATAGTTATTGTATTCTTAGTATGAAATTAAAACAAAATTAGAGATAGAAATGGATAAATTTTGTGGTATTCAAAAGTGTTAAAGTAAACGAAAGTTTATCACCATTGTGTTGACCGTGCGAACGCACTGGTTGTTGATAAAAGGAGGGCAACGAGCATTCGAATCAATGTGGTTGCTGAATTCAGAATGTGAAATTCTTCATGGCCTAAAACTATTCAACAAAAATTAAGAAGCTGCAATGCGCTGGCAGATATGGTAGTGTTTTAGGTGCCTTGCAGTTAGTTTTTGCTAGATTTAGAGTAATTGCAAGTAAACACTACCAGACAAATAATATCCTTGCAGCATTTCACCGAGAAAGAAATTAAAGTCATGAAAATGATGTGGAGATATTGGTGACGAGTAGTAGACTTTTAGAGTTTTCAGATGCACACATCCTGCTCTAGTTAACGGAGAGACGAACTTCTTAATATGAAATTAAATGCTGAAAGTGAGATCAAAGGTTGCCCATTTTGCACAAAATATCCTAGGATTTTTATTATAGAGATAAGATACATCATGGAGGACTACTTGATATTTCTATAGGTCGTTGGCTAGTCTTTGACAAAGAGCCGAATGCACGGTCAACTAAATTTGTGCACCAAAACTTGGTGTGAATTTGGTTATACCCTTCATCACGGCTATATAGGTTCTGAAATAATACAGAAGTATTACATCTAGGATCAGTAGTATTATTTGCATGCCATTCTTCCAAATTGAGGAAAGATTAGATAAAACCCATTGATTTTGTTTAAGATAGCAGAACAAAGAATAATTGACAAACTAGTAAACTATGCAATCATCGTTTTCGGCCGGCGTACTTACACATCTGCATATTGATAATTGCAACACACAACCGGACTAGAGGAGACTTGACCAAAAAGATTGCCATACAAAATGAAGTCATTCCCATCAATGGATCAGTACATTCACATTTGCAATTAGTAAACAGAAATAAACACCACCTAATCATAGCACCCTTTGGCAGGTCTAGCTACTAGAAGAACTGGACACATACAGATTAATGGAATCCTGGAGGCTGGAGCTCCATCTTGTGCGCACATAAGGAGAAAAAGTTTCAGGTGTCATCGACATTGTGAGTTTTTTGTTCCATTCAAAAAATAAATGGAAGAATGTGGATCAAGACCGCAACAACAATGTGGAAGAAGAATCTCACTGATCTTGATTCAGTGATGTTCTCTACATGTCACTTCTAAGAGGTAGAACATATTAAGAACAATTATTTACATTTCAGAGACCAAGCAAAATGCAAGCACTCAAACGATCACTGCTTCCATGGTCATCCCACTAGTGGACCATGCATACATGATCACCCTTACTGTAATTATGTTCATCTAGACAAAGGAAAGAGAAAAAAAAGAACCAAATTCGCTTAGCCAAAGTGCAAAAATTCCTCACAACAACAACAACAACCAAAAAAGGATAAAAAAAACAGCCTTAACTACCTAATTAAGCCAGATAGGATGCGCACATTTCACCAATCAAATCCATCCTGGATGAGCACAGAGTGGGCTGCAAGAAGGCAGGGGCCATCGTTCCCTGGAAGACGTCCTCCTCCTCCAAGAAGCTCAAGAAACCCCCAGGGTTGAGGTCCATCCACAGCTCGCCCAAGTCAAGGTCACCGGCACCGGCACCGCGACCAAAGCCGAACCCTCCTTCCTCCACCTTCACCGCCTCGCACTTGATCTTCTTCCTCCCCCTGTTCTCCTCCTGCTGAAGCACAAAATCGTCGGCCGGCGCTGGCGCCAACCTCTTCTTCTGCGGCTTCTCCTCTACTGGCGAAGGCGGCGTGGGTGCCACGGCCACCGTCACGGCCGTGCTGGCCTCGTCGTCTTCCGGCTGCGGGTGCTGCCTCCCGGTGAGCCGCTGCACAAGGTCCCGGAAGTTGGCGGCGTCGGTCTTGATGATCTCCGGCGCGATGATGTGGATGATCTTTATCGCAGGCCGCGTGGCCGTGGAAGTCGTGGATGATGGTACCATCCTGTGGTGGCGCGAGGATCCCCTGTGCTGCGCCGGCGGTGTCGACGGGCTCATGCTGCTGCTGTGGCTGTGGTCGTACCCGTGCTCCCCCATTAACGTGAGACCGTTAGAGAGATCGGAGGAGGAGCTAGCTAGCTTGGAATGAATCAGATGAGAAGCGTGAGGCAGATATATATGGCGGGAGGAAGGAAGGAAGGAAGGAGGTGACTTGCAAGGATGGTGAGGAAGAAAACCAATCTCTAGCTCGAAGGTTTGAAATGTCCTTGAAATATTGCAGTACTAGTAGAAGTGATGTCACGAACGAAGGTGGGTAGAATGTCGGCCTTGTTTCGTACTGGAATGTACTGCATCATCGGCTTTTTGATCGCCGTGTGGATTTTTACGTTGTCACGGGTCACTGGTTGACTCTAATTAAGCCTGTGGCACATGGTTACATACTACTTTCGCTAAGCAAGAAGAGTACAAGATCTTTAGAACTCTTTAGAATTGTCGTAATAGCGTCGTTCTATCTTCGTTGTCTTGTTCGTTGTTAGATTATAAGTCGGTTTGAGTTTACTTGTAACTTAAGTTAGGGTTGGCCAGCGGCCCCCTATATATTTCTTGTAATCCTCAAACAATGCAATCAATTATGATACAAATATATTTCTTATGTGTGTCTAACCCTCTTTAACGTCGCCCCAGCCCCTCGTGCCGTCCTACACCCTCTTCACATTGTACCAACCCCAGCCCCACCGGACCCAAACCCTAGCCCTGCCACGGTAGAACATTCACCGCTTTTTCCTGCTGCGACAGCATGTGATAACACCACGGCAGCAAGCTCTGCCGCGGGAGCCGAAACAGCAGAAAACTCTACCGTGGCAGACTTCTCTGCCGCGCCACTAGATCCACCCTCCCCTTCGCTCGAATCCTCCGCTGCGCCGGGCGATCCTCCCTCCCCCTCTCCTCTATCTCCATCTCATGCCGTTCCTATCACCAAAACCTACTAATGATCACATCATGCACACTCGTGCAAAATCAGGATTTTGACTACCAACTCAAAAACTTAATCTCCATGTCACTCCCTCTATATCTCCCATCCCTAAAACTTATAAATCAGCCCTTCTCGATCCCCACTGGACTTCTGCTATGCGTGAAGAATCCAAAGCTCTCATAGACAATCAAACTTGGCAACTAGTCCCTCGATCTCCTGGTGCAAATGTTGTTTTTGGTAAATGTGTTTTTCATCAAAAATTTCACTCTGATGGTTCTCTCTCTCTTGTTATAAAGCATGTTGGGTCTGTCGTGGTTTTTCTCAACAGCATGGTCTTGATTACGATGAAACCTTTTCCCTTATAGTTCTTCTTGGCCAATCCATCAACTTGACATAAAAAATGCTTTTCTACACGGACCTATCAATGAAACTATTTATTGTCAGCAACCTCTCGGTTTTGAAAATCCAACTAATCCCAATCACGTTTGTCTTCTCAAAAAATCTTTATATGGTCTCAAACAAGCTCCTCATGCGTGGTTTCAACGTTTTTCTTCATTTAGTCTCACTATCGGTTTTCAACCATCTCCCTCCAACTCCTCTCTCTCTGTCTATAATAATAATTCTCACACCGCATATCTGCTTTTGTATGTCGATGATATTGTCTTAACAGCCTCCACTCAACACTTTCTAGATCACATAATTTCTTGTTGCAATCTGAGTCTATGACATTGCTGCTTAGGCATTGCTGCCACTCGTAATACTCATGGTCTTTTTCTTTCTCAAAGACAATACATTATTGATCTACTAACTAAGTCTGGCATGCTTGACTGTCAACCTTCTAAAACTGATGTAGACACAGCAACAAAACTCTCCTCCTCCTATGAAGTCTTTTCCGACGTCACTCTATATCGTATTTTAACCGGTTCCCTCCAATATCTCACTCTCACTCGACCAGAAATCTCTTTTGCTGTTCAACAAGCCTCTCTCTACGTGCATGATCCCCGCATTCCACATTATAATCATGTTAGGTACTCTTGATCATGGTCTCCACATATATTCCTCTTCTTCACACATTTTGACAACATATTTTGATGCCGACTGGGCTGGTTGTCCGGATACTCGTAGATCCACATCCGGATACTGTGTTTTTCTTGGTAACAACTTGAATTCATGGTCTTCAAAACGGCAAGTTATAGTTTCACGTTCATCTGCAGAGGCTGAGTACCGTGCAGTGGCACATGCTGTCGCCGAAATGGTTTGGTTGCGTCAACTTCTCTCGGATCTTTATCGTCCTGTCCATCAGGCTACTATGGTTTATTGTGATAATATTTCAGCTGTTTACATGTACAGCAATCTAGTGCAGCATCATCGGACCAAGCACATCGAGATTGCTATTCATTTTGTCCGAGAGAAGGTGACCCTAGGATAAGTTCGAGTTCTTCATGTTCCAACCACTGCACAATTTGCCGATATCTTCACCAAGGGTCTTCTGACAACTTCGTTCACCAATGTTCGTTTCTGTCTCAACGTTGGTGAACCACATGTCGACACTGCGGGGGATGTTAGATTATAAGTCGGTTTAGGTTTAGTTGTAACTTAAGTTAGGGTTAGGCCGGCTGGACCCCCATATATATTCCTTGTAATCCCCCAAACAATGCAATCAATTATGAGATAAATATATTTCTACATTTGTCCATTTATTTTTTGACAAAGGAAATATATGGCACCAACAAGACGTCCAAAGACATTAGAGATATACACAGCCAAGAACAAAATAAACAAGAGAAAGGAAAAACAAAAACCACGTCTTTGTGTACAACCACTCGCAACAGAAGCATCCTAACCACCACCGAATACACCACCCGTAATACAAACAACGCTCCCCAAAAGCGACGGCTAAAAAACACAATGTATAAGCATTGTCGTTGCCCGATCGAAGATCTTGGGTTTTAACTCCGGAGAAAAATTGAGTTTTCAAAACAATGCCATCGCCAGGCAGTATAACCAATGAAGGTAAGACCTTGGGTTTTCACCCTGAAAATCATGGCTCGGTACTCGATGAGCACCACCAAAACTGCAATCCACCTGTGTTGCCACTCCCGCTAGCCAAGACTGTTGCTGCAAGTCGCCGAACACTGACACACAGGGAGAACCTATACGACATTGTCTTCATCACAACCAAAACCTTTCTGCCAAGACCAACCTCCGATCACAGCCACCATGACATTCTCCATCACTACCAGTTTTATTGAAATATGTATGAAGACATGTCCCATGGTACCGACTGGTAGACGAAGCTTCGCGTCGTGCCCTAGAAGAGTGTGCATGATCGTATCGATTCCGCATTAGATCTACAGTAGCTCCTGTGCCAAACTGCGGAAATCTCCGAGAGGACCATAACTTGACTACGGCCCAATCGAGCACGCAGACTTGAAGCAGATCAATGGCTTGGCGCTCGAAGACCAGCAGGGCAAAACCACCCTTATTCACCGGGCCAGAGCCCCAAATCACCGGTCGCCATCCGTCGATCGGATCAAGTGAGTCAACCCCTTCTGGCCCAGTTCGAGCCCAAGGTTGGCCTTAGATCGGGTCCATGTGACAATGGCACGAGAAGGACTGCAACACACCCTAGGCATGTGTAGGAGCGCCAGCGCCTCCAGCCAGCACCACCGCACGCACACCCAACTCTGTCTCGTCCACGCCTCTCTGCAGCGCGCGCGTTGACGGAAGCCGCGCACCGGCGAGCGCCGCCGCCTTGCCCGATCTCCACCTGCGTCGCCCTGGTGTTGTTCCCCCCGCGCGAAGGGAGCCCAACGGGGCACACCAACCCCGCCCGCTGTCTTTGATGGCCATGGTGTGGCCGCCACCGCCGGCGGTGGCGGTGGCAGTGGCCGGTGGGGGAGGATCGGGCGCTGGCCTCCAGAGCCGTCCTCGCGCGAGCGGCCTGGGAGGGGTTTTTTTGTCCCAATTTTTCTTGTTTGACCATCTATAGTTACCCGATTAACTTGTCGTGCATCATTGGCTTCTTTGTTTGTCCGATCCATCCAATGAGCATATAATAACGATAGTGTGTGAACGACGCAAATGGAGAGTTCATCCTAGAAGGAGAAGAAGAAGTAGACTACATGTTGACCGAGGGATCGATGCAGCAGGTAAATATCACATACCAGACACCGTGAGCCCAACGCTGTGTACACCAGCACGCGAAATAACTCGGAACTATCACATTTCGAACATGGGATCAGCAAATACAGTACTATTACACTGCAAACCCTCCATATCCGTCGTCGTGTCGCGGTATTCAGCTATCTCAGATCTCAATAATGCCCATGAGCCTCGATCAAGGATTTTCCACAGAGTTAGTGTGCGCTCGTGCGGATAGGCGCGCGTTCAAATTACTTTCCCCTCCGGTTCCTGCCTGATGATCTCACATTGCCGTGGCCCGAACGCGGTCGTGACGACTCTTCTCAGTTCTCATCAGGCGAGCGATGTGCTGATGATAAGTGACATGACGCTCTGCAAATTAATACTCTACCCTCTGTCTAGAAATAACTGACTTGGATTTGTCTAGATTCGGATATATTTAGACACGTATTACTATATAGGTATATGCGAATCTAAACAAACTCAAGTCACTTATTTTGGGACGGAGGGAGTAGTAAATTAAGAAGCCAAACCTGACGGTGAACAAATTTTTAACCACGCACGCTCTGACTTGGCTAAGAGTATTTTACCACACCATTTCAGTGTATGACCGTATGGGGCTTACTTGCCACAAGAGAAGAATCTTGCCTAAGCTGTGGCGGGAACAAAACACTCACCTAGCATGGTCAAACTTCCCTAAACTTGAGGCGTGGTAATGTGTAGATAAATGTGACTAGTAACCAGAAAAAAAAACCCTCGTCCCCGCGCTCCCTCCCTCGTCCACCATCCGATTTTGTGAAATAGTGCATTTTCACCACCGCGTCCATTTACAACCGTTGGATGTGGTACTTTTTCTTTTCACTTCTTGCCTCGCCGAACAACACCATGACAGTTGGCTCAAATATGTGTGGGTCCGTGTGACAAAGGCAGCAGAGACTCCTCACCCACATACGTTTTTCCTATCTGCTTTTTGCCCCGGGTGAAAACCATACTTTTCCTACGAGCCTTATTGCTCATCTCGTCTCCTCCCCTCCCCAGTCCCCCACGCCGCCTCTCATCCCCTTCTCTCCTCATCGCCAACCTCCTCCAAGCTCCCTTGCCTCCATGCTATCGACCTCAGCTAGGGACGCATCGGCAAGCACCTTCTGCGCGGCGTCGAGCAGCGAGCGGACGAAGCCAGATGAGACAGCCGCGGCGGCGGGCGAGAGGAGGTTTCGGGAGGCGCTGTAGTCTATATCACTTCTTACCGCATGTGTCGCTATGTAGACTTCAACCCCTCGCCAGGTGGGCTTTATGACCTCTAGAAGATATGTTCACATGAACCTAAGTTCACGGGCTACATGAGAAGAAAAATAAAATGAAAAACACGCACATCAACAGCACACAAGGGCGAGGATAAAAGGGGGTCACTCCGGAAACCTCGGACAATGATCACAAGGAAAAACCCGTAGGACATGACTGCGGAGGGACAACCTAGGCAGAGGAATCGCTAGAGTAATTGAACAGCCCGCTCGGGTGAAACCCATCCACAAAGCCTCATCGCGTGCAGTAGGCATGTCCATCGACTCACAAAGCCTTGTTTCTGATGGTGTTTTTCCGATTTTGCAATGGTGGAGACTCGCGTCGCTCCCGACGTGCGTCTCGGACGGGCTTCGTTGATTG
Source organism: Avena eriantha (assembly GCA_910589775.1). Classification (NCBI taxonomy): domain Eukaryota; kingdom Viridiplantae; phylum Streptophyta; class Magnoliopsida; order Poales; family Poaceae; genus Avena; species Avena eriantha. The sequence continues at coordinate 231,004,062 of OU342746.1, forward strand.
CAGGCAACCGCATGGGTCGTTTTGTATATCCCAATCTCTTAGATTTTTATTACCTGTATCGCAGTCCGTGTTTTAGTGTTCACATGTGTTGTTTCACCTAACTTGTTTGTCGATTAATGAAAGATGTAGTTGCTCGCTAAAATAATATTCGGATAATCCGTAGGGTGATGATGTATAGTACATAATAACTATCTAAAAAACAAAGGTAAAGAAGTCCAGTGGTGTGGCTCTTTTGTGTAGCACAGTGATCATCAGTCCGGCCGCGGCGGGCGTCACGGCTGCACCTGGCCGGCGATCGATCGATGTGACGGGGCCGGCTGTGTGTGGCCTACCTGCCCCCCACAGCCCAGACACTCCAGACCAGAGAGACGGCTCAGCTCGGGTACTGGTATCTGATGGTGGTCGACGAAATACTAAAAGTCGTGCGTGCCGGTCAATCCGGCCGTGACCGTTTCTTTTCCGAGTAGTATCGCAGTAAATAATAAAGATGAAAGCTATGGATAAACAAACATGTGGAATCGTCCGGCCGTCTCTCTCAATACCACAAACTGGATCATGCATGGTACGGTCGAAGTTGCTAGAGTATACGGTGTACGGTTAGATAGTCTAGGATAGAGATAGGATTTATACCTTGTCTTATAATTTAAGTTGATCCTTGTATGTCTATATACACTTACCAATAAGGCTCAATAATACATCCAACATATTCCGCCAATTTCTTCCTTTCTCTCGTTCTACATGGTATCAGAGCGGCAAGATCCTTGACCTAGCCGCCGCCACTTTCCAAACTCTAGTGCCGTCGCCCGCCATGGCGCCGCGCTAGTCGAGAAACACGCTTCCGCCGCGCCGCCCCCGGGGAGGTCGATCTCCATGATCTCCGCCGGGGGGCTGCGCAACCCATACGCAGGTTTCGTCCGCCGATCCGTGATCGGCTGCCCTGTAAGTTTTTTTTTCCGATCTTTTGATCGGTTTTCTTTTTTGGTTTATCGATTTTAACTCGGATTGAGTCGCCCATCGTCGACATCATCGCCGCGCCTCTACTCCGACCATCGGGATCGAGGATCTACACCGTGTCCGTGCGTCTGCCCCTCCGCTGTTGCGCCTGCCGCGGCATGCTGACGCGGCCTCACGGCAGGCTGCCGCGCACCGCGGACGGCTGCTACGCCTTCCTTGGAAGGCTACCGCGGCCCCCCTCAGATTCTCATCGTCGTCATCGTCCAGGACTTCATCGACAACACCGCCATCGACTCCGATCTACGCATCGTCCACGCCCTTGCGCATACGGCGCACCATCGGCCTGATCAACCGATCTCGCGCCTTTCTACGCCAGGCACGTCCCCGAGCACGCGCCTACCACCGATCGAGCTATGGGCTGCCATTGCGTCGCCCCCCGAGCCGTAGCGCTGCCGCCTTTGGTCCATGCTACCGACTTCCAACGCGCCTTGCTTGGCGTGTACGTCGCTGGTGGTCTCCCAGCCGCTACACCGACTTGCGCCCTGCAGCTATGCCGCCCCCACTGGTCGTAGCGTCGCTGCACGTAGTCTACTTTGCCGTCCCCATGCATCGACGTCCTCGGCTTCCACCGCGCTATCTCCTACTGCGCGTATCGCCGCCGTCTGCACATGGTCTTCGTCACGTCGCCGTGTTTCTTCCTCGTCTACTTCGAGCACTGCTGCCGCACTTCACAAGGTAACCTGCAAGGCAATCTCACGCTGTCGCATGTCGTGCCGACTACCTCATTGATACATTGCAAATGTATCTATAATTTTTGATGTTCCATCCTTGTTTTATATCTACTTTCTTATGTTTTGTTCCAACTTTGGAGTACTTTTCATAGACTTTCTTGGCCTAACCTATTAACAAGATGCCACAGTGCCGGTTTAGGATAAGAACATATGTGGTTTGTGAAAAAGAACACACATGCAATGACTCTAGTGCCGGTTTAGGATAAGAACACACATGCAATGACTCTAGTGCCGGTTTAGGATAAGAACACACATGCAATGACTCTAGTGGATCCATATGTGGTTAATGGATAGTACAGACATGCAATTACTCTAATGGATCCATATGTGGTTCATAGCTTTTGTATATCGAATCGGTGGATCCCGCAAAACTACTCTGTCCACGGAAACTAGAGGTGGCTTTATTTGTTGATACCTCTCCCTTCGCCCTTTGTTTCCCGGAGTGTTCTCTCGACGATCACGGACAATGACCTCTTGTTAGTGGTGTCGCGAGGATCGACACGAAGTGAGAAGATTCAGATCACCGCCCTTCCCCGGAGCCATCTCCATCGATCTCCACCGCCATCTCCATCACCATTGCTTATTCCCATGATGAGGAGGGAGTAGTTCTTCCTCGAGGCTAAGGGTACTACCGGTAGCTATGTGTTCATCTCTCTATCTATGCATGATCTTGTTGTGGTCATGAGCTTGTAATCTATAGATCTACCTTGCTACTCAAGTGCTTCAATGAATCTCTCCCCATGTGTGTGAAGTTGACAGTGTGCACACCATGGTGGCACTTAGGCTAGATATTACAAATACTTGTTATGAGTTATATTTGGAGTTGGATGTCTTTATGAAATTGTGGTGTTTGTTGGAACCATCTAGTGCTCAAGGTGACAATGTGAGGTTACCTAGATGGGAAAGGCTTACTTTAAGGTGTGCTGTTATAGCCCTACCATCGATTAGAGTGTCCAACCGGAGAGTAGTTAAGAGTAGTATCATGAAGATAATATATTTATGAGAGAGTGTTCACTAGTGAAAGTATGATCCCTGGGCCTTGTTTCTAAGCATTGAAACACCGTTTGCAATTAGATCTGTTACATGTTTGCTTGCTTCCATCTTTATTTCAGTTTGCCTTTAGTCTTTTCCACGCCATCAAGCTATTTTGTAGCACCGTTACCACTTATAATTATCCATACCACTTGTATTCACTATCTCTTCACCGAACTAGTGCACCTATACACCTAACAAGTGTATTGGGTGTGTTGGGGACACAAGAGACTTCTTGTATCTTGATTGCATGGTTGCTTGAGAGGGGATACCTTTGACCACTTCCTCCCTGAGTTCGATAAACCTTGGGTGATCCACTTAAGGGAAAACTTGCTGATGTTCTACAAACCTCTGCACTTGGAGGCCCAACAATTGTCTACAAGAATAGAAGTGCTTAGACATCAAGCTATTTTCTGGCGCCGTTGCCAGGGAGGTAAGGTAAAAGGTATTCACACCGGAGGATTAAATAAGAAGAACCTCCCACGGCAAACACCTATTTTCTGGCACAGTTGCCGGGGAGGTAAGGTAAAAGGTACTCACATCCTCCGGTGTGAGTGCTCGAAGTTATTTCCTTTAGATTCTGCAATTTTGGCATTTTGTTTTTTGTTTTCACTATTTAGGCTTAATGGAAAACAAAAAAAAAATTAGAGAGCTTTATAGTATTTATCTTGAGTTAGGACATGAAGTGTTTGAAGAGAAAATTAAAAAACCTATGGAACTTTATTTGCATGCTAATAGCAATGTTGTTAGTATGAATTCTTTGGACACCATTATTGCTAATGCTATGGAAAAGTCTAAGCTTGGGGAAGCTAGTTTTTATGAAAATGATCTTTTTAGTTCCCCAGCTTTGGAAGAGAGCTATTCTATTGCTTATGATGATACAAAACCTCCAATATATGATGATTATAATGATGAGTATGATATTTTCAGTCCACCTACTATTGAGGAGAAAAGTAATGATTACAATATGCCTCCTATATTTGATGATTATGGTGATGAGAATAATAATGATAGCTATTTTGTTGAATTTGCTCCCACTACAATTAATAAGAATGACTATGTTTAAATGGAGAGTATTAATTCTTTTATGCATGTGGCTCATGATAAGAATGTTTTATGCGATAGTTATATTGTTAATTTTATTCATGATGCTACTGAAAGTTATTATAAGAGAGGGAAACATGGTTTTATGCATCTCAACAATATTAAGTTTCTCTTTATGTTGAAAGTCTTGAAGTTGCACTTGTTTTGGTTTACTATGCTTGTTGTTTTGTGTTTTCATGACTTGTTTCTTTGCAATATTCCTATGCATAGGAAGTGGGTTAGACTTAAATGTGCTTTGAATTTGCTTCTTGATGCTCTCTTTTACTTCAATTCATATTTCTTATGTGAGCATCTTCTCAAACTATCATGCCTAACTTAAATGCGTTAAAGAAAAGTACTTATTGGGAGATAACCCAAAAGTTTTAGATGAGTCTTGGAAGTTATTACTTCTGTAATAACCACTGCTTATCCTTTTTATTTGCTTTTTTTGTGCCAAGAGTAACCTCTAATGAGAGAGAAGTAATAATTGGGAAAGTTGCTGTCCCGAAACAGATTTCTGTGCTTCACCGTAAAAATTCGTGTAAAATCTCTGTACGCGCTTTTGAGGCGTGAATTTTTGTGCTTCTGCCCCAAGTTGTTATAGAACTATTGTTAGTTCAACACGTTTTGATTTGAGCAACATAAGGTCTTCTAAAAAATTCGTCTTTACCTGCTGGTCTGTTTTGACAGATTTCTGCCATTTTCTGCATTTGCTTCTTGTTGGCTCCTTTTTGAGTTCTTTTGGGGAATTGAGCTTTTTAAGGGAAGTGCTACAGTAGCTTGTGTTTTAATGGAAGTTTTATTAGTGTTAGAATTGAACCTAAAGACTTATTATCTTGAGTGCACTAATGTTGCTAATAAAGATTATGTGAAGTTTTGTATAAAGGAAAAATTTCAAGTGTATGGAAGGAATGAGTAATGAGATGAAGAATGGACTAAAGCTCAAGCTTGGGGATGCCACGCGTGTCACCCCAAGAAATATCCAAGAAGTACCAGCGTCAAATCTTGGGGATGCCCTCTTAATCAATAAAAATCCCAGGTTTCTTCCAAATACTTCATTTTTATTGTTTCATGCACAGTTGTGTTGTTCTTGGAGCGTCCTCTTTTTCATTTTCGTTTTGGTTTTTCGTTTGCTTGGTTTGCTTAGTTTTCTGAATAAATTGGTTGGACCCCCTCTTTCATACATTTGTTTTCAAATAGTTTGGTTTGGTTTGGAAAAGAGTAGAAAAGCTCATGCTTAAGTGGTAAAGAGAGCTTGTTTTTGACTGTGGCCTATGCTTTGTCATGCCATGCTTAATTTTGTTTTTGGCTTTATGCTTAGTATTATTTGTTGTAGCATGACTTGTTATAAACAATTGAGATTGCTTAATGTGCCTTGGATGAATCATGCACTGTTTTAGCATATTAAAGCATAGTATTGTGGTATTCTCCTTTGATGATTTATTTGGGTTGACTTGGCGCATGCTCACACCATATTATGACTATCTCAAGTCACCATTAGCCTTTATGATCCTTTAGTTTTCAACTTGTAGTATCACTTTATGCTTTGATCAATGATGTTTTGTTGCCCTGCATGATTATGGCCATTATTGCTCTCTTAGTTTGTCGCTCCCGGTCTTTTGCTAGCCTCCACAACCAAGTATGAGTTCTACTCATGCATCCAACTCTTTAAACCAAGTTATTCCAAAGAGTCCACCATACCTACCTATTAGCAATTGCTATTCCAAGTATATTCATGTTTTTATCTACCTTCCAAATTAAACTTGTTATGTGAAAATTAGTGATTAAAGCTCTCACGAACTTGATGGCACACTTTAATTTTCTTGCATTTAATAAACTTGAACCATTGGGTCCATCTTTTTTGCGTATATGCTTGCGCTTTATAAGTTGAAATTAGCAGAACCATGTATCATGGAGAACGCTTTCAACATTGCACTTGTACTTTGTGCCCCGTTGATATCATGTTCTTTTGCTTATGGATCCCGGTGGTGTGAAATAAAAGTGGAACTTATAAGATCATGGAGTTTGTATGTGTGTTAGAGAAACGCATGGGCCGCTAGCCTAAGCCATGCCTAATCATGGTGGAAACTTGCAGCATCACTAATACGTCCATTTTGCATCACTATTCGATGTCTTAATTCACTGTTATTCATTGATATATTTCGTATTGAGAGGTGATACTTATGTTATTTCATTTATTTTTGCATGGTCGATGACTTTTGGAGCATGGACCGCTGCAGTCAGGATTCTGATGGAAAATGTGCTGTTTGGAGGCAAAATTCACGAAGATCAGAAAATCCGGGAAAATATACGGAAAATCCTATTTTTCGAGAAGACTCGGGATGCCAGAAGATGGAGTGGAGGTGGGCCACAGGGGGCCCACACCACCCCATGGCGCGGGCAGGCCTAGGCCGCGCCTGGGAGTGGTGTGGCCGCCCTGGCCCACTCCAGCCTCTCCCCTCTGGCGTATATCATCCCCACGAAACCCTAAGACTCGGGGAGCGACCACATAAAGATTCCGCCGCCTCTGCGGGGCGGAAAACACCGAGAGAGAAATATCCCTCCCGCAGACATATTTCTACCGGGGGAATTCCTTCCCGGAGAGGGGAGATCGTCGCCATCAACACCACCATCAAGCTGGACTTCATCGGGATCATCATCATCATCATCATCACCACCATCATCACCATCAGCACCCTCATCACCATCTCCATATTGCTGTTACAATTGGTTGAATCTTGCTATAGTTCATAGGGGAAACTTTCCCGGTGTTGATTACTCTTTGTAGTTGATGCTATTGAGTGAACCATCGAATTATTGTTTATGTTCAGATTGTTATACATCATTATTCCATCTCTGATCATGATCCATATGATGTCTTGTGAGTAGTTCGTTTTGTTCTTGAGGACATGGGAGAAGTCTTGTTGTTAGTAGTGGAGTTGCGTTGAGAAAGATTCAATAGATTGTTATTTAAGTTGTGGTGTAGTTCTTTTAGTGGTGTCATGTGAACGTCGACTACATGACACTTCACCTATAAGGGCCTAGGGGAATGCACTGTGTATTTGGCTACTAATCGTAGGGGTTGCCGGAGTGACAGAAACGTGAACCCCCGTTAGGAAACCATTGCACAAGGGACGTAAGGGTCTTAGAGTTTAAAGCTGTGGTTAGGTTTCTACTTTAATTACTTTCTTGTACTTACGGATGTTTGCAAGGGGTATAATCACAAGTATGTATTAGTCTTGGATGGGGCGGTACATTAGCACAGGTTCACCCACACAACACTTAGCAAGCTAGAGAAGATTAATCGACTAAATGAAGTGAAAGCACTTGACAATCTTCCCATGTGTCCTCGAGAACGTTTGGTCATCTATAGAAATACAACCGGCTTGTCCTTTGCTGCATAAAGGATTGGGACACTTGCTGCACTTATTCCTACTGTCTTTTATTTACTCGTACTTTGTTTACTTGCTTTATCAAAAACCCCTAAAAATCCATTTGCTAAGTAGTTGCAGAGAATTCCTGATCCATACCGCTAGCCAGCACCTTCTGCTCCTCGCTGGGTTCGACACTCTTACTTATCGAAAATACTGCGATACACCCCCTATACTTGTGGGTCATCAAGACTATTTTCTGGCGCTGTTGTCGAGGAGTGAAGCGCTATTGGAGAGTGGAACTGGTAAAGGAAACTTCTACTGTGAGTATTGTTTACTTCTGCTAGTTGCTTTATTTTCGTTATGGATAATTCGCTGAGTTTCTTATTTGGTAATGCTACTACCTCTGCTAAGGTAGTAGATAAGCCACCACCTGCTGAGAAAGATGTTTTCAAAATACCTACAAGAATTATTGATCGTGTTATGGATAACTACTATGTTGGGGATGGAACTGTCCATCCCGGTGATCATTTACTCTTTATACACGAATTATGCGGGTTGTTCAAGTGTGCAGGTATTACTACAGATCAAGTTAAGAAGAAGTTATTCTCATTATCACTGAAAGGAAGAGCTGAGGAATGGTATAAGCTGCTGAAGAATGGTCAAGCTCTAGAATGGGAGGAAATAGTGCCTCTCTTTTATTCAAAGTTTTATCCTCCTAGTGAGATTCATAAAGATCGGAATCAAATATACAACTTTTGGCCTCTTGACGGAGAGAGTACAGCTCAAGCTTGGGGGAGATTGAAGTTACTATTGCTCAAATGTCCCATTCATGAGCTCCTCAACAATATTATTATCAACAACTTTTATGCAAGGCTCCCTCTACATGACAAGGATTTATTGGATGCTTCTTGTGCTGGATCATTCACTCGCATGGAAGAAGAAGCTAAATGGGACCTTCTAGACCGTATTCAAGACAATGCTGAAGCTTGGGAGAATGACAAAGGTAGAAAGTCAGGTATAAATTATGATTATGAATGCATTGAATTTTTTATGGGAACTGATGACTTTCAAAATGTTAAAAATGCTTATGGTCTAGATTCTCAAGCTATTGCTTCTTATTTTAAGGCTTTTGCTTCTTACATTGAAGTTCCTAAAAAGAAGTGGAATAAGTATCATAAACCTTTTATGGGAACTGATGATTTTCATTGAAGTTCCTAAAAAGAGGTAGAAAGTCAGGTATAAATTATGATTATGAATGCATTGAATCTTTTATGGGAACTGATGATTTTCAAAATATTAGTAATATTTATGGTCTTGATTTGCAAGTTATTACGAATTGCTTTAGAGCTTTTGCTTCCTATATCAAAATTCCAAAAAGGGGATGGAACAAATACCATGCACCTTACAAATATATTGTTGACTATGCTCCTATTGGAAGTGCTGAGTATTTCATTATTGACCCCATCTTACCCAAACCTTATATCGAGATTCCCTTCCCCGAAAAGGTGAAGGACCATCCTATGATAACTAATGTAATCACCAAAAGTGAAAAAAGAACTGTAAAACCTGATGAACAAATAAACATTGAACCTGTGGTAGCAATTGTGAAAGACCTTGTCACTAAAAGCGTAGAAGATGGGCACATAGTCTTTTGTGAGGATGCTTCTAATATTGTTTCACATCCCAATAGAACTAAAAAGGCTAGTGTTCCTGTGCTTTCTGTTAGAATTGGTGATCATTGCTACTATGGTTTATGTGATATTGGTGCAAGTTCTAGTGCTATTCCTTATGAGCTTTACAGAGAAATTATGCATGAAATCAGTCCTTGCGAGTTGGAAGAAATTGATGTGGTTATTCATCTTGCTAATAGAGAGACCATCTCTCCAATTGGTATCGTACGAGATGTGGAAGTCCTTTGTGGTAAGATCAAGTATCCTGCTGATTTTCTAGTACTTGGTTCAGCTACTAGTAAAACTTATCCTATCATTTTTGGTAGACCTTTCTTGAGTACTTGTGGAGCTATTATTGATTGCAAGAGGGAGAAAATCTTGACTAAGTTTGACGGGGAATCTTATGAGTTTAATTTTTCGAAATTTACTAAAGAACCTTGCGAAGAGGAAACCCATAATGAGGATTTTAGGGTTGAACAACTTGCTTCTATTTCTGTTGCTCCTAACAATGCTTTGCAGCAATTTATGGAAGATCGTGAAAGTGAAATCTTCATGGAAGAAAGGAATGAGATTGACAGGATTCTCCGTGATCAACCTATGATGCTTAAGCACGACTTGCCTGTAGAAGACTTGGGTACCATGATGCCACCTAAAAAGGATCCTGTTTTCGATCTAAAACCTCTCCCTGATGATCTTAAATATGCTTATATTGATGATAAAAAGATATATCCTATTATTGTTAGCGCTAAACTTTCAGGGAAGGAAGTAGAAAGGTTATTGGAAGTTTTGAGGAAACATAGAGGAGCTATGGGCTATACTCTGGATGATTTAAAGGGATTTCACCCACTATATGTCAACACTCTATCAACATAGAACCAGATGCGAAGCCAGTAGTGGAACACCAACGACGTTTAAATCCTAAGATGAAAGAAGTGGTAAGGAATGAGGTATTGAAACTCCTTGATGCTGGTATTATTTACCCTATTGCTGATAGTGAATGGATTAGTCCTGTTCATTGTGTTCCTAAAAAGGGAGGTATTACCGTTGTCCCCAATGATAATGATGAGCTTATTCCTCAAAGAATAGTGGTAGGCTATAGGATGTGCATCGATTTTAGGAAGGTCAATAAAGTTACTAAGAAAGATCACTACCCGCTTCCTTTTATTGATCAAATGTTGGAAAGGTTGTGTAAAAAGACCCATTTTTGTTTTCTTGATGGTTTTTCTGGTTTCTCTCAAATTGCTGCTAAACAACAAGATCAAGAAAAAACTACTTTTACTTGTCCTTATGGAACTTATGCTTATAGACGTATGCCTTTTGGTTTATGTAATGCTCCTGCTACTTTCCAAAGGTGCATGTCTGCTATCTTTCATGGTTTTTGTGAAGAGATTGTAGAAGTGTTCATGGATGACTTTTCTGTCTATGGAACTTCTTTTGATAATTGTCTGCACAACCTTGATAAAGTTTTGCAGAGATGTGAAGAAACTAATCTTGTTCTTAATTGGGAGAAATGCCACTTCATGGTTAATGAAGGTATTGTTCTTGGGCATAAAGTTTCTGAAAGAGGCATAGAAGTTGATAGAGCTAAGGTTGAGGCAATTGAGAAGATGCCATGTCCAAGAGACATCAAAGGTATTCGTAGTATCCTTGGTCATGCTGGTTTCTATAGGAGGTTTATTAAAGATTTCTCTAGGATATCAAAACCTCTCACTAATCTTCTTCAAAAAGATGTACCCTTCGTTTTTGATGATGATTGTAGGGAAGCTTTTGAAACTCTTAAGAAGGCTTTAACTATAACCCCTATTGTTCAACCACCTGATTGGAGTTTACCCTTTGAAATAATGTGTGATGCTAGTGATTTTGCTGTAGGGGGTGTCCTTGGGCAACGTATTGATAAAAAGTTAAACGTTATCCATTATGCTAGTAAGACTTTAGACGCTGCTCAAAGGAATTATGACACTACTGAAAAGGAATTTCTAGCTGTTGTTTTTGCCTGTGATAAGTTTAGGCCTTATATTGTGGACTCAAAAGTAACCATTCGTACTGATCATGCTGCTATTAAATATCTTATGACAAAGAAGGACGCTAAGCCTAGGCTTATTAGATGGGTACTGCTTTTACAAGAGTTTGATCTACATATAGTAGATAGGAAGGGTGCTGAAAACCCTGTAGCTGATAATTTATCTCGTTTGGAAAACATCTCTTTTGATCCTATGCCTGTTAATGATAGTTTCCCAAATGAACAGTTAGCCGCAGTAGGGGTGAGCTCGCGAGGAAGCCCTTGGTATGCTGATTATGCTAACTTTATTGTGTCCAAGTATTTGCCTCCAACTTTTACAGCTCAGCAAAGAAGAAAGTTCTTTTATGATTTGAGGCATTATATTTGGGATGACCCACACTTATACAAAGGAGTTGATGGTATTATGCGAAGGTGTGTCCTAGAATATGAACAAAAAGAGATATTGTGTAAATGTCATGGTAGTGCTTATGGAGGACATCATGCAGGAGATAGAACCGCACAAAAGATACTACAATTAGGTTTCTACTGGACTACCCTTTTTAAAGATGCAAGAAAATTTGTTTTATCTTGTGATGAATGTCAGCGTGTTGGTAATATTTCTAGACGCAATGAAATGCCTATGAACTACTCTCTAGTTATTGAACCTTTTGATTGTTGGGGATTCGACTTTATGGATCCTTTCCCTCCTTTGAAGGGTTACACTCATATTCTTGTTGCCGTTGATTATGTCACTAAGTGGGTAGATGACATTGCTACAAAAAGTGCCGACAGGGAAACCACTCTAAAAATGCTTAAGGATGTTATCTTTCCTAGGTTTGGAGTGCCTAGGTATCTCATGACTGATGGGGGTTCTCATTTCATTCATGGCAGTTTTAGGAAGACCCTCGCTAAGTATGATGTTAATCATAGAATTGCTTCAGCTTATCACTCCCAAACTAGCGGGCAAGTAGAGTTATCAAATAGAGAAATTAAATCTATCTTGCAAAAGACTGTTAATAGGTCTAGAAAAAACTGGGCTAAGAAGTTGAATGATGCTTTATGGGCTTATAGAACTGCTTACAAAAATCCTATGGGAATGTCTCCTTATAAAATGGTTTATGGGAAAGCTTGCCACCTACCCTTAGAATTAGAACACAAAGCTTACTGGGCAGTGAAAGAACTAAATAGAGATTGTAAGCTCGCTGGTGAGAAAATATTATTTGACTTAAGTTCTTTAGATGAATGGAGGAGTGAAGCCTATCAGAATGCTAGGCTCTTTAAGGAAAAAGTTAAAAGATGGCATGATAAGCGAATACTTAAGAGAGAATTTCATGTTGGTGAGAAAGTTCTATTGTATAGGTCTCGTCTCAGATTTTTTGCAGGTAAGCTATTATCAAAATGGGAAAGACCTTTCATCATTGAAGAAGTATACCGTTCAGGAGCAATAAAAATTTCTTCTCTAAATGATAATACTACACAAGTAGTGAATGGATAGCGACTCAAACACTATATTGCTGGAGATTCTTACAATGAAGATGTTGATGCCTTTCAAGTTATAACTCTAGAGAAATTCATTGAGGACCAAATTCAGAGACCTACAGAGTCTGTTTTCATGTAGGTAACAGTTCTGGTAAGAAAAGTTCCACGAAAAATACAATACAACTATATTTTTGCAGTTTTCAGTCGATAAGGAAAGTTTCGAAGCGAAAAAGGGATGGAACCGGAGCCGGGGTGGCCCACACCACCCCATGGCGCGGGCCCTCCCCTGGCCGCGCCACCAGGTGGTGAGGCCACCCAGGACTCCGCCTCCGACCCGTTTTCGCCCAGTACCTTCCTTTTGATATGAAACTTCATAATATATACCCCCCGGATCTTCCGAGGTACATATATCGTGTTTTCGTCGTGTTTTTGTTTTGATCTGTTTCTGCCAGGTAGAATCCCAGATTTGGAGCCACAATGTCTTCCTCTGGATCATCCAAGGGACATTCTTGAGAGGATATCATCAACCGATACATGAGAGAATTGAAGATTCATCCCAAGGAGTTGTTGCTCGAAGGTGGGGAGGTCCGGATTAAGGAGGTTCAATGCCCTAAAGGTGAAGGAAGTCTGGAGGACAGGATGGAAGCATTGGAGCAAGAAGTCTTTGGGTACAGGAAGATGGCAGAGCGCGAAGTGGACATCATCCATAAGATTTGTTCTGAACTCATCGCCAAGCACCAAAAGGAGACTGCTGAACTCAAAGACAAAGTCCTTTCACTCCACCAAACAACCAACGAACTGCAAGCACAGTTCTGTGACATTCAAAATCATAATTGTGAGTATGAGGCTAGATTTAAACGCATAAGTGCTGCTGCAAGTTTCAGGATGTTGGAAACCACAATGTCCTTTATTGATGGGAAGCCTTTACCCTGGAAGACGGACGAAGATGAGAAGATACCACCACCACCGAAGGAGTAATTCCTCATCAGGTTTGGCATCCCCTTGGTTTGTTCCAAGCTTGGGGGAGTGCCGCGGTATCATATCACTATCTTCTATCTTTTTACCTTATTAGTAGAGTCATATCATGAATAAAGGAGTTATTATGTAGTATGGTTTACATTATGGAAGTGTCCCCTCTCTTGTTAGATTTGTATCCCTTGGTGTGAGTTTTCGTTATGGAATATTAATGAGAAGTTCTATCATTTACTCTTTTGCATAGCTTATGTTAGTTTTCAATTCGTGGTTATATGATTGATCTTGTTGTTAGTATTGGTATCACTTTGGAATCATTGAGTTAATTTAGTTGGTTTTGGCAAACCTGGCTCGGTCAGTAGCACACTATTTTTGAGAGTTGAAAAGAAAAAGAAAAAGATAGAAGTACTCTAGAGGAAAATAATTTCATCATCTTTCTTTCTTGGTTTGATCAGAAGTTTAGCATTCTCTAGTTAAGATCTTTTGTGCTTCTAAGGAAGATTGCATGTTTGTCTTTATCACTTGTATGTTTGTTTGTTTCCTTCAACTCTTATACTTGCTACCCAGCCTTGCTAGCCAAAAACCTGTACTGAGAGGGAATTCTTCTCGTGCATCCACCTCCTTTAAACCAAAACCTTTGCCATTTGTGTCCACCATACCTACCTAGTAGCATTATTGCTATTCCAAGTAAATTCTTGTTTTATCTACCTCCCAAGTTAAACTTGTTATGTGAAAATTAGTGATTAAGCTCTCACGAACTTGATGGCACACTTTACTTTCCTGCATTTAATAAACTTGAACCATTGGGTCCTTCTTTGTTGCGTATATGCTTGCGCTTTATGAGTTGAAGTTAGCCGAACCATGTATCATGGGGACCGCTTTCAACACTTCATTGGTACTTGTACCTAGTTGATATCATGTTCTTTTTCTTATGGATCCCGGCGGTGTGAAATAAAAGTGGAACTTGTAAGATCATGGAGTTTATATGTGTGTTAGAGAAACGCCTGGGCCGCTAGCCTAAGCCATGCCTAATCATGGTGGAAACTTGCAGCATAACTATAGTGAGCATTCTATGAACCATCCTCAATAAAAACCTATGCAAATAGCAAATAAAAAGATCGCTGAGATGCTCATTGTCTGCCTGCCTTGTCATTTTGATTATGGGATAGCTCCTGTGTCATGTGCAAGGGGTACCCCGTTGGCGGTTCTCAATGATACGCATGTATTTACAATGACAAGAGCTTGCTCGTGACTGAAGTTGAGTAGCATGAGGATCGGTACTCATAAGTAAGGGGCATGAGATTTCAACTTATAACTTGTCAAGCATATCCTCTTAGTTGTGTCACTTTAACCTTAATCACCTAAAGATGCCTATGATAGGGGCAATGAGAGCTAAAAGCTAGTAAGTATCATAATTTTTGGGAGCTCTTTATGAGACTTGCAATCCCTGCTTCCCTCTACAAAGGGCCCTTTCTTTTACTTTATAGTTGAGTCAGTAAACCTATTCCCTTCTACCTCAGCAAGTATTTTGAGTTGATGTGTTTCATTCATTCATATGATGATTTATTCAATCATGTTTATTATGTTCCTTGTTTTGCACATTGCTCTTATCTTGATGTTTACTACTTTGAAAGCTATTGTTGAAAAACCAGCTATTTGTGAACTCCAACAAATTATCAACTATTCTTCGACCAAGAGCTAAGTTTGCCATTACCAATTATGATTCACTCTATGTATATTTATTTTGTTTCCTTTACTCATTGCTGGTTGAGTTATATAATAGTGAGTTGTCTTCTATTATGATCTATGTATTTGATGAATGTGATGCTTTTTGTCCGTATTCTTTTATCGACTCTTCACTCCATAAACCTGAGGTCATGTTTATTGAGCTCAGTTTCGCTTGGGGACAAGCGAAGTCTAAGCTTGGGGGGAGTTGATACGTCCATTTTGCATCACTATTCTATGTCTTAATTCACTATTATTCATTGATATATTTCGTATTGAGAGGTGATACTTATGTTATTTCATCTATTTTTGCATGGTTGATGACTTTTGGAGCATGGACCGCTGCAGTCAGGATTCTGATGGAAAAGGTGCTGTTTGGAGGCAAAATTCGTGAAGATCAGAAAATCCGGGAAAATAAACGGAAAATCCTATTTTTCCAGAAGACTCAGGATGCCAGAAGATGGAGTGGAGGTGGGCCACAGGGGCCCCACACCACCCCATGGCGCGGGCAGGCCTAGGCCACGCCTGGGAGTGGTGTGGCCGCCCTGGACCACTCCAACCTCTCCCCTCTAGCATATATCATCCCCACGAAACCCTAAGACTCGGGGAGCGACCACAGAAAGATTCCGCCGCCTCTGCAGGGCGGAAAACACCAAGAGAGAAAGATCCCTCCGGTAGACAGATTTCTGCCGGGGGAATTCCTTCCAGGAGAGGGGAGATCGTCGCCATCAACACCACCATCAAGCTGGAATTCATCGGGATCATCATCATCATCACCACCACCATCACCATCAGCACCCTCATCACCATCTCCATATTGCTGTAACAGTTGGTTGAATCTTGCTATAGTTCATAGGGGAAAGTTTCCCGGTGTTGATTACTCTTTGTAGTTGATGCTATTGAGTGAACCATTGAATTATTGTTTATGTTCAGATCGTTATACATCATTATTCCATCTCTGATCATGATCCATATGATGTCTTGTGAGTAGTTCATTTTGTTCTTGAGGACATGGGAGAAGTCTTGTTGTTAGTAGTGGAGTTGCGTTGAGAAAGATTCAATAGATTGTTATTTAAGTTGTGGTGTACTTCTTCTAGTGGTGTCATGTGAACGTCGACTACATGACACTTCACCTAGAAGGGCCTAGGGGAATGCATTGTGTATTTGGCTACTAATCGTAGGGGTTGCCGGAGTGACAGAAACCTGAACCCCCGTTAGGAAACCATTGCACAAGGGACGTAAGGGTCTTAGAGTTTAAAGTTGTGGTTAGGTTTCTACCTTAATTACTTTCTTGTACTTATGGATGTTTGCAAGGGGTATAATCATAAGTATGTATTAGTCTTGGATGGGGCGTTACATTAGCATAGGTTCACCCACACAACACTTAGCAAGCTAGAGAAGATTAATCGACTATATGAAGCGAAAGCACTTGACAGTCTTCCCATGTGTCCTCGAGAATGTTTGGTCATCTATAGAAATACATCCGGCGTGTACTTTGTTACATAAAGGATTGGGCCACTTGCTGCATTTATTCCTACTGTCTTTTATTTACTCGTACTTTGTTTACTTGCTTTATCAAAAACCCCTAAAAGTCCGTTTGCTAAGGAGTTGCAGAGAATTCCCGATCCATACCGCTAGCCAGCACCTTCTGCTCCTCGTTGGGTTCGACATTCTTACTTATCGAAAATACTGCGATACACCCCCTATACTTGTGGGTCATCAATCACCATAATGAGCACTCTATGAAGCATCCTCAATAAAAACCTATGCAAATAGCAAATAAAAAGATCGCTGAGATGCTCATTGTCTGCTTGCCTTTGTCATTTTGATTATGGGATAGCTCCTGTATCATGTGCAAGGGGTACCACGTTGGCGGTTCTTTATGATACATATGTATTTACAATGACAAGAGCTTACTTGTGACTAAAGTTGAGTAGCATGAGGTTCGGTCTTCGTAAGTAAGGGGCATGAGATTTCGGTTTATAACTTGTCAAGCATATCCTCTTAGTTGTGTCACTTTAACCTTAATCACCTTCAAGATGCTCATGATAGGGGCAATGAGAGCTGAAACCTAATAAGTACAATAATTTTTGGAAGCTCTTTATGAAACTTGAATCTCTGCTTCCTTCTATGAAGGCCTTTCTTCTACTTATATATTGAGTCTCCACCTTCTATCTTTATGCACCTACTTTCAGAGCATAGTGGCCATTCTTAGTTCTATGTGCATTGTCCCAAGACTTGTTGATTGATGCATAGCTTTGATATTGCTTGTTTTAAACTATATGTATCTAGTCACTCTTATGAACTTTGAAGGTGTCCCATGCATTTATGTTTTGCTACTCTATGAGGGACAAACTGAATGCCACTATGCTATGTTTTCTTTATGTGAAACAAACAAACGTCTTGCAAAGTATTATTATTCATGAATCTTTTGTTTGTGCCTTTTCATGTTGCAACATAGTTGCTATGTCTTATTGCTAGAACTTTGTCGTTCATGTTATGATTGACGTACTATGATCCCAGCTTTGAATGTTTTACAAATACTTTGATCAAGTTTATGATGGTGCATGTCACCTCAAAAATTATTCTTTCTTTTTATCACTTACCTACTCGAGGACGAGCAGGAGTTAAGCTTGGGGATGTTGATACATTGCAAATATATCTATAATTTTTGATGTTCCATGCTTGTTTTATATCTACTTTGTTATGTTTTGTTCCAACTTTGGAGTACTTTTCATAGACTTTCTTGGACTAACCTATTAACAAGATGCCATAGTGCCAGTTGCCTGTTTTCTTGTATTTTTGGTTCCAGGAAAGTTAAAAAATCAATATTCTCGGAATTGGACCGGACAAAAGCCAAAGTCGATATATTACCGGAAGACTCACGGAGCTAGAAGACGAGACGGAGAGGGGCCAGGGGCTGGCCACACCACCTGGTGGCGCGGGCCAGGCCAGGCCGCGCGAGGGGGTGGTGTGGGCCCCTCCGGCACCCCCTCGGTCTCCCCTCTCGCCTATAAGAGCCTCCCGATGCAAAAACCCTAAATAGTCAAGCCTTCGGCCACGAAAATTTACGCAGCACCGCTGCCACCGAAGGGGAGATTCGGGGGACAGAAAGTCTCTGTTCTAGCACCCTGCTGGGACGGGGAAGTGCCCCCGGATCCAACTCCACCGACTCCACCACCATCTCCATCGCCGTTGCTGATTCCCATGATGAGGATGGAGTAGTTCTTCCTCGAGGCTAAGGGCTCTACCGGTAGCTATGTGTTCATCTCTCTCTATGCGTGATCATATTGTGATCATGAGCTTTGTAATCAAGTAGATCTACCTTGCTACTCAAGTGCTTTAATAGATCTCTGCTCTCCCCATGTGTGTGAAAGTGACAGCGTGCACACCATGGTGGCATTTAGGCTAGAGATTACAAATACTTGTTATGAGTTATATTTGGAGTTGGATGTCTTTATGAAATTGTGGTGTTTGTTGGAACCATCTAGTTCTCAAGGTGACAGTGTGGGGTTACCTAGATTGGAAAGGCTTACTTTGAGGTGTGCTGTTATAGCCCTACCGTCGATTAGAGTGTCCAACCGGAGAGTAGTTAAGAGTATTATCATGAAGATAATATATTTATGAGAGAGTGTTCACTAGTGAAAGTATGATCCCTAGGCCTTGTTTCTAAGCATTGAAACACCGTTTGCAATTAGATCTGTTACATGTTTGCTTGCTTCCATCTTTATTTCAGTTTGCCTTTAGTCTTTTCCACGCCATCAAGCTATTTTCTAGCACCGTTACCACTTATAATTATCCGTACCACTTGTATTTCACTATCTCTTTGCCGAACTAGTGCACCTATACACCTGACAAGTGTATTGGGTGTGTTGGGGATACAAGAGACTTCTTGTATCTTGATTGCAGGGTTGCTTGAGAGGGGATACCTTTGACCACTTCCTCCATGAGTTCGATAAACCTTGGGTGATCCACTTAAGGGAAAACTTGCTGCTGTTCTACAAACCTCTGCACTTGGAGGCCCAACAACTCTCTACAAGAATAGAAGTGCGTAGACATCAGTCATTGCCATGCCAGGCATCCAACATGACTACCCCAGGTCGCCGCTGTTTTCGCCGCCTTCTACGTCTTCGTCCACTACAACTTCGCCGCCAACGTCATCACCTCATCCCCGACTACACCACCTGCTAGTCTACTCCAACAACCAAAGACAGCGTCAGCATCTCTCCCTTAGCCGCTCTGCGCGTCGCACCCGCTTTGGAGGCTTCCTCTACTAGTCTTTCTGACATGGCGACAAGTTCATGATACTGGCAACACCGGGAGTGCCTTCATCCCCGACACATTTCCAAGTCTGGCAAGCTCGGATCGGCGCCTCGTCTTCATCGGCTTTGACATGGTCTTCTTCGGCATCGCCCCTCCTCGACGACTGCCTCGACCGCGTCACCAACGAGTTCTTCTTTGCATACTCGGTTCTGGCAAAACCGGAGTGTGCGTTCGTCCCTGACGTGCGCCTAGTTCTAGCAAAACCATGGCCACACCTCGTCCTCGACGGCTCGGACTGCACCGGCTTCGGCATCGACACCCTCGACGACTGCCTCGACATGTCTCCGTCATTCCTCATGCACTATGCGCCCGCGGCTTCACGTGTGGCTACCTCGAGACCGGCATCCCCAACCACAACATTGACCACGGCGACCCTTCACACAGCTACCTTGACCATGGCACCGCCCCACGCTCTCGGCTCCCTCGACATTGGCACAAGGGCTACCACCTCGCTTGAGAATCATTAGCTTCCTCTATAGTCCAAGCTATCGCGATGCGACACCGTTCACGATGTTCCCGCTCCTACTACCGGGGGATGTCATCCCACTGGTTATACTTCGGTTTATCTCTAGTCTGACTGTCCGCGATGTTCTAGTTGTTCCCGACGCTACCGCTATGACGGGATTGTTCGTTTGCGGTACCAAACTTCCCGGGCGAGTGGATCCCGGCACCCGAGTTGTCATCAATCGTGCGGAGGGGCCGTAGTAGAATCGCCCATTGTCCAGAAGGGCCAAATGGAGGTGAATACAAATCTAATGGCCAAACAGTCATTTTAACCAGACAAAAAACGGTTGAACTCAAATATCGCTGTTAGGTCAACTCTTCTTGGCCCGCCCTGTCAGTATTCCCCGTTATCTTTTGCGGATGTGGAATAGCTTACCCCTGCGTGGACCAGATCCCTGAGTGGACCAGATCTATTTCTTTGCTCTGGTCTGGTCTTCTCCCCTGCTCCCCTCCCCATAACATTTGCTCCGCTCTGGCTGCTCGTCTTAGACCGGAGCTCGCACTTGCTCTAATTTGCGTCCCCACCATGTTCGGTCAACCTCCCGCGCCTCTAATCGAAGCTCACAGCCATCACCGTTGTATCGTCCGCCATATCGGAGCTTCGCGTCCCCGGCCTAATATCTCACCTCTGGCTAGTCCTTCTCGCACAGCGGAGCGCGTCCCGTCGGGCGATCTAGGCCGGCGACCGCCCTCGAGAAGTTGCATGCTGCCGCACACCCTAGGCATGGTAGCCCTGGCATAGCAGTTCGACGACCATGCTCTCATGGCCACCGTGCTGGGCGTCTGTCCTGCCGTGTCACCAGCAGAGTTGCTGTCGGCTTTCAGGTCTCCTTTTGGGATCAGACGAAATGAGGTCAAGATTGAGGTATGCGCCGCCATTCGATTTTTTCGTCCGGTTCGAGCACAGCTCAGACACCGAGCATGTTCTGCATTGTTCCCATTCTTTCGAGTGCTGCGGGGAGAAAATGAGCTTCATGCGTTGGCATCGCGCCTGTGGGTAGGACGATCGCTTGGGGCACCTTCGTTTCTTCTGCAAACTCGGCTTCGGTGGCCTCCCATTGGATGCTTGGTAGCCGGAGGCCCTCAAGCAGGTTGTCAGTAGCCTTGGCGGCGAGCTAGTGGAAATCGTGCCACCGAGCGACAGATGGGTCATCGAGGTAAAGGCGTGGCTGAAAGATCCTGACGCCGTTTCTAGGATGTACGTGGTGCAGATTCCAAGCAGGGCAGGGCGACAACTTTGCTGGAAGCACCCGGTCATCATCTACCTGGAGGAGGTTCTGGAATCGGTACATGGCATTCAAGGCCCCGAAGAGGCTGCCAGAAAGCGTCCTCGTCGCCTGAAGTGTTGGCCTGGAAGGATCGATGGCATAGGACCACCACTGTTTCACGATGGTGCACACAGTTTTGGTGGGGAACTGGGCTTGGACGAGATGGTGGTTCTGATTTCCCTCGAGTGAAGACAGAGCTCTAGTGAATTGCCGTGGTATGTGTTGCTAATGAATTTGTAGTATGGAGAGCGTAGCAGGAAGTTAGCATCGACTAAAAATGTGTAATAGTTTGAATCGATGTAGTATGTGTGGGTAATGAATTTGAAGTAGTATGTGTGTGTAATAGTTTGAATCAATGTAGTATATGTGGGTAATGACTTTGATGTAGTGTGTGTGTAATAGTTTGAATCGATGTAGTTGAACACCGTGCTTTATAATTTCTGTGAATAACCAAGGAGAACCTCATGAAAAGAGGGTGGTCTGGCAATGAGCAATGTCAATTCTATGGATGCAAGGAAAATGTAGTCCATCTCCTCTTCAAGTACAAGGTAGCTATATTTGTAACACGTTGAACTGTAGGACCATTTTGCAGACAACACAAGACAAAGGAAAAATGGTTTACAACACAGACAGCAGACGCAAAATCTGTAGTCTGGGATAAAATAAAATGCCAATTAACTGGATTTAACCACGACTAGTAATAGAAGGAAATAGATACTTGATAGTATTTGCTTACAATAGTAGTACTTCCAGACAAAAGGGTCTTATACCTGCACAAAAGTGGGCTAAACTTCCTACTAGTTTATAGAACAATTCGTCATCATTTCATCTACAAAAGCCATTCTTCAGTCTAAACTTAACTATTCTACACTGAAGAAACTACAGATCTCCACCAGAAAATTTGGCTGGCCAATTGCCTTGAGAGGACATAAGTTCTTTGATCGTTTAACCCAAACTGGTCTATTGCCTTCCCGCCAAACTACAAGAAATCTGCATCGTTCATGCACGAGCGATTTGCATGCGCTAGTCCCGGTTCAGTTGGACCATCCGCGCCGCCGCAACGATTTCTTCGAAACTGAAATTCAGCATCTTCTTCTTGGAATCGTAGGTCCGTGTGAACTCGAACCTAAATTCCAGCGCTGAGCTGATGCCCGCCGCCGGCTCCGGCTGTCGAACAATCCAGCATGCTGAGTGTAGACGCTTGGTCGCCGCCACGGTACGGCCTCCGACGGTGCGTAGGATGGAGCGTCTTTGCCGTAGACGGCATGTTCCCAACCTCCCCCACTACGGTAAGGTAGCCCGCGCCGAAGCGTGGACGCGAGAGTTCCTAGACCTTGGCGCTGCCCTGTTCGAGGATGTGTATCCTCGGCGGCATGCTCTCGTGAATGATTTGATACATACTTGTTCCCACTGCCTAGAGCATTCCGTAATGCCGCTGCGCTATTTCTCCACATCGCTCTCTTGGCCGATGACGCTGCCGTCGCTGCCGCGGCCGATTCGGCACATTCGGGGTAATCATCCGCCTAGCAGGGCAATGGGAGACTAGCCTTGAAGTAGAGCTGCATGGCCTGCCTTAGAGGGGCTAAATACCCTAGTTTCGGCGGCTGTCACGGCAGCAGCGGCGGCTGCTTAGGCGGGGCCATGTTACCCTAGGTGGTGCGGCGCGGAGGAGTTGTGCAAGGTGAACTGTGGTTTTTTGGAGAAGGGGAGTGAAAGACTGACAGTAGGTTTGGACTAAGGGCACGCGTGAAAATAACCATCTCCCATTTCCTTAGAGGGTAATAATTCCACACTCGTTGCATTGACCGCTCAATCTTTATTTCCCTTCTCAGCATAAGAGTGCGAACGTATTAAAAAGATCGGTCGTGGCGATCCACCTCATTGGGCAATGTACCAGGACAGGTAGGACACCGGGTTTCATTTTAGAAATGATGACGACTGTGCCCTTATGTTTATACGATATTATTTCTATGCCACCATGTACCGTCGATTGTAGCAACACCATCAAAAATAGGGGATGACAACGTGGCGTGTTTTGTTTTTTTAAAGGGCATCAGAAATAGGGGATGCCGACGTGGCATGTTTTCTGACTGGCAGGCCCGCCTCCTCCACCTTCGACGGCGCGCATCCCAGGTTCGAGGGTTGTTGCCGCCTACCAACACATTATTGTGCAATTTTCCATGTGGAACCTAAATTCCAGCGCTAAGCTGATGCCCGCCGCCGGCTCCGACTGTCGAACACAGATAATTCTGCAATGTGCTGCTAGTATCTCGTCTAGAGGGTAAGGCCTCGGTGTATGTTCCAGACTTAAGCCATACATTACCATTGTTGGTTCCTCTTCCCAGGCTTGACCCTCGTGATCGTACAGTCTGATATAATTCCTATAGTATATGCAACCGAGTTTGACTGTGGGGTGTTACCTGGTGTCAATGGAGATAAACCGATTGTAATCAACGAAGAGGGCACGACTTTCAATGTCACCGACGGCCTCGAGAGAGCGGTTCTCCGTGTCCACCCGGTACACCACCGGTTGCCCTTTGGCGAAATCCCCATTCAACACAAGAAGCAGATCACCATCTGACTCCACAAGGTAAAACTTGTAGGTTTCGTGTACCTGTTCAAAGACTGGGGCTGAAATTATTTTGGCCATCCTGACAGTGCTCACGTGCTGCTCTAACTGGATGTTGGTCGACAAGATGTCTCCATTCTCAAGTAATGCATATACTTCCCCTCGGAATGCCGTCATGTAGTCCAGAAGCGTATCAGGAGGTGGCGAATACAATCCTTCTCCAAATGATTCATTGATTTGCCCCGTTGGGGTGCTCTCATCGGCCCATGCAATATGATCGGGATAATCAGTGCAAACGATCACCATCGTCGGGGACTTCGTCATGACGACAGATTGTAGAAGATTAGATGGTTTGTGTGCTTGAAACTCAGTGTTAGACTAATGAGTGATTGGGTTCAGAAGCCGAATCTGGTACGGCTCCACCCTCTGAGCAAGCACGATGACGCCACGAGAAACATCGACGAAGTAGAATATTTTGGAAGAAGAGGGAATCAGTTAGCACTAAGATGTTTACAATGGAAAATACCAATAAATGAATGTTATATATATATATCGGATGTGAATGTGAACCTGCGATGGAAGTCTATTAGATTCGTCCTGAATCAACGACCAGTGGCGAGGTTGAGGAAGGTGAAGTCACCAACGGCTAGAACTATGTGATCTATCATGATCCAGTTGTTGAGATGGAATCAGGCACCTTTAAAGTGTGGCGCCAATCAGTGCAGACTTCCCGACAAGAAGCATAGGTGTCGACGTACTCCTCTTTCTCCAGCAAGTAGTCGGCAATCTTGCGAAGTGGGTTGGTCGGGAGATCGGACCAGTTCCTCTTCATCCGACTACTGGCCATGGCTTACGTGTGGGAATGTTTTCATCGAGGAAGAAAGAAGAACTACCACTGCGAGGAGAAGAAGAGGAGAACAGACGAGGGAGACGAAGCGGAACTGCCACTACAAGGAGACGAGAAGACAAGGGAGAAGAAGCGGAACTGCCACTTCAAGTTTGGATCAACGGGCTTTTTTCGGAACTAGTGCGTGAACCGGCCACGCACTGCATGCAAGTTTTGATCAAACAAACTGACATGTGGGACCTGCTAAAAAATTCCGTGAAGTGCTACCATGCATAGTGCACTGACAGGTGGCATGTTTTCTGACTGGCGGGCCCGCCTCCTCAACCTTCGACGGCGCGTGTCCCAGGTTCGAGGGCTGGTGCCGCCCACCAACACATCATTGTGCAATTTTCCATGTTTCATCGCAACCAGCTCTGCTCCGCTCCACTCCTCTGCTCCTGCCGCTGCCACTCCGCTCAGTCGTGCACTGCTCTCGTCGTCCCCTTGGGCCGTCGTCCTCCTCCCCTCCCCTCCCTGCCATCCCCTCATGTCCCCTCCCCTCCCCTCCCTGCCCTGTCTCCTTGCCGCCGTCCATCACCCAGGCGTGCCTGGAAACGAAAACGGAGAGTCGACCGTTGGGTTAGGCACCCAACGACGCTGGTGATCCAGATCCCGCGCGGAGATGGAGCCCGCGAGGCTTGAGAACACAGAGATGGGTCCTGCGCAGCTAGAGAGCACGGAATCTCCTTCATGTCTAGAGAGCACAGAGGACAACGAAATAGGGGAAGAGGAAGCGGGGTGCAGAGCTTTAGAGGTATGGAGCCCGGAGAAGGTGATGTGCGTCCACATTGAAGGGTAAGAACTATGACTCCTTTTCTGCATACCCCAATTAGCGTTTCTAGTCCCGTGGTGATGGCAAGGATATGTGTTGGTAACCACAGGACGTCTGTACAACTTGTCCTTGAGCATGATGCTTTGTCAAGCGAGCATGAAGGCACTGAAATGTGTGGCGGTGCGGATGATGATGAGAAAGCATATCCAGACGTGGTTGCTGACCCTGATAGGATGGAGAGTAGGGAATATTTGGTTGATTCGAACTTTGAGCCTGACTATGGGACTGATGAGGAAGAGGAATGTGAAGATGTGGAAATGGGATGTAGATACGATGACGAAGACGAGGACATCCCAGTGATACACTTTGATAGGGAAAATCCTACAATTGATGAGGGGACTGTCTTTGAGAATGTGGAGGACTACAGATATGTAGTTGCAACCTATGCAATCAGAGTTGGGTTCGAATTTATCATTGAAAAGAGCGACCAAAAGAGATTTAGGGTGCACTCTAGGGAAAGTAATGTGTGTAAATGGAGATTACATGCATGTCCAATGCGGGGTGGACACCCATTTCAGGTTGCAATAGCTACATTTAGTTTCAGTCTTTCTCATATTTATTCTGCTAATAACTAGCTCTGAATTATTTGGATTCTTATCGAATGCAGATCAAAGTAAACACAAAGAAACACAACTGCCCTAATACTTCTTTAAGTGATAAAAGTAGACCGGCGACTACCAAGTGGATTGTTGCTACTGTACTTGACTAGGTGAGGCAGGATCATAACATTGGACCTGCTGAACTCAGAGCAAAGATTTGCAAAAAGTTTAACGTTCTAGTTCCTTACCATAGAGTCTTTGATGGGATGGAGATGGTTCTAGACTTCATACAAGGCAAGTGGAATGATAGTTTTCATATGTTGTATAGTTTCAAAGATCAGGTAGAGAAAACATCACGTGGTAGTGTTTTTGACATCAATTACGAGGTTGTGAAAGGAAGAGAAAAGTTCTCGAGGGGGGTCAGGTATAAGTAGGCAGATAAGATATGCTTCAGGAGATGTTTTGTTTGCCTGAAGGCATGCTGGAAGGGGTTCCTAGACGGCTGTAGGCCATACTTGGCAATAGGCGCAACTTCTTTAACAGGGAAGTTCAGGAGACATGTTGCTTCTGCTTGTGCTTTGGACGCGCATAATTGGCTTCTACCCATAGCTTATGCTGTTCTTGAGGGTGAATCAAATGAAAGTTGGACATGGTTCATGCAGAGACTGCGGGCAGTAATTGGTCACCCTGAAGGCTTGGTGATACACACTGGTGCATGCGAGGGTCTTGAGAATGCTGTTGATGCTGTGTTTCCTGGGGTTGAGCATAGGGAATGCATGTGGCACCTCGCTACTAACTTCACGAAGAAGTTCAAAGGAAAGGTCTTTGAAGAGGACTTGTGGAACATGTATGTAGTGCCAAAGGTGAAAAATACACATACACCCCAAGCACACATGCACCCCAAGCACACATACATCCCAAGCACACATGCTACTTACTTGCAGAACATGTATGTAGTGCCAAAGGTGAAAAAATACCTTGAAGAACATCACACCAAGCTATGGGCCAGAAGCAAGTTTGGTGAGTTAAGCAAGGTTGATTTTGTTTGTAATAATTTGGCAGCGAGTTTCAATGATAAGATTTTAGGCATGAAGACACTTGGAATTGTTATTTTGTTGGATGCAATAAGACAGTGCAAAATTGTGAAGATAGATTTAAGGCAAAGAATTTGTGCAAGAAATTTTTTAGGCCATAAAATAGTTCCAAAGGTGGTTATGTTACTGAATGCAAGAACCAGGGAATGAGAACGATAAAGATGAGGATGGTCAGAAGTTCCAGAACATTGGCTGAGGTTTATGCAGAATACAAGCGTGGAAGTGAACGGAGGTACAATGTAGACATTGGAAACAAGACTTGTTCATGCAGGCAGTGGCAGATTACTGGTCTGCCATGTCACCATTCAATTTACTTCATCTTAAAGCTTAGAGGTAGCGGAGCTGAAATAGAGAACTATGTCGACAACTATTTCTCTGTGGACAAGTTTGCTGCAACTTATGCAGAAAACATACCACCTATGGCCGATGAAAATGATTGGGAGATTGTCGATCCAGGGTTCAAACTTCAACCACCAGTTCTTAGGAGGCCACTTGGGAGGCCTAGAAAGCTAAGGATCGAAGCCTCCACCGATAAAGGTTCAAGGCTAGGAGCTAGGAAAAGGAAATGCAAACATTGTGGCAGATTCGGGCATATCAAGAGGTTGTGCAAAAACCCAGTTATACATGATAATGTCCCTGTTCACACACCGGTGGCAGAAAATGAGGCTTCTCAGCCATAACAGGAGGAAGAGCAGCGCGAAGACAAAGAACTTGAGGAAGTGCAGCAGGTGGAGGAAAATGGTGATGAGCACTCGGAGGAAAACGTACGTAAGCACCCAAATTATGAAGAAGTGGAGATGCTGGCGAGAAAAGTGTGTGAAAAGAAACAAAAGGGTAAGCAGAATAGGGAGGAAAGGGCAAATAATGGAGGTGTATTAGAATACGAAGAAGTTGCAGGGGTGATTGAGGATGTTCTTGAGGATCTTTCGGCTAACTGTAGGAGAAATAATAAATCCCTGCCAATTTCATCTTTGTACGATTCTCCAGATGAAAGGTAAGCTTAAAAATTGTTTTATTTGCCATTTTATCATTTTTTATCCTCATCAACTGATACTTAATGCAGCGTGGGCTAGCAGACTAATAAGAGGAGCAGAAAGATGCAGACATAGTAATGTCGTATGTTGAATTATATCATTGAAACTAAACTAGTTGTGTCGTCTTTATTTATATCTGGCGCGTGCAATGTGTCTGTGGTGGGGTCATGTGGACCAGATTACAATTTTTTAAATATTATTACATTAATTTTTTACCTGCGTATGGACGCAGCTACTAGTTCCCATATCCCTTGGATTCCCATCTCCTCTGGCGCACTGTAGAATTATGGCTATGCCATCAAGAAGCAGAGTCAGCGTATTGTCCCATCAGATGTGAACGCAGTGACTTTGTTTGTTCAGAATTTGACGAGTTTTGATTAGTTTGAAAGACAGAGAAACCTAAAACATGTATCTAGACATGTTTGGGTATATAGACATTTATTAAATTCTAAAAAAACTAAGTCAGTTATATCTGGACAGGAGTAGTACACTATTACAACACGCTCGATCCCTTCTCCTCTGGCACACTCCAAATTATGGTTGTGCCATCAAGTGCTGGGAGCAGAGTCACCGTATTGTCCCATATGATATGTCAGGAACGCACGGACTTTATTTTCAGGATCGGACGAGTTTCGACTAGTTTCAACGACAAAGATAACTAAAACATGGCCAACATATATAGATTATGATGATAATCGACTATGACTCAAGTGACCCAGATCCAAAGAGGGCATTAAGATACAATACATAGATTTAATTTATTCTTAAGTGGCCCTAATTGACTATGACGCTCTCGCAGTCTCCATCATCAACGACATTGTCCGCGTCGCCGCTAGCCTTCTCCACGTTGGAATCGATGCTGACGTTCCCGGCAGTGTTCCTCCTCCTCATGGATTCTTCACGGCGCGCCACATCGATAACGGTGGAGGTCGTACTCCCAAGCACTTCCCAGAAGTGCTGCCTCCCTTCGGGGTTGTGCAAATCCGGGTGGATCTCCCGCCGGTGGGTTCCACACAGCTCAATCAACGCAGCCCGCTCCTTCTTGCACAACTTTCGCCAGTACGCGCTCGTGCGTGAGTACCGTGCCATTGCCCTCTTCCGATCCGGCAGTTGGCGGCAGCGCTCCTCGATCTGCCTCACCAACACGTTGTCACGCAAGAGCGGCGCAACAGGAACCCCGACGTAGCTGAGCTCGAAGCCGGCCAGAAGCCTCGCAAACGGCAGTGTGAGTATGTCATACTACACGAAGATCTGAGCCTCGTGCAAGCTGAGTTTGGGCCTGTCCCTCTCCATGGCAATGAAGGGACACGATTTGAGCTTCGGCCCCGAGGTTAAGGGGATAAGGGCAAGGACGTAGGCCCAGCGTTGTTGCCACTGCCAATCAGTTCGCAAAACAGACTTCTCGTGGATCGCCCTCGCGAAGGACATCCTTATAGTCCACGCACCCCGATCCAACGATGCCTAACAATCGGGGATCAGATCTTCTAGAAGCCCGGAGAGGTTGCTTGTTAGCTCTGCGTCTCGATTGTTTATGGCCAACGGCTGTTGTTGAAAATAATACACATTTCAATGACACTGGTGGATCCATATGTGGTTTGTGAAAAGAACTCACATGCAATGACTCTAGCTGTGGTTAATGCGAAGAACACACATGAAATGACACTGGTGGATCCATATGTGGATTGTGAAAATAACACACATGCAATGACACTAGTTGTTGTTAGTAAAAAGAACCACATGCAATGACACTGGTGGATCCATGTGTGGTCTGTGAAGAGAACACACATTTCAATGACACTAGTGGAGCCATATGTGGTTTGTGAAAAGAATAGACATGAAATGACTCTAGATGTGGTTAATGAAAGAACACACATTTCAATGACAATGGTGGATCCATATGTGGTCTGTGAAAAGAACACACATGCAATGACTCTAGCTGTGGTTAATGAGAAGAACACACATGCAATGACACTGGTGGATCCATATGTGGATTGTGAAAATAACACACATGCAATGACACTAGTGTATCCATATGTGGGTTGTGAAAATAACATACTTGCAATGACTCTAGTTGTTGTTAGTAAAAAGAACACACATGCAATGACACTGGTGGTTCCAAATGTGGTCTATGAAGATAACACACATGCAATGACACTGGTGGATCCATATGTGGTCTCTCAAAAGAATAGTCATGAAATGACTCCAGGTGTGGTTAATGAAGGAACACACATTTCATTGACAATGGTGGGTCCATATGTGGTCTATGAAAAGAACACACATGCAATGACTCTAGCTATGGTTAACGAGAAGAACACACATGCAATGACACCAGTGGATCCATATGTGGATTGTGAAAATAACATACATGCAATGACTCTAGTTGTTGTTAGTAAAAAGAACACACATGCAATGACACTGGTGGATCCATATGTGGTCTCTGAAGAGAACACACATTTCAATGACACTGCTGGATCCATATGTGGTCTGTGAAATGAATAGTCATGAAATGACTCTAGTTGTTGTTAGTAAAAAGAACACACATTCAATGACACTGGTGGATCCATGTGTGGTCTCTGAAGAGAACATACATGCAATGACCGAAAAGGCTAGAAAAAGAGCGTGCATTCCCGAGTGCGCCCTACAATCGTTGATTTTCCTGCACGTGGCGTTCAGAGAGTCCTTCGTGCGTTTTCACTAGTCTTCCGCGTTGACACGTGGTGCCTGTAGAGAGAGGGGTGGCGGTCCTTTTTTCATTTCTTTTTTAGGTTCAAATACGAAAAATGCGATATCTTTTAAACGAATCATCCAAACTGAGATCCATTTTCACAATTGCGCTAGTCGCGTCGAGATCTACAAAACTAGATCCCATATGATAGGTTTTTGAAGAACTTTTTATTTTGCACTGCCTTGTTGTCCTGAGTTGCACTGCCTTAGTTCGCAGTGCACTGCACGGTGTCCAGGCAGTGTACTACGCACTGTACAGGCAGTGCACCGTCCATGCACTGCCTTGTTGTTATGTGTTGCACTACCTTAGTTCGCAGTGCACTGCGTGGTGTCCAGGCAGTGTACTATGCACTGTCCATGCAGTGCACCATCCATGCACTGCCTTGGTGTTCTGTGTTGCACTGCCTTAGTTTGCAGTGCACTGCGCAGTGTCCAGGCAGTGTACTACGCACTGTACAGGCAGTGCACCGTCCATGCACTGCCTTGTTGTTCTGTGTTGCACTGCCTTAGTTCGCAGTGCACTGCGCGGTGTCCAGGCAGTTTACTACACACTGTCCATGCAGTGCACCATCCATGCACTGCCTTGTTGTTCTGTGTTGCACTGCCTTAGTTCGCAGTGCACTGCGCGGTGTCCAGGCAGTGTACTACACACTGTCCAGGCAGTGCACCGTCCATGCACTGCCTTGTTGTTCTATGTTGCACTGCCTTAGTTCGCAGTGCACTGCGCGGTGTCCAGGCAGTGTACTACACACTGTCTAGGCAGTGCACCATTCATGCACTGCCTTGTTGTTCTATGTTGCACTGCCTTAGTTTGCAGTGCACTGCGTGGTGTCCAGGCAGTGTACTGCCTCGTTGTACTGCCTTGCACTGCCTTCGGTCGTAGTGCACTGCGCGGTGTCCAGGCAGTGCACCGTTCAAGGACTGTCTTGTTGTACTACATTGCACCGTCTAAGGTCGCAATGCACTGCGCGATGTTCTTGGAGTGCATGGTGTACTGCGTTGCACTGCTTTCGGTCGACAGTAAACGAGTTGCACCGCTCGTGCACTGCCTTATTGCACTACGTGGAACTACCTTTCGTCACGTGCACTGCATGAGAAGCTAGCCACATGTTGGGCTGCCGTGTGGCCGGAAATACACGCGCTGCCGTGCGGCCCGAAATACACGCGCTGCCGAGCGGCCGGAAATACGCATGGGTGAGCTTCCACACGCCACTTGTCAGGCTGCCGTGCGGCCAGAAACATGCGTGCTGCTGCTGAAACGCGCGCTTCCTGAAGAGCGCGCTCCCGCTAGTCGTTCCCTGCAATGACTCTAGTTGTGGTTACTGAGAAGAACACACATGCAATGACACTGGTGGATCCATATGTGGGTTGTGAAAATAACACACATGCAATGACTCTAGTTGTTGGTAAAAAGAACACACATGCAAAGACACTGGTGGATCCATGTATGGTCTCTGAAGAGAACACACATTTCAATGAAAATGGTGGATCCATATGTGGTTTGTGAAAAGAACACTCATCCAGTGACTCCAGATGAGGTCTCTGAGAAGAACACACATGCATTGACAATGGTGGATCCATATGTGGTCTGTGAAAAGAACACACATGCAATGATTCTAGCTATGGTTAATGAGAAGAACAAACATGCAATGACACTGGTGGATCCATAGGTGGATTGTGAAAAGAACACACATGCAATGACTCTAGTTGTTGTTAGTAAAAAGAACACACATGCAATGACACTAGTGGATCCATGTGTGGTCTCTGAAGAGAACACACATTTCAATGACACTGGTGGATCCATATGTGGTCCGTGAAAATAATAGTCATGAAATGACTCCAGTTGTTGTTAGTAAAAAGAACTCCTCCTTGCGCTGTTGTTCTAGCACATCAAGTTGCTCTTGATGCTGCTTCTTGAGCATCTCATAGGCTTTGAGTTGTTTCTCCGAAAGATCACCGAAGCTAGGCTTGATGATGTTTTCGACGCTAATCTTAGCAGGCTGGGTATCTGGCCGTTTGACATGATGATCGTCCCTAGTGGAGTCGCCAAAAAGTGTGTTCGCACATGAACACGTCACGTGTACCTCCGGCGTCGAGTGCGATACGCAAGACACATCGCTGGAGGAGCCTCGCCGGAAGCGCGATACGCAAGATAGCTGGCGAGATCTTTTCAGCACCCGAAACCCCACTCGCTTGGGAGAGACCCCGTCTGGATACACGGTGGTGATGGGCTGCCCTAGGTCGGTTCGCCTGCCCCTAGGACCTCGTGGATCGAAGATCTCTAACACCAAGAAAGTCAATGAACGATGAGCAGAAAACCAGGGCGAGAGAGAAAAAGTAGAGGTTCGTAGATTGGTTTTTGCGATTGTGTGTTGTTGTTTAATCGGCCGTCACCCCTCGCGTATATAAGAGGCGACTGGACTTCCCGTGCAAGATAGAGGCTTGGTTCCACGCCTGAAAACCTAGTTTGGCTCGAAGTCGGACATATGGGTCCAAACTTTCCATATGTTGGCCGAACTGTTCGGTTTAGTGTCTTCCTGAACGGTCCTGCCACCTTTTAAGATAGTAAATGAGCTCAGATCAAAATCTCGTAAAAAACAAAGTTGTTCGCCCCGAAAATATGAAGAACGTTTATTTTTACCACGTTTTGATCCGATCTGATCTTGATGGTATTTTGCTATTATTTTTGTAATAAACTCGGATTTAGACCGAACGAATTTAATTTAATTCGGCCGTATACTTAATCTGGAGGCCACATACTTGCTCGGATGAAGATTGTCCCAAAAGAAAATTTGTTCATCTCAAAAAACTGAAGAACTATTCTGTTTATCACTTTTTCATCCGAGTTCATATTGATCGATTTATGCTGATCGTACGAAAATAAGTTCGCTAATACCTTTTTCTGGTGTTGCTCACGCCAAAGGTGAGACCGATCTGTGGTCCGGCGAGCCCCCCGGGGTGATTTGGTCCCTGCCAGTATTTTGGCTCTCAATTTGATATACTAACTCGGATCAATATAATTCAAAAACCAAAGTTGCTTGACTCGACGAGACGCACAACTTTCGTATTCCGAACTTTTTCATTTAAGATCATGTTAAAGGATTCATAGTGGAAACCTCCATATATGAATCTTTGAATCTTCTCTGAACACTAGAATAATCGGCTATTAAGCCTGATCATGGCTTGCTTTGATATGATCTATATTTGATGATGATTAATAATCCTCTGAATAGACCTTTTTCGAGTGTTCTCACTATTTTTCTTAATTAGCTACGGGCCCAAAATGAGTGACAACAACCATAACATCCGATACTTATTTGAGAGATATGAACAAAAACATGTCCTTGTCGCACTTTATGGCCATTTTCATGAGCTATTTCCCACACTTTGGGGGTTCCAGGGCGATTTACAACTACCATAAGACCCGATACATGTATGAAAGATATGAACTAAAACTCAATGTTTTCCTGTTCTATGGCCATTTTCATGAGCTATTGCCCATGCTTTTTGGGTTCTAGGGCAATTTACAATGACCGTAAGTCCAGATAGATGTTTCAGATATATGACCAAAAACTCGTCGCTTTCGTCTTTTATTCCCGTTTTCATGAACTTTTGCCCACATATTTTGGGCTCTAGGGCACCTTGAAATGACCGTAAGTCTCGCTAAATGTTTGAGAGATATGACCAATAAATCTTCATTTTCGAGTGTTATGGCCGTTTTCATGAGATATTACCCACACTTTTGGGGTTTCAGGGCGCACCTGGTACATGTTTGGGAGTTAATACCAAATTCTCGCTGTTTGCACATTTAGGGCCGTTTTCAAGAGCTATCGCCCTTATTTTTGGGGTTTCAGTGCAATTTACAATGACTGTTAAACCCGATACATGTTTGAGTGTTATGACCAAAAACTCTTATTTTCGCGTTTAATGGCCGTTTTCAAGAGTTATTGCCCACCATTTTAGGGTTTCAGGGCGATTTACAAGGATCATTAGACCCGATACATGTTTAAGATATATGACCAAAAACTCGTCATTGTCGCGCTTTGTGGCCATTTTCATGAGCTATTGCCCTCAGTTTTGGAGTTCTAGGGCAATTTGCAACGATAGTGAGACCCGATAAATTTTTGAGAGATATGACCCAAAACTCATCATTTTCATGTTTTATGCCCATTTTCATGAGCTATTGCCGACACTTTTGGGACTCCGGAGCGATTTACAACATCCGTAAGACCCGATACATGTTTGAGTGATATGACCAAAATCTCGTCGTTTTCGT
Organism: Avena eriantha; assembly: GCA_910589775.1. NCBI lineage: Eukaryota > Viridiplantae > Streptophyta > Magnoliopsida > Poales > Poaceae > Avena > Avena eriantha. The sequence continues at coordinate 231,039,190 of OU342746.1, forward strand.
GTTTTATGGTTGTTTTCATGAGCTATTGCCCACAGTATTGACGTTCAGGGCGATTTACAACAACCATAAGACCCGATACTTATTTGAGAGATATTACCAAAAACACATCCTTGTCGTACTTTATGGCCATTTTCATGAGCTATTCCCCACAGTTTGGGGGTTCCACGGCGATTTACGACTACCGTAAGACCCGATACCTATATGAAAGATATGAACTAAAACTCACGGTTTTCGTGTTCTATGGCTGTTTTCATGAGCTATTGCCCACACTTTTTGGGTTCCAAGGCGATTTACAATAATCGTAAGTCCAGATAGATGTTTGAGATATATGTCCAAACACTCGTCGTTTTTGTGTTTTATTCCCGTTTTCATGAACTATTGCCTTCATATTTGGGGCTCTAGGGCGCCTTGAAATGACCGTAAGTCTTGGTAAATGTTTGAGAGATATGACCAAAAGCTCATCATTTTCGAGTGTTATGGCCATTTTCATGAGAGATTACCCAAACTTTTGGGGTTTTCAGGGCGCACCTGGTACATGTTTGGGAGTTAAGACCAAAAACTCGCTGTTTTCGCATTTAGGACCGTTTTTATGAGCTATCGCCCTTAGTTTTGGGGTTTCAGAGAGATTTACAATGACCATTAAACCTGATACATGTTTGAGTGTTACGAACAAAAAAAACGTCTTTTCGCGTTTAATGGCCATTTTCATGAAGTTTTGGGGTTTCAGGGCGATTTACAACGAACGTTAGACCCGATACAAGTTTAATACATATGACAAAAAACTCGTCCTTGTCGCGCTTTGTGGCTATTTTAATGAGCTATTGCCCTCAGTTTTGGAGTTCTAGGGCAATTTCCAACGGTAGTGTGACCCGATAAATTTTTGAGAGATATGAGCCAAAGCTTTTCATTTTTGCGTTTTATGCCCATTTTCATGAGCTATTGCCGACACATTTGGGCCTCCAGGACGATTTACAATATCCGTAAGACCTGATACATGTTTGAGCGATATGACCAAAAACCCGTCGTTTTGGTGTTTTATGGCTGTTTTCATGAGCTATTTCCCACACTTTTGGGGTTCCAGGATGATTTACAACAACCGTAAAATCCGATACATTTTTGAGAGATATGACTAAAAACTCGTTCTTGTCGCGCTTTACAGCCGTTTTCAAGAGCTATTGCCCAAAATTTTGGGTTTCCATGGCGATTTACAACTACCGTAAGACCCGATACATCTTTGAAAGATATGAACAAAAACTCGTCGTTTTCTCATTTTATGGCCGTTTTCGTAAGCTATTGCCCACACTATTTGGGTTCCAGGGCGATTTACAATGACCGTAAGTCCAGATAGATGTTTGACATATATGACCAAAAACTCGTCGTTTTCGTGTTTTATTCCCGTTTTCATGAGATATTACCCACATATTCGGGGCTTCAGGCGCCTTGCAACGATCGTAAGTCTCGATACATGTTTGAGCGATATGACCAAAAACTTGTCGTTTTCGAGTGTTATGGCCGTTTTCATGAGATATTGCCTACACTTTTGGGGTTCAAGGGCGCACCTGGCACATGTTTGGGAGTTTAGACTAAAAACTCGCGGTTTTCGCATTTAGGGCCCTTTTCATGAGCTATAACCCTTAGTTTTAGGGTTTTAGGGCGATTTACAACAACCGTGAGAACCGATACATGTTTGAGTGTTATGACCAAAAACTCGTGTGTTCCCGTTTAATGGCCGTTTTCATGAGCTATTACCCACAGCTTCAGGGTTCCAGGGCGATTTACAATGACCGTTAGACCCCATACATGTTTGAGAGTTATGAACAAAAACTCGTCCTTGTCGCACTTTGTGGCCATTTTCATGAGTTATTGCCCTCGGTTTTGGGGTTTTAGGGCAATTTACAATGAAAGTGAGACCCGATAAATGTTTGAGAGATATGACCCAAAGCTCGTCATTTTTGCGTTTTATGCCCATTTTGATGAGCTATTACCCACACTTTTGGGCCTCCAGGGCGATTTACAACATCCGTAAGACCCGATACATGTTTGAGCGATATGACCAAAAACTCGTCATTTTCGTGTTTTATGGCTGTTTTCAAGAGCTATTGCCCACACTTTTGATGTTCTAGGGCGATTAACAACAACCGTAAGACCCGATACTTCTTTGAGAAATATGACCAAAAACACGTCCTTGTCGCACTTTATGGCTATTTTCATGAGCTATTGCCCACACTTTGGGGGTTCCAGGGTGATTTACATCTACCATAAGACCCGATACATGTATGAAAGATATGAACTAAAACTCGCTGTTTTCACGTTCTACGGCCGTTTTCATGAGCTATTGCCCACACGTTTTGGGTTCCAGGGCGATTTACAATGACCGTAAGTCCAGATAGATGTTTGAGATAGATGACCATAAACTCGTCATTTTCGTGTTTTATTCCTGTTTTCATGAACTATTGCCCACATATTTGGGGCTCCAAGGCGCCTTGAAATGACCGTAACTCTCGGTAAATGTTTGAGAGATATGACCAAAAACTCATCATTTTCAAGTGCTATGGATGTTTCATGAGATATTACCCACACTTTTGGGGTTTCAGGGTGCACCTGGTTCATGTTTGGGAGTTAAGACCAAAAACTCGCTGTTTTCGCATTTAGGACCGTTTTCATGAGCTATCGCCCTTAGTTTTGGGGTTTCAGGGCGATTTACAATGACCATTAAACCCGATACATGTTTGAGTGTTACGAACAAAAACTCGTCTTTTCGTGTTTAATGGCCATTTTCATGAGCTATTGCCCACCGTTTTGGGTTTCATGGCGATTTACAACGACCGTTAGACCCGATACATGTTTAATAGATATGACCAAAAACTCGTCCTTGTCGCGCTTTGTGGCCATTTTAATGAGCTATTGCCCCCAGTTTTGGAGTTCTAGGGCAATTTCCAACGATAGTGTGACCCGATAAATTTTTGAGAGATATGAGCCAAAGCCTGTCGTTTTCGCGTTTTATGCCCATTTTCATGAGCTATTGCCGACACATTTGGGCCTCCAGGACGATTTACAATATCCGTAAGACCTGATACATGTTTGAGCGATATGACCAAAAACCCGTCGTTTTGGTGTTTTATGGCTGTTTTCAAGAGCTATTGCCCACACTTTTGATGTTCTAGGGCGATTTACAACAACCGCAAGACCCGATACTTCTTTGAGAAATATGACCAAAAACACATCCTTGTCGCACTTTATGGCTATTTTCATGAGCTATTGCCCACACTTTGGGGGTTCTAGGGGGATTTACATCTACCATAAGACCCGATACATGTATGAAAGATATGAACTAAAACTCGCTGTTTTCATGTTCTACGGCCATTTTCATGAGCTATTGCCCACACGTTTTGGGTTCCAGGGCGATTTACAATGACCTTAAGTCCAGATAGATGTTTGAGATATATGACCATAAACTCGTCATTTTCGTGTTTTATTCCTGTTTTCATGAACTATTGCCCATATATTTGGGGCTCCAAGGCGCCTTGAAATGGCCGTAAGTCTCGGTAAATGTTTGAGAGATATGACCAAAAACTCATCATTTTCAAGTGTTATGGCTGTTTTCATGAGATATTACCCACACTTTTGGGGTTTCAGGGTGCACCTGGTTCATGTTTGGGAGTTAAGACCAAAAACTCACTGTTTTCACATTTAGGACCGTTTTCATGAGCTATCGCCCTTAGTTTTGGGGTTTCAGGGCGATTTACAATGACCATTAAACCCGATACATGTTTGAGTGTTACGAACAAAAACTCGTCTTTTCGCGTTTAATGGCCATTTTCATGAGCTATTGCCCACCGTTTTGGGTTTCAGGGCGATTTACAACGACCGTTAGACCCGATACATGTTTAATAGATATGACCAAAAACTCGTCCTTGTCGCGCTTTGTGGCCATTTTAATGAGCTACTGCCCTCAGTTTTGGAGTTCTAGGGCAATTTCCAACGATAGTGTGCCCCGATAAATTTTTGAGAGATATGAGCCAAAGCTTATCGTTTTCGCGTTTTATGCCTATTTTCATGAGCTCTTGCCGACACATTTGGGCCTCCAGGACGATTTACAATATCCGTAAGACATGATACATGTTTGAGCCATATGACCAAAAACCCGTCGTTTTGGTGTTTTATGGCTGTTTTCATGAGCTATTTCCCACACTTTTGGGGTTCCAGGACGATTTACAACAACCGTAAAATCCGATACATGTTTGAGAGATATGACCAAAAACTCGCGGTTTTCGCATTTAGGGCCCTTTTCATGAGCTATAACCCTTAGTTTTAGGGTTTTAGGGCGATTTACAACAACCGTGAGAACCGATACATGTTTGAGTGTTATGACCAAAAACTCGTGTGTTCCCGTTTAATGGCCGTTTTCATGAGCTATTACCCACAGCTTCAGGGTTCCAGGGCGATTTACAATGACCGTTAGACCCCATACATGTTTGAGAGTTATGAACAAAAACTCGTCCTTGTCGCACTTTGTGGCCATTTTCATGAGTTATTGCCCTCTGTTTTGGGGTTTTAGGGCAATTTACAATGAAAGTGAGACCCGATAAATGTTTGAGAGATATGACCCAAAGCTCGTCATTTTTGCGTTTTATGCCCATTTTGATGAGCTATTACCCACACTTTTGGGCCTCCAGGGCGATTTACAACATCCGTAAGACCCGATACATGTTTGAGCGATATGACCAAAAACTCGTCATTTTCGTGTTTTATGGCTGTTTTCAAGAGCTATTGCCCACACTTTTGATGTTCTAGGGCGATTAACAACAACCGTAAGACCCGATACTTCTTTGAGAAATATGACCAAAAACACGTCCTTGTCGCACTTTATGGCTATTTTCATGAGCTATTGCCCACACTTTGGGGGTTCCAGGGTGATTTACATCTACCATAAGACCCGATACATGTATGAAAGATATGAACTAAAACTCGCTGTTTTCACGTTCTACGGCCGTTTTCATGAGCTATTGCCCACACGTTTTGGGTTCCAGGGCGATTTACAATGACCGTAAGTCCAGATAGATGTTTGAGATAGATGACCATAAACTCGTCATTTTCGTGTTTTATTCCTGTTTTCATGAACTATTGCCCACATATTTGGGGCTCCAAGGCGCCTTGAAATGACCGTAACTCTCGGTAAATGTTTGAGAGATATGACCAAAAACTCATCATTTTCAAGTGCTATGGATGTTTTCATGAGATATTACCCACACTTTTGGGGTTTCAGGGTGCACCTGGTTCATGTTTGGGAGTTAAGACCAAAAACTCGCTGTTTTCGCATTTAGGACCGTTTTCATGAGCTATCGCCCTTAGTTTTGGGGTTTCAGGGCGATTTACAATGACCATTAAACCCGATACATGTTTGAGTGTTACGAACAAAAACTCGTCTTTTCGCGTTCAATGGCCATTTTCATGAGCTATTGCCCACTGTTTTGGGTTTCAGGGCGATTTACAACGACCGTTAGACCCGATACATGTTTAATAGATATGACCAAAAACTCGTCCTTGTCGCGCTTTGTGGCCATTTTAATGAGCTATTGCCCCCAGGTTTGGAGTTCTAGGGCAATTTCGAACGATAGTGTGACCCGATAAATTTTTGAGAGATATGAGCCAAAGCCTGTCGTTTTCGCGTTTTATGCCCATTTTCATGAGCTATTGCCGAGACATTTGGGCCTCCAGGACGATTTACAATATCCGTAAGACCTGATACATGTTTGAGCGGTATGACCAAAAACCCGTCGTTTTGGTGTTTTATGGCTGTTTTCATGAGCTATTTCCCACACTTTTGGGGTTCCAAGACGATTTACAACAACCGTAAAATCCGATACGTTTTTGAGAGATATGACCAAAAACTCGTTCTTGTCGTGCTTTACAGCCGTTTTCAAGAGCTATTGCCCAAAATTTTGGGTTTCCATGGCGATTTACAACTACCGTAAGACCCGATACATGTTTGAAAGATATGAACAAAAACTCGTTGTTTTCTCATTTTATGGCCGTTTTCGTAAGCTATTGCCCACACTATTTGGGTTCCAGGGCGATTTACAATGACCGTAAGTCCAGATAGATGTTTGACATATATGACCAAAAACTCGCCGTTTTCGTGTTTTATTCCGTTTTCATGAACTATTGCCCACATATTCGGGGCTTCAGGCGCCTTGCAATGATCGTAAGTCTCGATACATGTTTGAGCGATATGACCAAAAACTTGTCGTTTTCGAGTGTTATGGCCGTTTTCATGAGATATTGCCTACACTTTTGGGGTTCAAGGGCGCACCTGGCACATGTTTGGGAGTTTAGACTAAAAACTCGCGGTTTTCGCATTTAGGGCCCTTTTCATGAGCTATAACCCTTAGTTTTAGGGTTTTAGGGCGATTTACAACAACCATGAGAACCGATACATGTTTGAGTGTTATGACCAAAAACTCGTGTGTTCCCGTTTAATGGCCGTTTTCATGAGCTATTACCACAGCTTTAGGGTTCCAGGGCGATTTACAATGACCGTTAGGCCCCATACATGTTTGAGAGTTATGAACAAAAACTCGTCCTTGTCGCACTTTGTGGCCATTTTCATGAGTTATTGCCCTCTGTTTTGGGGTTTTAGGGCAATTTACAATGAAAGTGAGACCCGATAAATGTTTGAGAGATATGACCCAAAGCTCGTCATTTTTGCATTTTATGCCCATTTTGATGAGCTATTACCCACACTTTTGGGCCTCCAGGGAGATTTACAACATCCGTAAGACCCGATACATGTTTGAGCGATATGACCAAAAACTCGTCATTTTCGTGGTTTATGGCTGTTTTCAAGAGCTATTGCCCACACTTTTGATGTTCTATGGCGATTTACAACAACCGTAAGACCCGATACTTCTTTGAGAAATATGACCAAAAACACGTCCTTGTCGCACTTTATGGCTATTTTCATGAGCTATTGCCCACACTTTGGGGGTTCCAGGGTGATTTACATCTACCATAAGACCCGATACATGTATGAAAGATATGAACTAAAACTCGCTGTTTTCACGTTCTACGGCCGTTTTCATGAGCTATTGCCCACACGTTTTGGGTTCCAGGGCGATTTACGATGACCGTAAGTCCAGATAGATGTTTGAGATATATGACCATAAATTCGTCATTTTCGTGTTTTATTCCTGTTTTCATGAACTATTGCCCACATATTTGGGGCTCCAAGGCGCCTTGAAATGACCGTAACTCTCGGTAAATGTTTGAGAGATATGACCAAAAACTCATCATTTTCAAGTGTTATGGCTGTTTTCATGAGATATTACCCACACTTTTGGGGTTTCAGGGTGCACCTGGTTCATGTTTGGGAGTTAAGACCAAAAACTCGCTGTTTTCGCATCTAGGACCGTTTTCATGACCTATCGCCCTTAGTCTTCGGGTTTCAGGGCGATTTACAATGACCATTAAACCCGATACATGTTTGAATGTTACGAACAAAAACTCGTCTTTTCGCGTTTAATGGCCATTTTCATGAGCTATTGCCCACTGTTTTTGGTTCCAGGGCGATTTACAACGACCGTTAGACCCGATACATGTTTAATAGATATGACCAAAAACTCGTCCTTGTCGCGCTTTGTGGCCATTTTAATGAGCTATTGCCCTTAGTTTTGGAGTTCTCGGGCAATTTCCAACGATAGTGTGACCCGATAAATTTTTGAGAGATATGAGCCAAAGCCTGTCGTTTTCGCGTTTTATGCCCATTTTCATGAGCTATTGCCGACACATTTGGGCCTCCAGGACGATTTACAATATACGTAAGACCTGATACATGGTTGAGCGATATGACCAAAAACCCGTCGTTTTGGTGTTTTATGGCTGTTTTCATGAGCTATTTCCCACACTTTTGGGGTTCCAGGACGATTTACAACAACCGTAAAATCCGATACGTGTTTGAGAGATATGACCAAAAACTCGTTCTTGTCGTGCTTTACAGCCGTTTTCAAGAGCTATTGCCCAAAATTTTGGGTTTCCATGGCGATTTACAACTACCGTAAGACCCGATACATGTTTGAAAGATATGAACAAAAACTCGTTGTTTTCTCATTTTATGGCCGTTTTCGTAAGCTATTGCCCACACTATTTGGGTTCCAGGGCGATTTACAATGACCGTAAGTCCAGATAGATGTTTGACATATATGACCAAAAACTCGTCGTTTTCGTGTTTTATTCCCGTTTTCATGAACTATTGCCCACATATTCGGGGCTTCAGGCGCCTTGCAACGATCGTAAGTCTCGATACATGTTTGAGCGATATGACCAAAAACTTGTCGTTTTCGAGTGTTATGGCCGTTTTCATGAGATATTGCCTACACTTTTGGGGTTCAAGGGCGCACCTGGCACATGTTTGGGAGTTTAGACTAAAAACTCGCGGTTTTCGCATTTAGGGCCCTTTTCATGAGCTATAACCCTTAGTTTTAGGGTTTTAGGGCGATTTACAACAACCGTGAGAACCGATACATGTTTGAGTGTTATGACCAAAAACTCGTGTGTTCCCGTTTAATGGCCGTTTTCATGAGCTATTACCCACAGCTTCAGGGTTCCAGGGCGATTTACAATGACCGTTAGACCCCATACATGTTTGAGAGTTATGAACAAAAACTCGTCCTTGTCGCACTTTGTGGCCATTTTCATGAGTTATTGCCCTCTGTTTTGGGGTTTTAGGGCAATTTACAATGAAAGTGAGACCCGATAAATGTTTGAGAGATATGACCCAAAGCTCGTCATTTTTGCGTTTTATGCCCATTTTGATGAGCTATTACCCACACTTTTGGGCCTCCAGGGCGATTTACAACATCCGTAAGACCCGATACATGTTTGAGCGATATGACCAAAAACTCGTCATTTTCGTGTTTTATGGCTGTTTTCAAGAGCTATTGCCCACACTTTTGATGTTCTAGGGCGATTAACAACAACCGTAAGACCCGATACTTCTTTGAGAAATATGACCAAAAACACGTCCTTGTCGCACTTTATGGCTATTTTCATGAGCTATTGCCCACACTTTGGGGGTTCCAGGGTGATTTACATCTACCATAAGACCCGATACATGTATGAAAGATATGAACTAAAACTCGCTGTTTTCACGTTCTACGGCCGTTTTCATGAGCTATTGCCCACACGTTTTGGGTTCCAGGGCGATTTACAATGACCGTAAGTCCAGATAGATGTTTGAGATATATGACCATAAACTCGTCATTTTCGTGTTTTATTCCTGTTTTCATGAACTATTGCCCACATATTTGGGGCTCCAAGGCGCCTTGAAATGACCGTAACTCTCGGTAAATGTTTGAGAGATATGACCAAAAACTCATCATTCTCAAGTGTTATGGCTGTTTTCATGAGATATTACCCACACTTTTGGGGTGCACCTGGTTCATGTTTGGGAGTTAAGACCAAAAACTCGCTGTTTTCGCATTTAGGACCGTTTTCATGAGCTATCGCCCTTAGTCTACGGGTTTCAGGGTGATTTACAATGACCATTAAACCCGATACATGTTTGAGTGTTACGAACAAAAACTCGTCTTTTCGCGTTTAATGGCCATTTTCATGAGCTATTGCCCACTGTTTTGGGTTTCAGGGCGATTTACCACGACCGTTAGACCCGATACATGTTTAATAGATATGACCAAAAACTCGTCCTTGTCGCGCTTTGTGGCCATTTTAATGAGCTATTGCCCCCAGTTTTGGAGTTCTAGGGCAATTTCGAACGATAGTGTGACCTGATAAATTTTTGAGAGATATGAGCCAAAGCCTGTCGTTTTCGCGTTTTATGCCCATTTTCATGAGCTATTGCCGACACATTTGGGCCTCCAGGACGATTTACAATATCCGTAAGACCTGATACATGTTTGAGCGATATGACCAAAAACCCGTCGTTTTGGTATTTTATGGCTGTTTTCATGAGCTATTTCCCACACTTTTGGGGTTCCAGGACGATTTGCAACAACCGTAAAATCCGATACGTGTTTGAGAGATATGACCAAAAACTCGTTCTTGTCGTGCTTTACAGCCGTTTTCAAGAGCTATTGCCCAAAATTTTGGGTTTCCATGGCGATTTACAACTACCGTAAGACCCGACACATGTTTGAAAGATATGAACAAAAACTCGTTGTTTTCTCATTTTATGGCCGTTTTCGTAAGCTATTGCCCACACTATTTGGGTTCCAGGGCGATTTACAATGACCGTAAGTCCAGATAGATGTTTGACATATATGACCAAAAACTCGCCGTTTTCGTGTTTTATTCCGTTTTCATGAACTATTGCCCACATATTCGGGGCTTCAGGCGCCTTGCAACGATCGTAGGTCTCGATACATGTTTGAGCGATATGACCAAAAACTTGTCGTTTTCGAGTGTTATGGCCGTTTTCATGAGATATTGCCTACACTTTTGGGGTTCAAGGGCGCACCTGGCACATGTTTGGGAGTTTAAACTAAAAACTCGCGGTTTTCGCATTTAGGGCCCTTTTCATGAGCTATAACCCTTAGTTTTAGGGTTTTAGGGCGATTTACAACAACCGTGAGAACCGATACATGTTTGAGTGTTATGACCAAAAACTCGTGTGTTCCCGTTTAATGGCCGTTTTCATGAGCTATTACCCACAGCTTCAGGGTTCCAGGGCGATTTACAATGACCGTTAGGCCCCATACATGTTTGAGAGTTATGAACAAAAACTCGTCCTTGTCGCACTTTGTGGCCATTTTCATGAGTTATTGCCCTCTGTTTTGGGGTTTTAGGGCAATTTACAATGAAAGTGAGACCCGATAAATGTTTGAGAGATATGACCCAAAGCTCGTCATTTTTGCGTTTTATGCCCATTTTGATGAGCTATTACCCACACTTTTGGGCCTCCAGGGCGATTTACAACATCCGTAAGACCCGATACATGTTTGAGCGATATGACCAAAAACTCGTCATTTTCGTGTTTTATGGCTGTTTTCAAGAGCTATTGCCCACACTTTTGATGTTCTATGGCGATTTACAACAACCGTAAGACCCGATACTTCTTTGAGAAATATGACCAAAAACACGTCCTTGTCGCACTTTATGGCTATTTTCATGAGCTATTGCCCACACTTTGGGGGTTCCAGGGTGATTTACATCTACCATAAGACCCGATACATGTATGAAAGATATGAACTAAAACTCGCTGTTTTCACGTTCTACGGCCGTTTTCATGAGCTATTGCCCACACGTTTTGGGTTCCAGGGCGATTTACGATGACCGTAAGTCCAGATAGATGTTTGAGATATATGACCATAAACTCGTCATTTTCGTGTTTTATTCCTGTTTTCATGAACTATTGCCCACATATTTGGGGCTCCAAGGCGCCTTGAAATGACCGTAACTCTCGGTAAATGTTTGAGAGATATGACCAAAAACTCATCATTTTCAAGTGTTATGGCTGTTTTCATGAGATATTACCCACACTTTTGGGGTTTCAGGGTGCACCTGGTTCATGTTTGGGAGTTAAGACCAAAAACTCGCTGTTTTCGCATTTAGGACCGTTTTCATGACCTATCGCCCTTAGTCTTCGGGGTTTCAGGGCGATTTACAATGACCATTAAACCCGATACATGTTTGAGTGTTACGAACAAAAACTCGTCTTTTCGCGTTTAATGGCCATTTTCATGAGCTATTGCCCACCGTTTTGGGTTCCAGGGCGATTTACAACGACCGTTAGACCCGATACATGTTTAATAGATATGACCAAAAACTCGTCCTTGTCGCGCTTTGTGGCCATTTTAATGAGCTATTGCCCTTAGTTTTGGAGTTCTCAGGGCAATTTCCAACGATAGTGTGACCCGATAAATTTTTGAGAGATATGAGCCAAAGCCTGTCGTTTTCGCGTTTTATGCCCATTTTCATGAGCTATTGCCGACACATTTGGGCCTCCAGGACGATTTACAATATACGTAAGACCTGATACATGGTTGAGCGATATGACCAAAAACCCGTCGTTTTGGTGTTTTATGGCTGTTTTCATGAGCTATTTCCCACACTTTTGGGGTTCCAGGACGATTTACAACAACCGTAAAATCCGATACGTGTTTGAGAGATATGACCAAAAACTCGTTCTTGTCGTGCTTTACAGCCGTTTTCAAGAGCTATTGCCCAAAATTTTGGGTTTCCATGGCGATTTACAACTACCGTAAGACCCGACTACATGTTTGAAAGATATGAACAAAAACTCGTTGTTTTCTCATTTTATGGCCGTTTTCGTAAGCTATTGCCCACACTATTTGGGTTCCAGGGCGATTTACAATGACCGTAAGTCCAGATAGATGTTTGACATATATGACCAAAAACTCGTCGTTTTCGTGTTTTATTCCGTTTTCATGAACTATTGCCCACATATTCGGGGCTTCAGGCGCCTTGCAACGATCGTAGGTCTCGATACATGTTTGAGCGATATGACCAAAAACTTGTCGTTTTCGAGTGTTATGGCCGTTTTCATGAGATATTGCCTACACTTTTGGGGTTCAAGGGCGCACCTGGCACATGTTTGGGAGTTTAGACTAAAAACTCGCGGTTTTCGCATTTAGGGCCCTTTTCATGAGCTATAACCCTTAGTTTTAGGGTTTTAGGGCGATTTACAACAACCGTGAGAACCGATACATGTTTGAGTGTTATGACCAAAAACTCGTGTGTTCCCGTTTAATGGCCGTTTTCATGAGCTATTACCCACAGCTTCAGGGTTCCAGGGCGATTTACAATGACCGTTAGACCCCATACATGTTTGAGAGTTATGAACAAAAACTCGTCCTTGTCGCACTTTGTGGCCATTTTCATGAGTTATTGCCCTCAGTTTTGGGGTTTTAGGGCAATTTACAATGAAAGTGAGACCCGATAAATGTTTGAGAGATATGACCCAAAGCTCGTCATTTTTGCGTTTTATGCCCATTTTGATGAGCTATTACCCACACTTTTGGGCCTCCAGGGCGATTTACAACATCCGTAAGACCCGATACATGTTTGAGCGATATGACCAAAAACTCGTCATTTTCGTGTTTTATGGCTGTTTTCAAGAGCTATTGCCCACACTTTTGATGTTCTAGGGCGATTAACAACAACCGTAAGACCCGATACTTCTTTGAGAAATATGACCAAAAACACGTCCTTGTCGCACTTTATGGCTATTTTCATGAGCTATTGCCCACACTTTGGGGGTTCCAGGGTGATTTACATCTACCATAAGACCCGATACATGTATGAAAGATATGAACTAAAACTCGCTGTTTTCACGTTCTACGGCCGTTTTCATGAGCTATTGCCCACACGTTTTGGGTTCCAGGGCGATTTACGATGACCGTAAGTCCAGATAGATGTTTGAGATATATGACCATAAACTCGTCATTTTCGTGTTTTATTCCTGTTTTCATGAACTATTGCCCACATATTTGGGGCTCCAAGGCGCCTTGAAATGACCGTAACTCTCGGTAAATGTTTGAGAGATATGACCAAAAACTCATCATTTTCAAGTGTTATGGCTGTTTTCATGAGATATTACCCACACTTTTGGGGTTTCAGGGTGCACCTGGTTCATGTTTGGGAGTTAAGACCAAAAACTCGCTGTTTTCGCATTTAGGACCGTTTTCATGACCTATCGCCCTTAGTCTTCGGGTTTCAGGGCGATTTACAATGACCATTAAACCCGATACATGTTTGAGTGTTACGAACAAAAACTCGTCTTTTCGCGTTTAATGGCTATTTTCATGAGCTATTGCCCACCGTTTTTGGTTCCAGGGCGATTTACAACGACCGTTAGACCCGATACATGTTTAATAGATATGACCAAAAACTCGTCCTTGTCGCGCTTTGTGGCCATTTTAATGAGCTATTGCCCTTAGTTTTGGAGTTCTCGGGCAATTTCCAACGATAGTGTGACCTGATAAATTTTTGAGAGATATGAGCCAAAGCCTGTCGTTTTCGTGTTTTATGCCCATTTTCATGAGCTATTGCCGACACATTTGGGCCTCCAGGACGATTTACAATATACGTAAGACCTGATACATGGTTGAGCGATATGACCAAAAACCCGTCGTTTTGGTGTTTTATGGCTGTTTTCATGAGCTATTTCCCACACTTTTGGGGTTCCAGGACGATTTACAACAACCGTAAAATCCGATACGTGTTTGAGAGATATGACCAAAAACTCGTTCTTGTCGTGCTTTACAGCCGTTTTCAAGAGCTATTGCCCAAAATTTTGGGTTTCCATGGCGATTTACAACTACCGTAAGACCCGATACATCTTTGAAAGATATGAACAAAAACTCGTTGTTTTCTCATTTTATGGCCGTTTTCGTAAGCTATTGCCCACACTATTTGGGTTCCAGGGCGATTTACAATGACCGTAAGTCCAGATAGATGTTTGACATATATGACCAAAAACTCGTCGTTTTCGTGTTTTATTCCCGTTTTCATGAACTATTGCCCACATATTCGGGGCTTCAGGCGCCTTGCAACGATCGTAAGTCTCGATACATGTTTGAGCGATATGACCAAAAACTTGTCGTTTTCGAGTGTTATGGCCGTTTTCATGAGATATTGCCTACACTTTTGGGGTTCAAGGGCGCACCTGGCACATGTTTGGGAGTTTAGACTAAAAACTCGCGGTTTTCGCATTTAGGGCCCTTTTCATGAGCTATAACCCTTAGTTTTAGGGTTTTAGGGCGATTTACAACAACCGTGAGAACCGATACATGTTTGAGTGTTATGACCAAAAACTCGTGTGTTCCCGTTTAATGGCCGTTTTCATGAGCTATTACCCACAGCTTCAGGGTTCCAGGGCGATTTACAATGACCGTTAGACCCCATACATGTTTGAGAGTTATGAACAAAAACTCGTCCTTGTCGCACTTTGTGGCCATTTTCATGAGTTATTGCCCTCTGTTTTGGGGTTTTAGGGCAATTTACAATGAAAGTGAGACCCGATAAATGTTTGAGAGATATGACCCAAAGCTCGTCATTTTTGCGTTTTATGCCCATTTTGATGAGCTATTACCCACACTTTTGGGCCTCCAGGGCGATTTACAACATCCGTAAGACCCGATACATGTTTGAGCGATATGACCAAAAACTCGTCATTTTCGTGGTTTATGGCTGTTTTCAAGAGCTATTGCCCACACTTTTGATGTTCTATGGCGATTTACAACAACCGTAAGACCCGATACTTCTTTGAGAAATATGACCAAAAACACGTCGTTGTCGCACTTTATGGCTATTTTCATGAGCTATTGCCCACACTTTGGGGGTTCCAGGGGGATTTACATCTACCATAAGACCCGATACATGTATGAAAGATATGAACTAAAACTCGATGTTTTCACGTTCTACGGCCGTTTTCATGAGCTATTGCCCACACGTTTTGGGTTCCAGGGCGATTTACAATGACCGTAAGTCCAGATAGATGTTTGAGATATATGACCATAAACTCGTCATTTTCGTGTTTTATTCCTGTTTTCATGAACTATTGCCCACATATTTGGGGCTCCAAGGCGCCTTGAAATGACCGTAACTCTCGGTAAATGTTTGAGAGATATGACCAAAAACTCATCATTTTCAAGTGTTATGGCTGTTTTCATGAGATATTACCCACACTTTTGGGGTTTCAGGGTGCACCTGGTTCATGTTTGGGAGTTAAGACCAAAAACTCGCTGTTTTCGCATTTAGGACCGTTTTCATGACCTATCGCCCTTAGTCTTCGGGTTTCAGGGCGATTTACAATGACCATTAAACCCGATACATGTTTGAGTGTTACGAACAAAAACTCGTCTTTTCGCGTTTAATGGCCATTTTCATGAGCTATTGCCCACCGTTTTGGGTTCCAGGGCGATTTACAACGACCGTTAGACCCGATACATGTTTAATAGATATGACCAAAAACTCGTCCTTGTCGCGCTTTGTGGCCATTTTAATGAGCTATTGCCCTTAGTTTTGGAGTTCTCGGGCAATTTCCAACGATAGTGTGACCCGATAAATTTTTGAGAGATATGAGCCAAAGCCTGTCGTTTTCGCGTTTTATGCCCATTTTCATGAGCTATTGCCGACACATTTGGGCCTCCAGGACGATTTACAATATACGTAAGACCTGATACATGGTTGAGCGATATGACCAAAAACCCGTCGTTTTGGTGTTTTATGGCTGTTTTCATGAGCTATTTCCCACACTTTTGGGGTTCCAGGACGATTTACAACAACCGTAAATCCGATACGTGTTTGAGAGATATGACCAAAAATTCGTTCTTGTCGTGCTTTACAGCCGTTTTCAAGAGCTATTGCCCAAAATTTTGGGTTTCCATGGCGATTTACAACTACCGTAAGACCCGATACATCTTTGAAAGATATGAACAAAAACTCGTTGTTTTCTCATTTTATGGCCGTTTTCGTAAGCTATTGCCCACACTATTTGGGTTCCAGGGCGATTTACAATGACCGTAAGTCCAGATAGATGTTTGACATATATGACCAAAAACTCGCCGTTTTCGTGTTTTATTCCCGTTTTCATGAACTATTGCCCACATATTCGGGGCTTCAGGCGCCTTGCAACGATCGTAAGTCTCGATACATGTTTGAGCGATATGACTAAAAACTTGTCGTTTTCGAGTGTTATGGCCGTTTTCATGAGATATTGCCTACACTTTTGGGGTTCAAGGGCGCACCTGGCACATGTTTGGGAGTTTAGACTAAAAACTCGCGGTTTTCGCATTTAGGGCCCTTTTCATGAGCTATAACCCTTAGTTTTAGGGTTTTAGGGCGATTTACAACAACCGTGAGAACCGATACATGTTTGAGTGTTATGACCAAAAACTCGTGTGTTCCCGTTTAATGGCCGTTTTCATGAGCTATTACCCACAGTTTCAGGGTTCCAGGGCGATTTACAATGACCGTTAGACCCCATACATGTTTGAGAGTTATGAACAAAAACTCGTCCTTGTCGCACTTTGTGGCCATTTTCATGAGTTATTGCCCTCGGTTTTGGGGTTTTAGGGCAATTTACAATGAAAGTGAGACCCGATAAATGTTTGAGAGATATGACCCAAAGCTCGTCATTTTTGCATTTTATGCCCATTTTGATGAGCTATTACCCACACTTTTGGGCCTCCAGGGCGATTTACAACATCCGTAAGACCCGATACACGTTTGAGCAATATGACCAAAAACTCGTCATTTTCGTGTTTTATGGCTGTTTTCAAGAGCTATTGCCCACACTTTTGATGTTCTAGGGCGATTTACAACAACCGTAAGACCCGATACTTCTTTGAGAAATATGACCAAAAACACGTCCTTGTCGCACTTTATGGCTATTTTCATGAGCTATTGCCCACACTTTGGGGGTTCCAGGGGGATTTACATCTACCATAAGACCCGATACATGTATGAAAGATATGAACTAAAACTCGCTGTTTTCGCGTTCTACGGCCGTTTTCATGAGCTATTGCCCACACGTTTTGGGTTTCAGGGCGATTTACAATGACCGTAAGTCCAGATAGATGTTTGAGATATATGACCATAAACTCGTCATTTTCGTGTTTTATTCCTGTTTTCATGAACTATTGCCCACATATTTGGGGCTCCAAGGCGCCTTGAAATGACCGTAAGTCTCGGTAAATGTTTGAGAGATATGACCAACAACTCATCATTTTCAAGTGTTATGGCTGTTTTCATGAGATATTACCCACACTTTTGGGGTTTCAGGGTGCACCTGGTTCATGTTTGGGAGTTAAGACCAAAAACTCGCTGTTTTCGCATTTAGGACCGTTTTCATGACCTATCGCCCTTAGTCTTCGGGTTTCAGGGCGATTTACAATGACCATTAAACCCGATACATGTTTGAGTGTTACGAACAAAAACTCGTCTTTTCGCGTTTAATGGCCATTTTCATGAGCTATTGCCCACCGTTTTGGGTTCCAGGGCGATTTACAACGACCGTTAGACCCGATACATGTTTAATAGATATGACCAAAAACTCGTCCTTGTCGCGCTTTGTGGCCATTTTAATGAGCTATTGCCCTTAGTTTTGGAGTTCTCGGGCAATTTCCAACGATAGTGTGACCCGATAAATTTTTGAGAGATATGAGCCAAAGCCTGTCGTTTTCGCGTTTTATGCCCATTTTCATGAGCTATTGCCGACACTTTTGGGCCTCCAGGACGATTTACAATATACGTAAGACCTGATACATGTTTGAGCGATATGACCAAAAACCCGTCGTTTTGGTGTTTTATGGCTGTTTTCATGAGCTATTTCTCACACTTTTGGGGTTCCAGGACGATTTACAACAACCGTAAAATCCGATACGTGTTTGAGAGACATGACCAAAAACTCGTTCTTGTCGTGCTTTACAGCCGTTTTCAAGAGCTATTGCCCAAAATTTTGGGTTTCCATGGCGATTTACAACTACCGTAAGACCCGATACATCTTTGAAAGATATGAACAAAAACTCGTCGTTTTCTCATTTTATGGCCGTTTTCGTAAGCTATTGCCCACACTATTTGGGTTCCAGGGCGATTTACAATGACCGTAAGTCCAGATAGATGTTTGACATATATGACCAAAAACTCGTCGTTTTCGTGTTTTATTCCCGTTTTCATGAACTATTGCCCACATATTCGGGGCTTCAGGCGCCTTGCAACGATCGTAAGTCTCGATACATGTTTGAGCGATATGACCAAAAACTTGTCGTTTTCGAGTGTTATGGCCGTTTTCATGAGATATTGCCTACACTTTTGGGGTTCAAGGGCGCACCTGGCACATGTTTGGGAGTTTAGACTAAAAACTCGCGGTTTTCGCATTTAGGGCCCTTTTCATGAGCTATAACCCTTAGTTTTAGGGTTTTAGGGCGATTTACAACAACCGTGAGAACCGATACATGTTTGAGTGTTATGACCAAAAACTCGTGTGTTCCCGTTTAATGGCCGTTTTCATGAGCTATTGCCAACAGTTTCAGGGTTCCAGGGCGATTTACAATGACCGTTAGACCCCATACATGTTTGAGAGTTATGAACAAAAACTCGTCCTTGTCGCACTTTGTGGCCATTTTCATGAGTTATTGCCCTCGGTTTTGGGGTTTTAGGCCAATTTACAATGAAAGTGAGACCCGATAAATGTTTGAGAGATATGACCCAAAGCTCGTCATTTTTGCGTTTTATGCCTATTTTTATGAGCTATTACCCACACTTTTGGGCCTCCAGGGCGATTTACAACATCCGTAAGACCCGATACACGTTTGAGCAATATGACCAAAAACTCGTCATTTTCGTGTTTTATGGCTGTTTTCAAGAGCTATTGCCCACACTTTTGATGTTCTAGGGCGATTTACAACAACCGTAAGACCCGATACTTCTTTGAGAAATATGACCAAAAACACGTCGTTGTCGCACTTTATGGCTATTTTCATGAGCTATTGCCCACACTTTGGGGGTTCCAGGGGGATTTACATCTACCATAAGACCCGATACATGTATGAAAGATATGAACTAAAACTCGCTGTTTTCGCGTTCTACGGCCGTTTTCATGAGCTATTGCCCACACGTTTTGGGTTTCAGGGCGATTTACAATGACCGTAAGTCCAGATAGATGTTTGAGATATATGACCATAAACTCGTCATTTTCGTGTTTTATTCCTGTTTTCATGAACTATTGCCCACATATTTGGGGCTCCAAGGCGCCTTGAAATGACCGTAAGTCTCGGTAAATGTTTGAGAGATATGACCAACAACTCATCATTTTCAAGTGTTATGGCTGTTTTCATGAGATATTACCCACACTTTTGGGGTTTCAGGGTGCACCTGCTTCATGTTTGGGAGTTAAGACCAAAAACTCGCTGTTTTCGCATTTAGGACCGTTTTCATGAGCTATCGCCCTTAGTCTTCGGGTTTCAGGGCGATTTACAATGACCATTAAACCCGATACATGTTTGAGTGTTACGAACAAAAACTCGTCTTTTCGCGTTTAATGGCCATTTTCATGAGCTATTGCCCACTGTTTTGGGTTTCAGGGCGATTTACAATGACCGTTAGACCCGATACATGTTTAATAGATATGACTAAAAACTCGTCCTTGTCGCGCTTTGTGGCCATTTTAATGAGCTATTGCCCTAGTTTTGGAGTTCTAGGGCAATTTCCAACGATAGTGTGACCTGATAAATTTTTGAGAGATATGAGCCAAAGCCTGTCGTTTTCGCGTTTTATGCCCATTTTCATGAGCTATTGCCGACACTTTTGGGCCTCCAGGACGATTTACAATATCCGTAAGACCTGATACATGTTTGAGCGATATGACCAAAAACCCATCGTTTTGGTGTTTTATGGCTGTTTTCATGAGCTATTTCCCACACTTTTGGGGTTCTAGGACGATTTACAACAACCGTAAAATCCGATACGTGTTTGAGAGATATGACCAAAAACTCGTTCTTGTCGTGCTTTACAGCCGTTTTCAAGAGCTATTGCCCAAAATTTTGGGTTTCCATGGCGATTTACAACTACCGTAAGACCCGATACATGTTTGAAAGATATGAACAAAAACTCATCATTTTCTCATCTTATGGCCGTTTTCGTAAGCTATTGCCCTCACTTTTTGGGTTCCAGGGTGATTTTCAATGACCGTAAGTCCAGATAGATGTTTGAGATATATGACCAGAAACTCGTCGTTTTCGTGTTTTATTCCCGTTTTCATGAACTATTGCCCACATATTCGGGGCTTCAGGCGCCTTGCAACGATCGTAAGTCTCAATACATGTTTGAGCGATATGACCAAAAACTTATCGTTTTCGAGTGTTATGGCCGTTTTCATGAGATATTGCCAACACTTTTGGGGTTCAAGGGCGCACCTGGCACATGTTTGGGAGTTAAGACTAAAAACTCGCGGTTTTCGCATTTAGGGCCCTTTTCATGAGGTATAACCCTTAGTTTTAGGGTTTTAGGGCGATTTACAACAACCGTGAGAACCGATACATGTTTGAGTGTTATGACCAAAAACTCGTGTTTTCGTGTTTAATGGCCGTTTTCATGAGCTATTGCCAAGAATTTCGGGGTTCCAGGGCGATTTACAATGACCGTTAGACCCAATACATGTTTGAGAATTATAACCAAAAACTCTTCCTTGTCGCACTTTGTGGCCATTTTCATGAGTTATTGCCCACAGTTTTGGGGTTTTAGGGCAATTTACAACGATAGTGAGACCCGATAAATGTTTGAGAGATATGACCCAAAGCTCGTCGTTTTCACGTTTTATGCCCATTTTGATAGATGTTTGAGATATATGACCATAAACTCATCGTTTTCGTGTTTTATACCTATTTTCATGAACTATTGCCCACATATTTGGGGCTCCAAGGTGCCTTGAAATGACCATAAGTATCGGTAAATGTTTGAGAGATATGACCAAAAACTCATCATTTTCAAGTGTTATGGCTGTTTTCATGAGATATTACCCACACTTTTGGGGTTTCAGGGCGCACCTGGTTCATGTTTGGGAGTTAAGACCAAAAACTCGCTGTTTTCGCATTTTGGACCGTTTTCATGAGCTATCGCCCTTAGTTTTGGGGTTTCAGGGCGATTTACAATGACCATTAAACCCGATACATGTTTGAGTGTTACGAACAAAAACTCGTCTTTTCGCGTTTAATGGCCATTTTCATGAGCTATTGCCCACCGTTTTGGGTTCCAGGGCAATTTACAACGACCGTTAGACCCGATACATGTTTAATAGATATGACCAAAAACTCGTCCTTGTCGCGCTTTGTGGCCATTTTAATGAGCTATTGCCCTCAGTTTTGGAGTTCTAGGGCAATTTCCAACGATAGTGTGACCCGATAAATTTTTCAGAGATATGAGCCAAAGCCTGTCGTTTTCGCTTTTTATGCCCATTTTCATGAGCTATTGCCCACACTTTTGGGCCTCCAGGGTGATTTACAACATCCGTAAGACCTAATACATGTTTGAGCGATATGACCAATAACTCGTCGTTTTCTTGTTTTATGGTTATTTTCATGAGCTATAGCCCACACTTTTGACGTTCCAGGGCAATTTACAACAACCATAAGATGCGATACTTATTTGAGAGATATGACCAAAACACGTCCTTGTCGCACTTTATGGCCATTTTCATGAGCTATTGCCCACACTTTGGGGGTTCCAGGGTGATTTACAACTACCGTAAGACTCGATACATGCATGAATGGTATGAACTAAAACTTGCCGTTTTCCTGTTCTATGGCCATTTTCATGAGCTATTGCCCACAGTTCTTGGTTTCCAGGGAGATTTACAATGAGCATAAGTCCTAATAGATATTTGAGATATATGACCATAAACTCATCGTTTTCGTGTTTTATACCTATTTTCATGAACTATTGCCCACATATTTGGGGCTCTAGTGCGCCTTGAAATGACCATAAGTCTCAGTAATTGTTTGAGAGATACGACCAAAAACTCGTCATTTTCAAGTGTTATGGCTGTTTTCATGAGATATTACCCACACTTTTGGGGTTTCAGGGTGCACCTGGTACATGTTTGGGAGTTAAGACCAAAAACTCACTGTTTTCGCATTTAGCACCGTTTTCATGAGCTATCGCCCTTAGTTTTGGGGTTTCAGGGCGATTTACAATGACCATTAGACCCGATACATGTTTGAGTGTTATGAACAAAAACTTGTCTTTTCGCGTTTAATGGCCATTTTCATGAGCTATTGCCCACCGTTTTGGGTTTCAGGGCGATTTACAACGACTGTTAGACCAATACATGTTTAAGAGATATGACCAAAAACTCGTCCTTGTCGCGCTTTGTGGCCATTTTAATGTGCTATTGCCCTCAGTTTTGGAGTTTTAGGGCAATTTCCAACGATAGTGAGACCCGATAAATTTTTGAGAGATATGAGCCAAAGCTTGTCGTTTTCGCGTTTTATGCCCATTTTCATGAGCTATTGCCGGCACTTTTTGGCCTCCAGGACGATTTACAATATCCGTAAGACCTGATACATGTTTGAGCGATATGACCAAAAACTCATCGTTCTGGTGTTTTCTGGCTGTTTTCATGACCTATAAGCTCATGAAAATGGCCATTAAACGCGAAAACACGAGTTTTTGGTCATAGCACTCAAACACGTATCGGTTCTCACGGTTGTTGTAAATCTCCCTAAATCCCTAAAACTAAGGGTTATAGCTCATGAAAACGGCCCTAAATGCGAAAACTTTAAGTTTTTAGTCTTAACTCCCAAACATGTGCCAGGTGTGCCCTTGAACCCCAAAAGTGTGGGCAATATCTCATGAAAACGGTTATAACACTCGAAAACGACGAGCTTTTGGTCATATCGCTCAAACATGTATCGAGACTTAGGGTCATTGCAAGGCGCCTGGAGCCCAAAATATGTGGGCAATAGTTCATGAAAACGGGAATAAAACACGAAAACGATGAGTTTTTGGTCATATATATCAAACATCTATCTGAACTTATGGTCATTGTAAATCGCCTTGGAACCCAAAAAGTTATAGAGGATCGGTGCGTAAAACAAAAAATTTCCTACGATGGAACCCCAAAACTACCTAGGATCTATCTATGTAGTAATGCAGTAACGGCCAATACGTAGAGAATACATACCCTTGTAGACCGTACGTGGTTAACGCTCTGCGGGGAACGTGGTTGATGTAGTCGTACTCGAAGCTGACCTCAAGGTCGCGAAGCTCCTCGCAGGTCACCCCTTGCTCCTTCGTCATCTTCATCGTGTAGCAGCTCCGGCTCACGACATTTAAGCGCCCCAAGTGTTGCGCTTCGTGTCTTCGTACACATCCGGTGCACGATGCGGCGTCCGGCTCCCTGATCCCGCCGGGAGTGCGGAAGTTGATATCCGGCTAGGAATCCCTGCAGCGCAATGGCATACTGCAGGTGTGCCTCGATCGCATAGCCTAGACTTGGGAGAAAGGGAGAGAGGGAGAGAGAAGGAAGAAGTCATCCAAAGGACTTCTCCAAAATTGTGTGTTTAATCCCACCCATGGGCACCCCTTTATATAGGCGGAGGGGTTGTGCCATTCTCAAAGGCTAAGCCATGTGGGACTAATACTAAAAGAAAAAGGCAGCAGATTTTCGTGCAGCCAAATAGGCCAGCCCAAATAGCAAGCAGAAAATAGCTAAATAAAAAGAGAAAGAGAAAAGGCAGTAGTAGCAGCCAGCCGGGTGGGCCCTGGCGCGCGGCGGCCCAGCTCGCCCCGCAGCGGCCAGTGGCCTGCCGCCTAGCCCGAGTGGGCCTCTGTCCCCGGCGGCCCAAGTGGCGGGGCCGACGCCCAGGTGGGCCGGCTGTTAGCGGCGGCCCACGGCGGCCTGGCCTGCCTGCTGGCGTCGCCTAGTTGCCTGCTGCCATGTGCGGTGGCGGTTATCCGCCGCCCACAGGGCAGGCTGATTTTCTTTTTCCCTTTTATTTTTCTACAGCTTTTATTCTAGACTATTTCCCTCCGAGATTTAGCCTAATATAAAATTTGCCTTTATAAATCTTAATCTAAATATTATTTATAATATATTAATTCACATTTAACATATAATTAATCTATATTTAAATTCCCATTTATCCAAAAACACTTTTCGGGGCTTTTCCTTTCTCCGAACAACTTCCGATCTCTCCGCAGAACGTTTCTGGCTTTCTCTCTTTCTCTACTGTGATTCCATCTTATGAATGATCGCTCTTATCGTACCCTTAAGTGTATTCTCTCACGGCTCGGGAATGCTCTAGATATGATCTATATCAATGATCAACAGAGGGACCAGGGATATCCATGTGACCCCTATGCATTCCTGATGACAATGTAGTTTGAACCGTCTAAATGTAGCATCCTCTTCCTTTTGTTTCTCGATACAACTTGTCCGAGATCCGATCGTTAGTATCCCATACCTTTGTTCAATCTCGTTCACAACAAGTTATGTTTTCTTGTTACCGTGATATTACATCCCCGTGACCTAGTCACATGTTGCAACATTTATAGATGTAATCTCATCAAGCCGGTCGTATGTATCTTTACCTGTCAAGTGGGTGAACAAATCCCGGTCTTGCAGTCACATGTCATCTACTGTTTCTTTGGAATACCCAACACACACCTTTATGGCCACCGTATTACGAGATGACGGTTGATGCAGTCTAAGCAACCTAGGGAAACCATGAGTAATATGAGCTCACGGTCTAAGGAGAAGGAGTCTAGGTATAGCTGTTGCAACAATGAACCAGATGACTTGATCGTGTTGCAATCCGTCGAGGAATGTCCAATCACATCATTCTCCAATGATATGATCTCGTTGTCAGTCGGCATAAATGACCATGTTCTTGAAACCCAGATCATCTTCATGACCAACAAACTAGTATGAATAGAGGCTACTAGGGACTATGTTGTTTCATACCACACCTGTACCAATGTTTCTACTTGGCACAATTATAGCACAATATGAAACTATTATAAACTAATTGAGATATGACAATAGAAACCTATTTATTATTTGCCTCTAGGACATATCTCCTTTCAGTCTCCCACTTGCACTAGAGTACGAATAATTCAGCTCGCATTTTACTCGTATAAACCATCTACCATATGTGTTTACAGATCATGCATGCTCATGGGAAACGTCATGTCAATGTTCTGTTTTACCAGATCATTATGTCTTTTGCAAATCGTTAATGTCTTCCTAATTTTGACATTCACACCATTATCTTATAATGGGTCAAAGTATTTGTTTAGCAACAAAGCGAGACTTTGTTTCTAGTGTTTATGATGACGGTCGTTTTCACTGTTGTCATCTAAACTTCGAAACACACTTTGCTATCCTTTGTGTATGTACTATAGTTATGGTAGCAGAACGAGGCCGGATTCTAGGAGCTTACAGTGATGTTAGATCAACCTCGAGGGCTTTCTCATGGGCACTGGGCCCTGGCACATATCATTCTACATTAAAAGTGAACTAGCCCCGCCACAACATTATACATCACATCAAATTTAGCCTTTATACCTCTATATCTATGTAGATCCTAGTGCATGAAATGCAACTATGCCACTTACATTGCTTCTTGCTATTTGAGTAAAAACTTAATTCTGGTTTAGTGATCAACTCGGGAATCACTTAAAGACACGTTCTTACAGTGAAGACTTTGTCCTACTAACCAGAACCTCGGGTCACATTACGTCGAGTATACACCATGGTTATATGGAAGAATCTATGACTAAGGCATAGGAGATGCAACACATCTCTTTCTTTCAACCATAGTTGCAATACTAACTCAATGCTTCATATAGTTAGAACTACTCTATAACCTTGCTCTATTCTGAACTTCTTCGGAATCTTGCTTAGGACATTCTGAACATCTTTCAGAATCATGTCTAGGAAGCATTCGACATTCATTGTTTATTAAACTTACCAATCTATCTCGATAGATCTTATTGTTTAATAACTTCAACATTATTAACACCAATCACATCATTCACATATGTCGTCCACATATCACAGAATGATTTCACGCTCCCACTCAAATATGACGTTCATGTTTGAGATCCAGGGATTTCACTTAGCTCCCACTCAAAATATGTTAGCTACATATTATGAATTAACCAAGCTAATTTGCTCCCACTCAAATCTAGGTCCTCTCAATAATCTTGGACATTCCAAAATTCTTTGATCATCATCAATTTGAGAATTCCAATTACGAGACTTCAATATCCATATATTTCTAGTGTAAATCCAAAAGACTTAAGCATCACTATTGTTGTAGTCAATTCCTTGAATTTGTCTAATCTTGTGACTTCAATATCGAGCTTTTGTCATTCATTAAGTTTCATTTCCGTCTTATGACTTTGCAGTCATTCAGAAATATCAAGTAAACTTCTTTACTTTAATAAGATCCAGTAACGTGTTACTTTGCAATCTTAAATGTAACTTAATATAGGATTTTTATGACTCCTAGTCATTTCTCGCACTTAGGTTCATCACGCTTCTCTGTAATTCGTAGGTATGTCTTGTTCAAAACAAGACAAGTGAATCAATATATAATTCCACAAACTTGTAGAATATACTATTGAGTCCTACTTTCCTTAGTAAAAGTATTCACTGAAACTTTATGATCATTATCATTGGTTTCTACTCTATTTGCAGAGTTTGGATTCACGAAAGAAATTCCGCTGCACCACTCAACAATTTGGAGGTAAGGTCAAATACCTTGTTTTGATCTTTTACTTTCTTCCACCTCTATCTTCATCAAGACACGTCAACTTAGGACAACAGTAGGTTTGCCCCTTGTGGAAGATGCATTCAAAGACTCCTAAGAATTCTCTACAAAGACTTGCTTATTCGCCACGACTTCGACTTATCGAAATCTCCATAAACTCGAACTTGCCATAACTCTTATGGTGTTGTTTCTAGGAATCTTTAGATGTTCCTTTGTATTTCAAATTAGTGTTTGCTTATTTTGATCTCTAACTCTAAACGACAAATATAACCCTATAAGAGATGATATTATACCATATGTATCTTAATACATAATGATTATGATGTTTAGACATTTCAACAAAGTTTGAATTTGTCCAATTATCATAATTTGTGAAACATCTTTCACAAGTCCCTTTTATGCTAAACTTTAACCTGAATACTTTTGTCGTGTCGATCAAATCGAAGAGACTTGTTATTTGAGTTAATTCAATATCCCATTTAGTTATGAACTCATTTGAACAATTCAAATCATTTCAAACTTCATGTTTCATTAAGTAAATACACTCATTCACTTAAGTCCACAATAAATGATTTCCACCACTTGTTGAAAATTTGATACATCACTATGTATAAGATTCAACATTTCTTCGCATATCACCGTTTTACCAGAATGCGGAGTTTTAGTCATTCTGCACAAGAGGCATGGTTTTGCAAAGTCTCTACATTAAGCATCTAGGACCCCGGTCTTTCATAAAGAACCTGCAATAACCAAAATGACTTAAATTGTAGTGTCTTTTCATTCTTAAGCTTTGGATATCTTTTAGCATTCTAATCCTTTATATATGTTTAAACTATTATCATTAACATAGTGATGAGAATAACTTATTTGTAATCGTAATGTGACCATAAGGTATTGTTCATAAGAATAGTACAAACTGGTTTGTAACTTGTTCATATGAATAATTGTCTCACCAAAAGCAAGACACACATACAAGGATTACAAATTATATTCAAGTCCACTAATCCAAATGATAAACTTTGAGGGAAGAGGTGATGTCAGCCATCAACTATTGCTTTCCGTCATCAAGTCACGTTGCCTCAAAACAAGCAATACTCAAGCAGATCCTCCTGTTTTTCACAAAACGGGACAAGCATCAAATACTTTCAATTTGCAATGAGTTTTGCAAGAACCACATTTACAATTTGTATATCTTACATATACCTTTCCATCCATGACCTCCTTTTGCAATCTAGCCCTTCCAAACATTCACTTTTCATCCATGATGGAGGAAAACTCATCCAACGGCTCATACTCTATGTGCTTTATTCTGTAGGATACAAAATGTAGCCCAACTCGCCATCGAATGGGGAATGTCTTATTGGATGATAATGGAGAAAACACAAACATTGTGGAGTCATCGAATTATCTCCTAATGGTTATTTTATCAAGAAGAGAAGATCACCTTTTATGAGGATATCCCTCAGGCGTGGGTATTAATCTATGAAGTTGGACCCTTTTGCTAAGTTCCAGATTAAGCTATATTCCCATGGTCGCAAAGGACCTCAATGGGATAGGCTAAGATATACTAAGATATTTTCAAACAGACATCTAGACTAAGTTTATAATAAGAGATCAATTTATAATTGGTCTCCACTAAAATTGTCATCCCCTGGACAAGTTTAGTGATCGCATGATCCCTATCCTCTACACCTCCCCCGATCGTCACGGCCATCAGTGCAGTATCAAAGGTAGACATTCAACAATGCCAATCACATCATCCATGTGACTCATGCTCGTCTTTCGATCTCTTGTGTTCCGAGGCCACGCTTCTCTAATGTGCTAGGCTCGCCAAATCTAACTTGTGTGTATTCGCTGTGCAACATGGCTTACACCCACTGTATGTTAACATAGATATGTCTGACACCCAGGCCTGTAACCCTGGATTGCCTCATACCGAAGAACTTTCTTGTTGGTGCACACACAAGGGGAACACGGAACATTGGAATTAAATAGGGATTATCTTATTTGCTACTGTTGAGTATCTAAATACTAGCACACAATAAGATGTAAAAACTGGTATCAACATCATATGTACAATGTGATATGATATGGTCTTTCTTCTTGCGCCTTGATCTCCATCGAGCGCTCCGACATGATCTCCATCTTGCCCTTGGTTTGATGCCAAGTCCACGACGCCTCCACCAGGTCGTTCATTAGAACGATGAATATCACTATACTACTTAGTAATAGAAAAGTAAACTACTTTACCTTTGTAACGACCAATGCCATATCATAATCACATGCCCCCCTGCAACATAAAGTTAGATGCCTCTACTTTATCTATTGCAAGTTGTACGTGGTTGTTAGGGCTTTCGCACTAGAACCGTTTCTAAACTACGAACTTTCCAACCAGAATACGGATCCGACAGCTGTCTCTATTACACCCCTTTCGGGGCCCTCCGTTGTAAATGCTATATCAACTATCGAATGAGAGACAGACACCCGCTAGCCACTTATATGGTACAAGCCATATGCTGAGCGTGGAACCAGTCTCGCGTACGAATACGCGTAAGATCGGTCTGGGCCGCTTCATCAAACAATACCGTGATATAAACAAGTACACGTTAGAGGGTAACAACTAAGGGATCAATGCCTGCACAAAACTTTGTGCGTACTAGCCGGACAACACTCCTACGAATAGATCGGCTCTAATACCACTATAGGGGATCGGTGCGGAAAACAAAAAAATTTCCTACGATGGAACCCCTAAACTGCCTAGGATCTATCTATGTAGTAATTAAATAACTGCCAATCCGTAGAGAATACATACCCTTGTAGACCATACGCGGTTAACGTTCCGCGAGGAACGTGGTTGATGTAGTCGTACTCGAAGCCGACCTGAAGGTCGCGAAGCTCCTCGCAGGTCACCCCTTGCTCCTTCGTCATCTTCATCATGCAGCAGCTCCGACTCACGACATTTAAGCGCCCCAAGTGTTGCGCCTCGTGTCTTCGTACACATCCGGTGCACGATGAGACCTCTGGCTCCCCGATCCCGCCGGGAGTGCGGAAGTTGATATCCGGCTAGGAATCCCTGCAGCACAATGGCGTAATGCAGGTGTGACTCGATTGCACAACCCAGACTTGGTGCCATGGTCACGAGGTATAGAGATAGGGAGAGAGAAGGAGAAAGTCATCCAAAGGACTTCTCCAAAATTGTGTGTTTAATCCCACCCATGGGCACCCCTTTATATTGGAGGAGGGGGTGTGCCTTTCTCAAAGGCTAAGCCATGTAGGACTAATACTAGAAGAAAAAGGCAGCAAATTTTCATTCAGCCAAATGGGCCAAAACTACTCAACCCAAATAGCAAACAGAAAATAGCTAAATAAAAAGAAAAGGAGAAAAATCAGCAGGAGCCAGCCGGGTTGGCCCTGGCGCACGACGACACAGCTCGCCCCGCAGCGGCCAGCGGCCTGCCGCCCAGCCTGGGTGGGCCTCTGTCCCCAGCGGCCAAGTGGCGGCGGCTGACGCCCGGGTGGGCCGGCTGTCAGCGGCGGCCCGCGGCGGCCTGGCCTGCCTGCTGGCGTCGCCTAGTTGCCTGCCGCCCTGTGCAGTGGCGGTTATCTGCCGCCCATAGGGCTAGCTGTTTTTCTTTTTCCCTTTTATTTTTCTGCAGCTTTTATTCTAGACTATTTCCCTTTGGTATTTAGCCGAATATAAAAGTTGCCTTTATAAATCTTAATCTAAATATTATTTATAATATATTAATTCACAATTAACATATAATAAATTTATATTTAAATTCCCATTTATCTGAAAACACTTTTCGGGGTTTTTCCTTTCTTCGAACAACTTCAGATCTCTCCGCGGAACAATTCCGGCTTTCTCTCTTTCTCTACTGTGATTCCTTCTTACAAATAATCGCTCTCATCGTACCCTTAAGTGTATCCTCTCATGGCTTAGGAATGCTCTAGATATGATCTGTATCAATGATCAATAGAGGGACCAGGGATATCCATGTGACCCCTGTGCATTCCTGATGACAAGGTTGTTTGAACCGTCTAAATGTAGCATCCTCTTCCTTTTGTTTCTCGATACAACTTGTCCGAGATCCGATCATCGGTATCCCATACCTTTGTTCAATCTCATTCACAACAAGTTCTGTTTTCTTGTTACCATGATATTACATTCCCGTGACCTAGTCACATGTTGCTACATTTATAGATGAAATCTCACCAAGACGGCCGTATGTATCTTTACCCATCAAGTGGGTGAACAAATCCCGGTCTTGCAGTCACATGTCATCTACTGTTCCTTCGGAATACCCAACACACACCTTTATGGCCACCATATTACCAGATGATAGTTGATGCAGTCTAAGCAGCCTAGGGAAACAGTGAGTAATATGAGCTCACAGTCTAATGAGAAGGAGTCTAGGTATAGCTATTGTAACAATGAACCAGATGACTTGATCATGTTGCAATCCTTCGAGGAATGTCCATTCACATCATTCTCCAATGATATGATCTCATTGTCAGTCGGCATAAATGCCCATGATCTTGAAACCTAGATCATCTTCGTGACCAACGAACTAGTATAAATAGAGGCTACTAGGGACTTTGTTGTTTCATACCACACCTGTACCAATGTTTCTACTTGGCACATTTCTTGCACAATATGAAACTATTATAAACTAATTGAGATATGACAGTAAAAACCTATTTATTATTTGCCTCTAGGGCATATCTCCTTCAAAAGTGTGGGTAATAGCTTACGAAAATGGCCATAAAATGAGAAAATGATGAGTTTTTGTTCATATCTTTCAAATATGTATCGGGTCTTACGGTAGTTGTAAATTGCTCTAGAAACCCAAAAATTTGGGCAATAGCTCTTGAAAACAGCTGTAAAGCACGACAAGAATGAGGTTTTGGTCATATCTCTAAAACAAGTATCGGATTTTATGGTTGCTAGCTCGTGATTAATGTAGAGCTCATTGGGAACCCCAAGAGGAAGGTATGTTGAGCACAACAACACGTTTTCCCTCAGTTATGAGACCATGGTTTAATCGAACTAGTAGGAGCAAGGAAACACCCCAAAGGTGTTACTAGATGAGCTTTGGCAGGGCGCACTACCGGTGCTAGTAGCAACATGGAGACCTGCTCAACACAACCACAGAACTTTGTCCCCAACTTGCGGTGAGGTCGTCATTCTCACCGTGTTTTCCGGAAAACAAAGGATTAAACGTATCGAATGGAAAGAAGTAAAAGTTTGCAGAAAGTAAACACAAAGCAGTAAAAGATTGTAGATTGTATGTAAAGTAAAAGGACCAGGATCCATAGTTCACTAGTGGTGGCTCTCCTTAGATAGATAACATGCTGGGTGAAAAAATTACAGCGGGGCAATTGACAAACACCGAGAAAGCAATACGTGCATATACTAATCATCTTGACTCCTCTAAGACTTGATTGGGCATTACAACATAATACATAGACCGCCATCCAACTGCATCTATGACTAATAATCCACCTTCAGGTTATCATCCGAACCCCCTCCAATATTAAGTTGCAAGCAACAGATTATTGCTTTATGAAATGCGTGTAAACAATACGATTGTTCTATGAACAAAGGATTGTTGTTTTCTCCCTAGTAGCAACAGCACATCTAGTACCTTAGAGATTTCTGTCACTTCCCCAGATTACCAGAGGCATGAACCCACTATCGAGCATAAATACTAACTCTTGGAGTTGCTAGCATCTACTTGGCCAAGATAGCTACTAACAACGGAAAGCATGCAAGATCACAAATAACAAAGACATGATAGAATCAATAATCAATCTGAAATAGCATCTCAATATCCATTGGATCCCCGCAAACACAACATGTGTGAATTACAAATAGATGATCTTGATCATGAACGGAGCTCACAAGATCTAAACATGAAAGCACAAAGGAGGAGAAACCAGCCATCTAGCTACTACATGGATCCGTAGTCCGAGGATGAACTACTCACGCATCACACCGGAGGCTTGCATGGTGATGAAGAAGGCCTCCAGGGTGAATTCCCCTCTCCGGCAGGGTGCCGGAAAGAGCTTCAGATCCCTCCCAGTCTAGGAATGGAGATGACGGCGGCTATAGACTATTTCATGGATTTTTGATCGGGTACTTAGGGTTTTCGTCCTGAGGGCAACTTATAGTTGGAAGGGGAGGCCGAGGAGGTGCCGGGAGCGGCCACACCACCCTGGAGCGGGCCAGGCCTGGCCGCGCGGCCAGGTGGTGTGGTGGCTCCCTGGCCCTTCTCCGTCTCGTATTCTGGCACTTGATCCCTTCTGAAAAAATAGGCACTTTGGCTTTTGTCCTGTCCAATTCCAAGAATATTCATTTTCTGACTTTCCTGGAACCAAAAACAGCAGAAAACAGGCAGCTGGCACTGTGGCTCTTGTTAATAGGTTAGTCCAAAAAATCATATGAAAAGTACTCCAAAGTTGGAACAAAACACAAGAAAGTGGATAAAACCAAGCATGGAACATAAAAAATTATAGATACATTTGCAATGTATTAATGGTCGTTGTAAATCACCTTGGAACCCCAAAACTGTGGGCAATAGCCCATGAAAACGGCCATAAAACACGAAAACGACGAGTCTTTGGTCATATCGCTCAAACATGTATCGGGTCTTACGGATGTTGTAAATCGCCCTAGAGCCCCAAAAGTGTCAGCATTACCTTGTGAAAATGGGCATAAAACGCGAAAACGACGAGCTTTGGGTCATATCTCACAAAAAATTATCGGGTCTCACTATCGTTGTAAATTGCCCTAGAATGCCAAAACTGAGGGTAATAGCTCATGAAAATGGCCACAAAACGAGACAAGGACGATTTTTTGGTCATATCTCTTAAACATGTATCGAGTCTAATGGTCGTTGTAAATCGCCCTAAAACCCCAAAACGGTGGGCAATAGCTCATGAAAACGGCCATTAAACGCGAAAAGATGAGTTTTTCGTCATAACACTCAAACATGTATCCGGTCCAACGGTCGTTGTAAATCGCCCCGAAACCCAAAAACTAAGGGCGATAGGTCATGAAAACGGACCTAAATGCGAAGACAACGAGTTTTTGGTCTTAACTCCCAAACATGTACCAGGTGCACCCTGAAACCCAAAAAGTGTCGGTAATATCTCATGAAAATAACCATAACACTTGAAAATGACGAGTTTTTGGTCATATCTCTCAAACATTTACCGAGACTTATGGTCATTTCAAGGCGCCCCGGAGCCCCAAATACGTGGGATTCTATGGCAGTAGTTCATGAAAATAGTAACAAAACACGAAAATGACGAGTTTTGGTCATATATCTCAAACATCTATCTGGACTTACGATCATTGTAAATCGCCCTGGAACCTAAAACATGTGGGCAATAGCTAATGAAAACGGCCATAGAACGTGAAAACGGCGAGTTTTAGTTCATATCATTCATACATGTATCAGGTCTTACGGTAGTTGTAAATCACCCTGGAACCCCCAAAGTGTGGGTAATAGCTCATGAAAATGGCCATGAAGTGCGACAAGGACGTGTTTTTGGTCATATCTCTCAAATAAGTATTGGGTCTTACGGTTGTTGTAAATCGCCCTGGAACGTCAAAAGTGTGGGCAATAGCTCATGAAAATAGCCATAAAACACGAAAATGACGAGCTTTTGGTCATATCGCTCAAACATGTATCGGGTCTTACGGATGTGCTAAATCGCCCTGGAGGCCCAAAGGTGTGGGTAATAGCTCATCAAAATGGGCATAAAACGTGAAAATGACGAGCTTTGGGTCATATCTCACAAACATTTATCGGGTCTCAGTATCATTCTAAATTGCCCTAAAACCACAAAACTGAGGGCAATAAATCATGAAAATGGCCACAAAGTGCGACAAAGACGAGTTTTGGTCATAACTCTCAAATGTGTATCAGGTCTAACGGTCGTTGTAAATCGCCCTAGAACCCCGAAACAGTGGGTAATAGTTCATGAAAACGACCATTAAACACGAAAACACGAGTTTTTGGTCATAACACTCAAACATGTATCGGTTCTCACGGTTGTTGTAAATCGCCCTAAAATCCTAAAACTAAGGGTTATAGCTCATGAAAACAGCGCTAAATGCGAAAACCGCGAGTTTTTAGTCTTAACTCCCAAACATGTGCCAGGTGCACCCTTGAACCCCAAAGTGTGGGCAATATCTCATGAAAATGGCCATAACACTCGAAAACGACAAGTTTTTAGTCATATCGCTCAAACATGTAACGAGACTTACGATCATTGCAAGGCGCCTGTAACCCCAAATATGTGGGCAATAATTCATGAAAACGGGAATAAAACACGAAAATGACGAGTTTTTGGTCCTATATCCCAAACATCTATCTGGACTTACGGTCATATATCTCAAACAATTAGGAGAGGCTGGAAATAGTGATCCTTTAAAAGTCCGTTTATTTCCCCTATCTTTAACTGGTACTGCTTTTTCATGGTTTTCTGCTTTACCTTATGGTTCTATTAATACTTGGTATCATTTAGAAAAGAAATTCCATGAGCATTTTTACAGCGGTGATAATGAACTCAAATTGTCGCATCTTACATCTGTTAACCAAAAACATGATGAATCGGTTACAGATTATGTCAAAAGGTTTAGGGACACAAAAAATTGATGTTATAGTTTAGTGATAACTGAATGAGATATGGCTGACTTGGTGCTTAAGGGTTTAAAAACTCATATTAAGGAAATAATAGAAGGTTATGATTTTTTAAATGTAAGCCACGTTTTACAAAGGGCTTTGGCTTACGAAAGCTGAAGCAAAGATACAAAAGATATGCATAGGTCAAAATTTGATCGTCCTCGCATAAATACTGTGTGATGTGATAGCGAAAGTTCAGAAGATGAAGCTGATATGTATGCCGCTGAATTTGTTTGGCCCTCGAAGGATAAACCTTATGCTTGTGATGCTATTAAGATGATTCGCAAGAATCGCGAAGAGGAGATGAATTTCAGTTTTGATGTGGCCAAATGTGACAGAATATTTGATGCCATGTTGAAAGATAAATATATTAGAATTACTCATACTTTACCACCGTTTGAAGAGTTAAAATGGCGTGCTTATTGAAAGTATCATAATTCTTTCTCTCATGCTACGAACGACTGCAATGTTTTTTGGCGATAGATACAATCGGCTATAAATGATGGAAGATTGAGCTTTGCTGATATGCAAATTGATAAGCATCCATTCCCAATGAATACCTTGGAGCTGAATGGGAAAAAGGTATTAATTCAGCCAGAGGTGGCCGAATCCGCTAATAAAAATAATATTGTTATTGGTGAACCCAGGAACATAAAGGGGAGCAACAAGACCATGGGAAGGGAGATCATCCTTGGAAAACAACCCGACGGCAAGGAGACATTGAAGATCACCATAAAAAATCCTGTACTCTGGGGGCAACCACAAGTGAAAGATGATGTTCGTGCCAAGTTCATTAAGCCCAAGAGTCCAGAGGTTGGCAAGTGGAAGACCAGTGAGGTCAAAGTACAACGCAAACATATCAAACCAACCTTTGACATGTTGCTGTCCAAGTATGCAAACCAAGAGACTGATTCCAATTATAATCGGTCAAAATATATGAAGCATCCAAGATCACCTCCAAGGGAGAGGTCTCCACCACACATGAGGCCATATGGGCAGTGGGCGCCTAGACCATGGATGGCACAAATTCCGTACGCGCCATATTATTTCAATGGAAGATGGGGGCAAGCCCCAAT
The DNA here is from genome assembly GCA_910589775.1 of Avena eriantha. NCBI lineage: Eukaryota > Viridiplantae > Streptophyta > Magnoliopsida > Poales > Poaceae > Avena > Avena eriantha. The sequence continues at coordinate 231,076,213 of OU342746.1, forward strand.
GGCGCCATATGATTTTCATCCGGTATGGACAAAACCTAGAAGATTTGTTCATGATAGGATCTCACAACCAGTTCGGGACCGTTTGAGATACAATGATAATCGCTCATCATAGAGATCCTCAAGCAAAAGTGCTCAAAAGGAATGGCGTCCCAAGTCACCATGTGCCGAAATTTTAGAATCTAAGAAGAAGTAAGAAGACAATTCAAATGTTGACGTTGTTGTGGTAGGAACTCATGAGATGAAGCTCAAAGAGCTGATTGTTGTAGATAAACAAGCTAATTATAATGGCCGTGTGTTGGTTACTCAACCAATATCCTCAGCTAATGATCATGAAGCTAGTACAAGCAAGGCTAAGCCAAGGGATTCTAAATATACTCAGCCCAAGTGGTGTCCTCCTAGATTAACCAAAACCAAGAAGAGAAGATTGCAGCACATGAGGAACCAAGAGAAGGTGGAACATGAGGCGGAGAAAAGAAGATATGAATATTTCAATGAGACCCGTCCCATGATACGTTCCAAACTATGGGTACCCAAACAAGTCAAGGATGCCACTGTTCCCATGGTAATGACAACAACTCATGTGTCATTCATGGAGGAGAATATGAATATTGTTGCCTCATCTACGTCACCCCTACACTATCCTCAATTGATGAAACTTCAGAGCCAGCGTCTATAGTAGAGGGCGATGAAGAGATAGTGGACTTTGAGAACACGCCGACTCGGGAAGGTATGGATATGAATATGGTGTGTTATTTACCTGCTGAGTTCCGTACTATAGATGAAGAAGGGGATGTAGCGCAGCTGGACATTGGTCCCAAGAATGCCATCTTTGAGAAACCAAGAGAATCGATGAAGCACTTGAAGCCATTATATGTTAAGGGACACATCAATGGATCACCGGTTGCGAGGATGCTTGTTGATGGTGGTGAAGTAGTACATCTTATGCCATATTCAGTCTTCAAGAAATTGGGATTAGATGAGAATGAGTTGATGAAGACCAATATGGTACTCAATGGATTTGAAGGCAAAGAAAAAAAAGAGGCAAAGGTGTGATGAGTGTGGAGCTCACCGTGGGGAGCAAGACTTTGACCACCGCCTTCTTTATTGCCGAGGTGCAGGGTAATTAGAATGTCATATTAGGCCATGATTGGCTTCATGCAAACCAATGCGTGCCATCTACTTTGCACCAGTTCTTGATACAATGGGTTGACGATGAAGTGGAAGTTGTCCATGCGGATAATTCGGCTTGTGTTGCCTTATATTAGCCGATTCATTGGTGGATTGGCAACATCCCAGTGCAACTCTCTTAACTAGGCGCGACCTTTCAGATTTTGATTTTCTTAGTGCCACAAGGAACGGTTTTGTGCTTGTGTCTTTAAATCCGATTGGTAGTAATCGGCTCCCTAACATGTAGTTAATGGATCCTAGCGAAGAGTGGTTACAGAAGAGACTTGTAGAATATCGGTCTAATGAGAACGATATGTATGAGTTAATAGAAGAAATAGATGGTATGGATAAGTTGGGACAAGGTTTTACATCGGCCGATCCATTGGAAGAAGTGGACATAGGAGATGGTTCAATTCCTATGCCGACATTTGTAAACAAAAATCTAGAAGACGATTATAAAGATGTGCTAATCAGGTTGCTTAAAGAATATGTTGATTGCTTTGCATGGCAGTATCATGAGATGCCTGGTTTGATCCGAGATCTAGTTGAGCATCGGTTGCCTATTAAGGCTGCGTTTAGACCTCAGAAACAACCGGCCAGAAAATTCAATCCGAAGATGTATGACCAGATAAAGGAAGAGATCGGTCGTTTGCTTAAAGCTAATTTTATTAAGCTTGTAGGTATGCAGATTGGATTCTAATATTGTACTAGTAGAGAAAAAGGAGTCCAACAAGTTAAGGGTGTGTACTGATTTCAGCTATTTGAATAGAGCTACACCCAAAGATGAGTATCCTATGCCAATAGCTGATATGCTTATTAATAATGCATCTGGACACAAAGTTTTTAGTTTTCTTGATGGCAACGCTGGGTATAATCATATTTTTATGGCCGAAGAAGATGCATTCAAAATAGCCTTTCGTTGCCCTAGTTTTGTTGGTTTATTTGGGTGGATAGTGATGACCTTTGGCTTGAAAAATGCCAGTGCCACGTATCAAAGAGCTATGAATTTAATATTTCATGATCGTCTCGGGGTCATACTTGAAGTCTATATTGATGATGTTGTTGTTAAATCGGACGATAATGTATCTCATTTAGCTGATTTGCGTTTATCTCTTGAAAGGATGAGGAAGTATGGGCTCAAGATGAATCCTTTGAAGTGTGCTTTTGGTGTATCGGCTCGGAAATTCTTGGGTTTTATTATACATGAACATGGCATAGATATTGATCCTAAGAAGATAGAAGCTATCCAAAGAGTACAAGCTCCAACATGCAAAAAGGATATGCAGAAATTCCTTGGGAAGGTTAATTATTTGAGGACATTTATAATGAACTTATTAGGGAAAGCTGAAGCATTTATGCCTATTCTTCGGTTAAAGAATGATGCCAATTTTACTTGGGGGCAAAACAACAAGACACATTCAAAAATATCAAAGTAAGTCTATCTACTCCTCTAGTGATGAGAGCACCAAAGCATGGAGAGCCTTTTAGGCTTTATATTGCTCCGAATGAAGGTGTTGTTGGTGCTGTTTTTACACAAGAAACTGAAGGAAAGGAGTATGTGATCACTTATTTCAGTCAACGTTTATTGGATGTTGAGACAAGTATACCTTTATTGAGAAATTATGCCTATGCTTATATTATGCTTGCACTAAGTTAAGGCATTATTTGTTGTCTAGTATGTGTAGCTTGTTAAACCAATGTTATTAAATATATGTTGCATAGGCCAATTCTTAGCAGTGGGATTGGTAAATGGGCTTATGAGTTAATTGAATATGATTTGTCTTATGTGTCTTTAAAGTCTACGAAAGGCCAAATCGTTGCTAATTTTATAGTTGAACATCGGATTGATAACAAGCATGATGTAGATACCAACCTTGTCAATCTAGTACCATGACGGTTATACTTTGATGGTTCAGTTTGTGATAATGGCCAAGGGGTTGGTGTTGTTTATGGGTCTCCTCATGGTACTACTTTTGAAGCTTCATGTCGCTTAGAATATTGTTGCACAAATAATCAAGCCGAATATGAACCTTTATTATTCGGGTTAGAACTTTTAACAGATGTAGGTGCAACACATATTGAGGCTTTTGGTGATTCATTGCTAGTAGTACAACAAATATCCAAGGTTTTCCAATGTCTCGATGAATCACTTAATATTTACCTTGATAAATGTCTGGATATAATTTACACTTTGGATTACTTTAGCATTACTCATATATCTAGAGAAGACAACTGGAATGCAAATGATTTATCACAACAAGCATCTGGCTACCATGTTAATGGTGGTGTTTTTCATATATCTCATGAGCCGATGTTTATGCTGGCTAACATAAGTAAGGCCGGATTAAATCCCATTGATTCGGCCACTAATGAAGGATCTAGTGCAGGTGGACATGAAGATTGGAGAAGACCCATTGTTGAATATTTGTAGGATCCTAGTAATAGGACAGATAGGGTTATTCGACGGATGGCTTTCAAATATACATTGATAGATGATGATCTCTATCGCCGGATGTTTGATGGTATTCTTTTGAAGTGCTTGAATGAGGATCAAGCAAGGGTTGCTATGGGAGAGGTACATGAAGGTATATGTGGTACTCATCAATCGGCACACAAAATGAAGTGGCTCTTACAACACGGATCATTTTATTGGCCGATGATGATCAATGATTGCTTCGGGTACTATAAAGGATGCAAGGCTTGTCAGAAGTTTGGTCACATTCAGTTAGCTCCTACCGCTATGTTGAACCCTATTATCAAGCCGTGTCCGTTTAGAGGTTGGGGATTAGATTTCACTGGTATGATCCATCCTTCTTCTTCAAAAGGTCACCGGTTCATGTTGGTGCTACTGATTATTTTACCAAGTGGTCTGAAGCAATACCGCTCAGAAATATGACCCATAAGGAGGTGATCAAGTTCATAACCGAGCACATCATACATATATTCGGCATTCCTCAAACATTGGCTACAGATCAACGTACGTCATCTATGGAAAAGGAAGTGAAAGAGTTCGCTGAATCTTACAAAATAAAATGCTTAGTTCATCTCCATATTATGCGCAAGCTAATGGACAAGTTGAGTCGAGCAATTAGATTTTGATCAAGCTTATTAAGAAGAATATTGAAGATCATCTGAGAAAGTGGCATTAAGTATAATCCGATGCTTAGTTTTGGGGTTTCAGGGCGATTTACAATGACTGTTAAACCCCATACATGTTTGAGTGTTATGACCAAAAACTCGTCTTTTCGCGTTTAATGGCCGTTTTCATGAGCTATTTCCCACTGTTTTGGGGTTTCAGGGTGATTTACAACGATCGTTAGACCCGATACATGTTTAAGAGATATAACCAAAAACTTGTCCTCGCGCTTTGTGGCCATTTTCATGAGCTATTGCCCTTAGTTTTGGAGTTCTAGAGAAATTTGAAACGATAGTGAGACCCGATAAATGTTTGAGAGATATGACCCAAAGCTCATCGTTTTCGCGTTTTATGCCCATTTTCATGAGCTATTTCCGACATGTATCGATTCTTACGGATGTTGTAAATCACCCTGGAGGCCCAAAAGTGTCGGGAATAGCTCATGAAAATGGGCATAAAACACGAAAACAACAAGTTTTGGGTCATATCTCTCAAACTTTTAACGGGTCCTAGTATCGTTGTAAATTGCCCTAAAACCCCAAAACTGAGGGTTATAGCTCATGAAAATGGCCACAAAGTGCGACAAGGACAGGTTTTTGGTCATATCTCTCAAACATGTATCGGGTCTAAAGGTCGTTGTAAATCGCCCTGAAACCCCAAAACTATGGGCAATAGCTCATGAAAACGGCCATTAAACGCGAAAAGAAGAGTTTTTGGTCATAACACTCAAACAAGTATCGTTTCTCACGATCATTGTAAATTTCCCCGAAACCCCAAAACTAAGGGCGATAGCTCATGAAAACAGACCTAAATGCAAAAACAGTGAGTTTTTGGTATTAACTCCCAAACAGTTACCAGGTGCGCCCGGGACAATATGATGACCATCACTTTGGGTGCTGCAACAAAACTTTTGGACAATATGATGGTTAATTATTCTGAATGGCATACTGAGAGAACTTCACAAGGTAAGAAGGTAAATTCTGTTGAGGAAACCTCCTCCTTGAGTGATAATATTGATATTATTATGCCTATGCTTGTTAATGGGAAATCCCATATTGATCCAAATAATGTTCCTTTTGCCTCTTTGGTTGCTCAAGAAGAGCAAGTTGATGTGAACTTCATAAGAAATAACAACTTTGGCAATAATGCTTATGGTAATAATGCTTATAGGAACAACTTTGGTAACAACAATTATAAGCCATATCCTCCCAACAATCGTAATGCTTATGGAAATTCTTACAACAATAATAAGAGTGCTCCCTCTGAACTTGAAGTTATGCTTAAAGAATTTATTAGTAAACAAACTGCTTTCAATAAAACTATTGAGGAAAAGCTCTCTAATGCTGAAAGAAATATAGCATCTTTGGCTGAAGCTCAGTCTACTTTGAATAAAATGGCTACTAAACCTGAAACTAATGAGAATCCCTTTGCAGCTACTAATGCTATACAAGTAAGAATTGATGAAAATGTTAGACTATTAGCTGAATTACATGCTAAGTGGGAAAGAGAAGATGAAATTGCTAGAAACATTAGTGTTTCTACTATCACCACCACTAGTGTTGAGGCTAGTAATAGTTCTACTACTTTAGATGATAAAGTTGATTTTGATCTTGATGGTTGCAATATCTCTGAAGTTATTAAGTTCCTACAAAAGCTTGCTAAAAGTCCTAATGCTAGTGCTATGAACATGGCTTTTACAAAACACATTACTGATGCTCTACAAAAGATTAAAGAAGAAAAGATGAAACATAAAGCTTCTATTCCTATAAAGCAAGAGGATGGTTGGGAACCCATCATTAATATGAAAGTGAATGGCTTTGATTTCAAAGCTTTGTGTGATCTTGATAGTAGTGTTTCTATTATGCCTAGAAGGATTTATGATATGCTTGATTTGCCTCCACTTGAAGATTGTTATTTGAATGTCCCACTTGATGATAATGCTAAAAAGAAACTCATGGGGAGTCTTAATGATGTTCTTATTATGGTTAATGATTCCTATGTCCCCGTTGATTTCTATGTTTTGGATGTTCAATACAATGCTTCTTGTCCTATTACTTTGGGAAGACCTTTTTTTTAGAACTGTTGGTGCCATCATTGATATGAAAGAAGGCACCATTAAATATCAACTCCCACTCAAGAAAGGCGTAGAACACTTCCCTAAAAAGATACAAAAAGATTTCTTTTGCTTATCCTATGAAAACAAAATTTGGTCTTAATGCTTGTTCATTTGAGAACACTTGATTCTTTCTTTGCTTCTTATGCCTAACTTAAAGGCGTTAAAGAAAAGTACTTGTTGGGAGATACCCAAGAGTTTTAGATGAGTCTTGGAAGTTATTACCTATGTAATAACCTATCCTTATCCTTTTTATTTGCCTTTTGTGCCAAGAGTAACCTCTAATGAGAGAGAAGTAATAATTGGGGAAGTTGCTGTCCCGAAACAGATTTCTGTGCTTCACCGTAAACATTCGTGAGAGAGCTCTGTATGTCGGATTGAGCTATAATTTGTTGTGCTTCTGCTCCATGTTCTTATCTGACTTTCGTTAGTTCAACACTTTTTTATTTGAGCAACAGAAGGTCTTCGAAAAAATTCGTCTTAACTGCTGGTCTGTTTTGACAGATTTCTGCCATTTTCTGCATTTGCTTTTTGTTGGTTCCTTCTTGAGTTCTTTTGGAGAATTGAGCTTTTTGAGGGAAGTGCTACAGTAGCTAGTGTTCTAATAGAAGTTTATTTGGTGTTAGAACTTAACCTTGAGACTTATTTATCTTAAGTGCACTAATGTTGCTAATGAGATTGTGTGAAGTTTTGTATGAAGGAAAAATTTCAGGTGTATGGAAGGAATGAGTAATAAGATGAAGGATAGACTAAAGCTCAAGCTTGGGGATGCCACGTGTGTCACCCCAAGAAATATCCAAGAAGTACAAGCGTCAAAGCTTGGGGATGCCCAAGGCATCCCCTTCTTCATTGATAAAACTTCTAGGTTTCTTCCAAACGCTTCATTTTTATTGTTTCATGCACAGTTGTGTTTTTCTTGGAGCGTCTTCTTTTTTTTGTTCTGTTTTTTAGTTTGCTTGGTTTGCTTAGTTTTCTGAATAAATTGGTTGGACCCCCTCTTTCAAACTTTGGTTTGCAAATAGTTTGGTTTGGTTTGGAAAAGAGTAGGAAAGTTCATGCTTATGTGGTAAAAGAGCTCGTTTTTGACTGTGGCCTATGTTTTGTCATGCCATGCTTGATATTGTTTTGGCTTTATGATTAGTATTCCTTGCTGTAGCATGACTTGTTATAAACAATTGAGATTGCTTAATGTGCCTTGGATGAATCATGCGTTGTTTTAGCATATTAAAGCATAGTATAGTGGCAATTTACAACGACCGTTAAACCCAATACATGTTTTAGTGTTATGACCAAAAACTCATATTTTCGAGTTTAATTTCCGTTTTCATGAGCTATTACCCACCGTTTTGGGGTTTTAGGACGATTTACAGCAACCGTTAGACCCGATACATGTTTAAGAGATATGACCGAAAACGTGTCGTTCGCACGCTTTGTGGCCATTTTCATGAGCTATTGCCCTCGGTTTTGGAGTTCTAGGGCAATTTACAACGATAGTGAGACCCGATAAATTTTTGAGAGATATGACCCAAAGCTCGTGTTTTTCGCGTTTTATGCCCATTTGCATGAGCTATTGCCAACACTTTTGGGCCTCTAGAGCAAATTACAACATCCATAAGACCCAATATATGTTTGAGCGATATGACCAAAAACTGGTCGTTTTTGTGTTTTATGGCTGTTTTCACGTGCTATTGCCCACACTTTTGACGTTCCAGGGCGATTTACAAGAACCGTAAGACCCGATACTTATTTGAGAGATATGACCAAAAACACGTCCTTGTCGCACTTTATGGCCATTTTCATGAGCTATTGCCCACAATTTGGGGGTTCCAGGGCGATTTACAACTACCGTAAGACCCGATACATGTATGAAAGATATGAACTAAAACTCGCCGTTTTCGTGTTCTATGGCCGTTTTCATGAGCTATTGCCCACACTTTTTGGGTTCCAGGGCGATTTACAATGACTGTAAGTCCAGATAGATGGTTGAGATATATGACCAAAAACTCGTCGTTTTCGTGTTTTATTCCCGTTTTTAGGAACTATAGCCCACATATTTGGGGCTCCAGGGCACCTTGAGCGACCGTAAGTCTCGGTAAATGTTTGAGAGATATGACCAAAAACTCATCATTTTCAAGTGTTATGGCTGTTTTCATGAGATATTACCCACACTTTTGGGGTTTCAGGGCGCACCTGGTACATGTTTTGGAGTTCATACCAAAAACTCAATGTTTTCGCATTTAGAGCGGTTTTCATGAGCTATCGCCCTTAGTTTTGGGGTTTTAGGGCGATTTACAATGACCGTTAAACCCAAAACATGTTTGAGTGTTATGACCAAAAACTCGTCTTTTCGCGTTTAATGGCCGTTTTCATGAGCTATTGTCCACCGTTTTGGGGTTTCAGGGCGATTTACAATGACCGTTAGATCCGATACTTATTTAAGTGAGATGACCAAAAACTTGGCCTCCCTCTTTGTGGCCATTTTCATGAGCTATTGCCCTCAGTTTTGGAGTTCTAGCGCAATTTACAACGATAGTGAGACCCGATAAATTTTTGAGAGATATGACCCAAAGCTCGTCGTTTTCGCGTTTTATGCCCATTTTCATGAGCTACTGCCGACACTTTAGGGCCTCGAGGGCGATTTTCATGAGCTTTTTTGCCCTGAACACGAAGAGTTTTTGGTCATATAGCTTAAACATGTATCGGGTCTTACGGATGTTGTAAATCGCCCTGGAGGCCCAAAAGTGTTGGGAATAGCTCATGAAAATGGGCATAAAAGACGAAAACAACAAGTTTGGGTCATATCTGTCAAACTTTTAACGGGTCTCAATATCATTGTAAATTGCCCTAAAACACCAAAACTATGGGCAATAGCTCATGAAAATGGCCATTAAACGCGAAAAGACGAGTTTTTGGTCATAACACACAAACAAGTATCGTTTCTCACGATCATTGTAAATTGGCCGGAAACCCGAAAACTAAGGGCGATATATCATGAAAACAAACTTAAATGCAAAAACTGAGAGTTTTTGGTATTAACTCCCAAACAGTTACCACGTGCGCCCCTGGAACCACAAAAGTGTGGGCAATATCTCATGAAAACGGCCGAAACACTTGAAAACGATGAGTTTTTGGTCATATCTCTCAAACATTTACTGAGACTTACGGTCGTTGCAAGGCGCCCTTGAGCGCCAAATATGTGGGTAATAGTTCATGAAAGCTGGAATAAAACACGAAAATGACGAGTTTTTGGTCATACATCTCAAACATCTATCTTAACTTACTGTCATTGTAAATCACCCTGGAACCCAAAAAGTATGGGAAATAACTCATGAAAACGACCGTAAAGCGCGACAAGTACGAGTTTTTGGCCATATTTATCAAACAAGTATCGGGTCTTACAGTAGTTATAAATCGCCCTAGAACCCCAAAAGTGTGGGCAATAGCTCATGAAAATGGCCGTAATACACGACAAGGCCGAGTTTTTGGTCATATCTCTCAAACAAGTATCGGGTCATACGGCCTTTGTAAATCGCTCTGGAACCCCAAAAGTTTGGGCAATAGCCCATGAAAACCTACATAAAACATGAAAACCGACGAGTTTTTGGTCATATCGCTCAAACATATATCGGGTCTTACGGATGTTATAAATCGTCCTAGAGGCCCAAAAGTGTGGGCAATAGCTCATGAAAATGGGCATAGAATGCGAAAGAGACGAGTTTTGGTCATATCTCTCAAACATTTACCGGGTCTCACTATCATTGTAAACTTCCCTAAAACCCCAAAACTGAGAGCAATAGCTCATGAAAATGGCCACAAAGCGCGACAAGGACGAGTTTTTGCTCATATCTCTCAAACATGTATCGGGTCTCACGGTTGTTGTAAATCGACTTGGAACCCCAAAACTGTGGGCAATAGCTCATGAAAACGGCCATTAAATGCAAAAGACGAGTTTTTTGGTCATAACACTAAAACATGTATCAGTTCTCACGGTCGTTGTAAATCGCCTTGAAACCCCAAAACTAAGGGCAATAGCTCATGAAAATGGCCCTAAATGCGAAAACAACGAGTTTTTGGTGTTAACTCCTAAACATGTACTAGGTGTGCCCTAGAACCGTAAAAGTGTGGGTAATATCTGATGAAAACGGCCATAACACTTGAAAACGATGAGTTTTTGGTCATATCTCTCAAACATTTACCGAAACTTACGATCGTTGCAAGGTGCCCTGGAACCCCAAATATGTGGGCAATAATTCATGAAAATATCCATAAATCACGAAAATGACGAGTTTTTGGTCATATCTCTCGAACATGTATCTGGACTTACGATCGTTATAAATCGCCCTACAATGCAAAAGGTGTGGGCAATAACTCATGAAAATGGCCATAGAACGTGAAAACGACGAGTTTTAGTTCATATCTTTCAAACATGTATCGGCTCTTACAGTAGTTGTAAATCGCCCTGGAACCCCAAAACTATGGGCAATAGCTCATGAAAACATCCATAAAGTGCGACAAGGATGAGTTTTTAGTCATATCACTCAAACATGCATTAGGTCTTACGGTCATTGTAAATCTCACTAGAACCCCAAATCAATGGGCAATAGCTCACGAAGACAGCCATAAAGCACGAAAACGACGAGTTTTTGGTCATATCTCTCAAAGATTTACCGAGTCTCACTATTATTGTAAATTGCCCAAAAACCCCAAAGCTGAGGGCAATAGCTTATGAAAATGGCCACAAAGCGCGACAAGGATGAGTTTTTGGTCATTTCTCTCAAACATGTATCGGGTCTTACGGTATTTGTAAATCGCCCTGCAGGCCCAATAGTGTGGGCAATAGCTCATGAAAATGGCTGTAAAGCGCGACAAGGACGAGTTTTTAGTCATATCTCTCAAACATTTATCGAGTCTAACGGTCGTTGTAAATATCCCTAGAACCCAAAAAGTGTGGACAATAGCTCATGAAAACTGCCAAAAAACGAGAAAACGACGAGTTTTTGTTCATATCTTTCAAACATGTATCGGGTTTTACGGTAGTTCTAAATCACCGTGGAAACCAAAAATTAGGGCAATAACTCATGAAAACACCATAAAACACAAAAACGACGAGTTTTTGGTCATATTGCTCAAACATGTATCGGGTCTTACGAATGTTGTAAATCGCCCTAGAGTCCCAAAAGTGTTGGCAATAGCTCATGAAAATGGGCATAAATCGTGAAAACAATGAGTTTTGGGTCATATCTCTCAAACATTTATCGGGTCTCACTATCATCGTAAATTTCCCTAAAACCCGAAACCTGAGGGCAATAGCTCATGAAAATGGCCACAAAGCGCAACAAGGACAAGTTTTTAGTCATATCTCTCAATAATGTATCAGGTATTACTGTAGTTGTAAATCGCCATGGAAACCCAAAATTGTGGACAATAGCTCTTTAAAACGGCTATAACGCACGAAGTGTGGGTAATATCTCATGAAAACGGCCACACACTCGAAAATGACGATTTTTTGGTCACATGCCTCAAATTTTTACCGAGACATACTGTCGTTTCAAGGTGCCCTGGATCGTCAAATACGTGGGCAATAGTTCCTGAAAGCAGGAATAAAACACGAAAACGATGAGTTTTTGGTCATATATCTCAAACATCTATCTGGACTTATGGTCATTGTAAATTGCCCTGGAACCCAAAAATGTGGGCAATAGCTCATGAAAACGACCATAGAATGCGAAAACGGTGAGTATTAGTTCATATCTTTCATACATGTATCAGGTCTTATGCTAGTTGTAAATCGCCCTCGAACCCCCAAAGTGTGGGCAATAGCTCATGAAAATGGCCATGAAGGGCGACAAGGACGTGTTTTTGGTCATATTTCTCATGAAAACAGCCATAAAACACGAAAACGACCAGTTTTTGAGCATATCGCTCAAACATGTATCGAGTCTTATGGTTGTTGTAAATCGCCCTGGCGGCCCAAAACTGTCGGCAATAGCTCATGAAAATGGGCATTAAACATGAAAACGACGAGCTTTGGGTCATATCTCTCAAAAATTTATCGGCTCTCACTATTGATGTAAATTGCCCTAGAACTTTGAAACTGAGGGCAATAGCTTATGAAAATGGCCCAAAGCGTGACAAGGATGAGTTTTTGGTCATATCTCTTAAACATGTATCGGGTTGAACGGTCATTGTAAATTTTCCTGAAACCCCAAAACGGTGGGCAATAGCTCATGAAAACAGCCATTAAATGCGAAAAGACGAGTTTTTGGTCATAACACTCAAACATGTATCGGGTTTAACGATCATTGTAAATTGCCCTGAAACCCCAAATATAAGGGCGATAACTCATGAAAATGGCCCTAAATGCGAAAACAATGAGTTTTTGGTCTTAACTCCCAAACATGTACTAGGTGCGCCCTGAAACCCCAAAAGTGTGGGTAATATCTCATGAAAATGGTCATAACACTCCAAAATGATGAGTTTTTGGTCCTATCTCTCAAATATTTACCGAGACTTATGGTCGTTTCAAGGCGCCCTGGATCCCCAAATATGTGGGCAATAGTTCGTGAAAACGGGAATAAAGCACAAAAACAACCAGTTTTTGGTCAAATATCTCAAAAATCTATCTGGACTTATGGTCATTGCAAATCGCCCTGGAACCCAAACACAGTGGGCAATAGCTCATGAAACACGCCATAGAATGCGAAAATGGCGAGTTTTAGTTCATATCTTTCATACATGTATCGGGTCTTACGGTTGTTGTAAATCGCCCTAGAACCCCTAAAGTGTGGGGAATAGCTCATGAAAATGGCCATAAAGTGCGACAAAGACGTGTTTTTGGTCATATCTCTGAAATAAGTATCGGGTCTTATGGTTGTTGTAAATTGCCATGGAACGTCAAAAGTGTGGGCAATAGTTCATGAAAACAGCTATAAAACACAAAAACAACGAATTTTTGGTCATATCGCTCAAACATGTATTGGGTCTTATGGATGTTGTAAATCGCCCTGGAGGCCCAAAAGTGTCGGCAATAGCTCATGAAACTGGGCATAAAACGCGAAAACGACGAGCTTTGGGTCATATCTCTCAAAAATTTATCGGGTCTCACTTTTGTTATAAATTTCCCTAGAATTCCAAAATTGAGGGCAATAGCTCATGAAAATGGTCACAAAGCGCGAGAAGGACAAGTTTTTGGTCATATCTCTTAAACATGTATCGGGTCTAACGGTCGTTGTGAATCGCCCTGAAACCCCAAAACGGTGGGCAATAGCTCATGAAAACGGCCATTTAAAGCGAAAAGACGAGTTTTTGGTCATAACACTAAAACATGTATTGTGTTTAACGGTCATTGTAAATCGCCCTAAAACCCCAAAACGAAGGGCGATAGCTCTTGAAAACGGCCCTAAATGCGAAAACATCGAGTTTTTGGTATTAACTCCCAAACATGTACCACGTGCGCCCAGAAACCCCAAAAGTGTGGGTAATATCTCATGAAAATGGCTATAACACTCAAAAATGACAATTTTTTGGTCATATCTCTCAAACATTTACCGACACTTACGGTCGTTTCAAGGTGCCCTGGAGCCCCAAATATGTGGGCAATAGTTCCTGAAAGCGGGAATAAAACACAAAAATAACGAGTTTTTGGTCATATATCTCAAACATCTATCTGGACTTACGATCATTGTAAATTTCCCTGGAACCCAAAAAGTGTGGGCAATAGCTCATGAAAATGGCCATAGAACACGAAAACGGCGAGTTTTAGGTCATATCTTTCATACATGTGTTGGGTCTTACGGTAGTTGTAAATCTCCTTGGAACCCCCAAAGCGTGGGCAATAGCTCATGAAAATGGCCATAAAGTGCGACAAGGACGTATTTTTGGTCATATCTCTCAAATAAGTATCAGGGTCTTACGGTTTTTGTAAATCGCCCCGGAACGTCAAAAGTGTGGGCAATAGCTCATGAAAACAGCCATAAAACAGAAAAACGACGAGTTTTTGGTCATATCGCTCTAACATGTATTGGGTCTTACGGATGTTGTCATTCCCCCAGGAGGCCCAAAAGTGTCAGCAATAGCTCATGAAAATGGCAATCTTTGGATCATATCTCTTAAAAATTTATCGGGTCTCACTATCGTTGTAAATTGCCCTTGAACTCCAAAACTGAGGGCAATAGCTCATGAAAATGACCACAAAGCGCGAGAAAGACAAGTTTTTGGTCATATCTCTTTAACATGTATCGGGTCTAACGGTCGTTGTAAATCACCGTGAAACCCCAAAACGGTGGGCAATAGCTCATGAAAATGGCCAATAAACGCGAAAAGACGAGTTTTTGGTCATAACACTCAAACATGTATTGGGTTTAACGGTCGTTGTAAATCGCCCTGAAACCCAAAAACTAAGGGCGATAGCTCATGAAAACGGCCCTAAATGCGAAAACAACGAGTTTTTGGTATTAACTCCCAAACATGTACCAGGTGCGCCCTGAAACCACACAAGTGTGGGTAATATCTCATGAAAACGGCCATAACACTCAAAAACATCGATTTTTTTGTCATATCTCTCAAACATTTACCGATACTTACGGTCGTTTCAAGTAGCCTTGGAGCCCCAGATATGTGGGCAATTGTTCCTGAAAACAGGGATAAAACACGAAAACAACAAGTTTTTCGTCATATATCTCAAACATCTATCTAGACTTACGATCATTGAAAATTTCTCTAGAACCCAAAAAATGTGGGCAATAGCTCATGTAAACGGCCATAGAACGTGAAAACGGCAAGTTTTAGTTCATATGTTTCATACATGTATCAGGTCTTACAGTAGTTGTAAATCGCCCTCGATCCCCCAAAGTGTGGGCAATAGCTCATGAAAATGGCCATAAATTTGGAAAAGGACGTATTTTTGGTCATATCTCTCAAATAAGTATCGGGTCTTATGATTGTTGCAAATCTCCCTGGAACATCGAAAGTGTGGGCAATAGGTCATGAAAACAGCCATAAATCATGAAAACGATGAGTTTTTGGTCATATCGCTCAAACATGTATTGGGTCTTACGGATGTCGTCGGATTGAGGACAAGTACGCCGTGAGGGGGTCCGAGGCGTGCGGAAGAAAGGGGTGTGAGACGTACGGTGTTCCAGGACGGTGAGCACACAAGTTTACCCAGGTTCGAATCCACCGGCATCAATCCAGTAATACGGCAAAGCCGGAATATGGGTTACAATGGTATCGCCTGTGCGAGTTGAGGGTCTAAAGTATTGGGTGTTATCTGGTGCCCTAAAGGCTCTCCCTAGGACGGCTTATATAGATATCCGGCCTAGGGTTTACAGGAGAGATCAATCCGGCTACGACTAAGAGTTGGTTACAGAGTACATCTTGAACTACAAGTAACATTATGGTCCTAAGTCGGTAAGTCTTCTAGGCCTTCCCGTAGTCAGATTGGACTCCGTCTTCTCTCTCTAACTGGGCCGCCCGTGAAGCAAAGCTCAAACCCGATGTGGGCCACCCTGGTTAGTGAGGATCTGTGAGGATACCCGGAAAGTATATCCTCAACAGTAGCCCCCGGAGGCCTCCAAGATCCAAAGTCGGATTTTATCATCGTCTAGCTTGATCTTCGGCTTGCAGAATCTTGAAGGGTTCCTGAAAATTTATAACAAAAAATACGATCCGGGTCTTAAAAGTAAGTCGGACCTTTCAATTAGTTACTCGGATTTTCCATCTCGCTTTTAAACTAAGCCGGAACTTGGTCTCTAACGCCAACTGTCACAAGCATGGTCCAGTCACGTTATCTGACAGACGATCCGTCAGCACGGCCGTTGGTGGGTCCGCGGTTCACGGAACCGAGGCGCCGTTTCAATGCGTGCGTGGAGATCGAGGCGACGCAATCATCGTGCGGGACCTTCCTAGTTCTTTCCACGACGCGTGGCAGTTACACCGTAGCATTTGCACGAATCTTGGCGCAGGTAGGTGGATATAAGGGGTTTAGATTTCTTCTTCTCCTCTCCACCAGTCCTTTGCCGTTCTTTCTTCCCAATCCTCCAGCGCGTCAGAGCCTTTTCGCCCTCCTCCCACGGAGCTCCTAGCGCCGCCACTTTAAGGTCACCCTTTCCCACCGGAGAGAAAAATGGCTTCATCTTCTTCTTCCTCTCTGGCGGCGGCGGCGTCGGCGGAAGCGGCTGCGGAGAAAGAGAGCTTCCGGGGAATCTGGATCCCCTGCGCCCTCGACGACGACAGCCTCAAAAACATGGAGAAGGAGGGGCTTCTCGCCGCCGGTGACTGGCGGAGCGGTTTCGGCGAAACCGTCCCCAATCCACGCGAGGGCGAGCGCGTCCACTTCGGCACCCATTTGGAATGAGGTTTGTCCTTTCCTCCCTCGGAGTACTTCTCCGAGGTGATTGACCACTATGGAGTACAACTCCATAATCTTCCTCCTAATTCTCTTCTAGCGATGAGCGCATATGCCGCGCTTTGCGAGGGCTTTCTCGGCATTAGGCCGAGTTTGCTTGTTTTCCGGTACTATTTCCATGTCTGGAGAAATTCCATTACTGCTGGTGTTCCTTATATCACCGGTAGTATTAGTTTTTCTGTTAGACGAGACCGGGCATATCCCAAAATTTCTGCCAGTGACTCGGTCAAACAATGGCCAGCCACTTTTTTCTATCATAGGGATATTCCGGCTCCCGGCAAAGCTATTGCTTTGCCGGCTTTTGTCGACGGAGCCGCCACGGCCCAGCCTTCCTAGGACGAGGCTGCATCGGCTCTCACTGACGATCTGATCCTCGCTAAGAGGCGGATCGAATATCTTATCAAGCACAAGGGTCTGAGGGGATCCGACTTAGTCCAGTGCTGGGTCGCACGTCGGATCCAGCCACTTCAGTACCACGGGGATAGACTGATGCACTCCATCACGTCTTCCAAAAAAGATTCTCTCTGCATCAGCCCCAAGGCCTACACCAGCGAAGGCTATATAAGCCAGATCAAATGGCTCATTAAGGAGCGGATCGAGAGGAAAATTCTAGAGATTTCTCTGGACATGCACATGGCGGAAAACCCCGTGGTAGCGATAAGCTTCCATCAGTATACCTTTTATGTGTTTCAATCTTTTAGGTCATACATTGCAATGCTGATATGTTTTCTTGTTTTCAGCTTGTTGATCTCCCCGAGTTGGAGCTTGCTCCACTCGAAGGATATCCTCCTGAGTTTTCTCAGGAGACTAAAGTGGTCCCATTGTCGGACCTTGCGCTCAAGAAGCGCAAAGCTCCGACAGTGGCAGTAGGCACAAAGGAAGTGCCCGTTGTGAAGAGGTAACTTTCATTCACAATTTCCGCCTTTGTACCTTTCTCGAATTTGTTTCTGAGATGTAATGTTTCCGACTTTACTATATTCTCAGAGCAAAGCCTCTCATCAAGGGTAAGGGGAAAGGGATTCCTACGAAGCCCCTGCGACAGACGATGCTTACCATAGCTTCCCCTGCCACGGCTCCTTCGACTCCTGCCCCTCAAACTTCTGCAACACCGGCGATTACTCCTTCTCCGGTTGTTGCAGAAGATCCGGCTCCTCCAACGGCGCCTGTGATCCTTGCATCGCACACTGACGTCACCGTGGGTGCGTCAGCTCAAGATAAGGGTGAACCCTCTTCAGGTAATGATCCCTCCGCTGAAGTCTTCGCCGACAACCTCCTCGGCAACCCCGGTCTTGCCAAATTTGTCTTATCCCAGAAATCTGCAGAGGAGATCCAGCGGCTGGCGAGGCAAGTCCTGGAAAAAAGCTATCTATCCCCCGAAGAGGAAGCGCAAGAAGCAGAGGACGTCAAGTTCTCTGACCTTCTCGCCCAAGTCCGCCTTCGCGACGAGAGGATCAGGACTGGAGAGCTTCCAACAGCCCCAGTAATTCCTCTTACTCTCGCCGAGAAGGTGGCAGTTGAGGTGAACGCGGGTTTAGACAAACTCACCCGCGAGCAATATGTAAGTCGGAATTCGAACTCTTGTTTTTTATCTTATGTTATATCATATCCTCTAGCCCCCAAGCATGGAGTAGGATATAGAAATCCGGGTTTATGCTTTCATTAGGATGCCAAAGAACGAACTAGTGTAGCCCCCAAGGCTCGTGCTGATATTTAGCAAAAAATATTAGCCTGAGTCTTAAGTAGCTTTCTGACTTTGGGTATTCTGACTTACAGAAAGTATGTTCCTATAACCAGGAATTGTTAAAAAATGTCTGTGATAAGCGGAGAGAAATCAAAGCTCTCCGGCTTAAAAATGCTGAGCTCAAGTTAGCCAAGGATGAAGCCGAAGGTAACATTTCGAGATTCAAACCTTGTCTTTTACTTTTTTCAATGTCGAGTTTTTCTGAACTGTTGTTCTTTTTGACTTACAACATTGGTGAAACAATCCATCGCTATGATTGAAAAGGCCGAGAACCTCAAAACCTTAGTGGTGGAGAACAAGGGACTTCGCCAAGAGCTGGATAAGCTCAAGGCGGATCATGAAAGGAGCATAGCTCAAGTCCTCGAGTCCTCCTCCATGGCCACCGAAGAGCGCGACC
The DNA here is from genome assembly GCA_910589775.1 of Avena eriantha. Classification (NCBI taxonomy): domain Eukaryota; kingdom Viridiplantae; phylum Streptophyta; class Magnoliopsida; order Poales; family Poaceae; genus Avena; species Avena eriantha. The sequence goes on from OU342746.1 coordinate 231,095,172, forward strand.
TCAAGATTGCCGCTCAAGATAAGGTTATCTCAGACCTCAAAAATGAGGTTGGCAAAGAGAAGGATATCTCCCAGGCGCTCCGGGCTGAACTCTAGAGTCTTCGGGAGGAGAAAGCCAAGATTGACGACATCATTCTTGGTATGTTCCATTTATCTGACTGTTCATTTTTTCGACTTTCATCAATGTCAGATTTTCATTGACTTGTTTTGTGTATAGGTCCTCTGAACTTGACGGACTCCTCCTCGTCCGAACCCCACACTCATCGGCTTACCCAAGTCGGTGATCTTATTCATGACTACCGCCAGTCCCTTGAGGACATTGGCGAATCTCTTAGGATTCCGGACATGCCAAGCATGTCGGACTTCTAGGTGCGGGAGAAGGCCAAGGAGATGCTGCAACTTGTTTGGGACTGGAACATGTCCTACGCGCGGACAGCTGCGCAGAACGCTCTCACCATGGTCATGAGCCACCATGGAAACATGGAGATATGGCAAGTGACCAGAGGGTACTGCAAAGTAGACGAAGACGGCCAGGAGCAAGACCTTCAAGCCATCATGCACTCCTGCGCCGGATATGGGTGTCACGTAGCTGATCTGACCAGCTACGAGATGCCCTTCTTCACCCGCGTGGATACTCCGCCACCTCCTCCAGAAGATGCGAAAGAAGTTTCCGACGATGAACGGACCATCTCGGATCCGGACATCTCGGCAAGATATCAAGGCAAAGTAGCCAGCGAGCCGGCAGATCCTTCATCTCCTCCTGCATCATAGACCAGAAAACTTATGTATTATTCTGGAAAAAACCTGATGCGGTTGTAAATATTAAGTACTATGATTTTTGCTAGTGCTAAGTTTTTATCTATTCAGCACTTTTGTCTTTTGAAATTTTTTCTGTGCCTGAAATGTTTTCATAAGCACTTGAAATTTTCCGTCCCTACTTATTGTTTATCTGGCTTTCCGCCTCGTCCCTTCATGAGCCGGCTAAACCTTCAGCCGGAAACTTTGCCAAGCAACGGAGCTCAATTGCTAAACTAGTTTAAACTCGGAAACAAAGCCGGCTTCCAGTACCAACAATTCACTACTCGGAAAATACCCGCATCCAGCAATCAGACAAATAACCCAAGTAAAGACTATAATTTTTAGAGTTATACCCGAAGGTAGCAGTTTTCGAATCAGAAATCTAAACCAGAACGAACATGAGCATAAAGTACTTTCAAGCATTCTGGGATTTTCGACTATGACATGATTATTAGGAAATAAGATGGTAAAAACTTCTCAGGAAAACGTTGAGGTAACCAAAACTTTTAATTCTCACAGAGCATGTACATATGTTTAATTACAAAGAAAGATAAAACTAAGAATAAAAGGGAGGTAGCTGAGCAATATTCCATGGTCTGTCTAATTCATCCGGATTTGTACTGCCTCCAGCTCTCTTTCTCTTCTTAGTAGCAGGTCTTTCTTTGACTGGCCTCATGTTAGTTAATTAGTACGACCCATTGTGCAATACTCGACTAAAAAAGGGCCCTTCCCATATTGGGGAAAGTTTGTGCTTTCTTTGTTGCACAAGCCGGAGAACCAAATCACCTTTATTGAAAGATCTAGTTCGGACTCTCTGGCTATGATACTTGCGTAACTTCTGCTGATACGCTCTAGATCTCATTTCAGCAACGACGCGAACTTCTTCGACTAAGTCGTGATCATTTTGTCGAGAAATCTTGGCATCCTCTTCAATATACACGGCCACTCTAGGAGAAGTATGAATCAAATCACTAGGAAGAACTGCTTCTATGCCATAGACCAAAAAGAAAGGTGTATATCCTGTTGACCTGTTCGGAGTTGTTCGCAAACTCCAAATTATAGAGGGTAGTTTCTCTACCCAAGCCCCCGCAGCACGTTTCAGTGGTGCTTCGAGTCTTGGTTTCAAGCCTTGTAGAATTAAACCATTTGCTCTTTCGACTTGTCCGTTAGCCTGTGGATGTGCGAGTGATGCAATGTCAAGCCGAATATTTTGCTCGTCGCAGAATTCAGCCAACTCTCCCATGGAAAAATTACTCCCGTTGTCCGTGATAATGCTATGCGGATAACCATACCGGATTATAACATTCTCGACAAATCTTTTGGCTGTTGCTCCATCACAACTAGTGACAGGTTTAGCCTCGATCCATTTCGTGAATTTATCCACCATCACTAAGAGGTGAGTAAATCCACTTGGAGCTCATTTAAAAGGTCCTACCATATCAAGCCCCCAGACCGCAAAAGGCCATGTTATAGGTATTGTTCGCAGCTGATCAACCGGAACATGAGCTTGCTTGGCGTAATTTTGGCAGCCTTTCCATGTCTTGACTAATCGTTCGGCATCTGCCTGAGCTGTAAGCTAGAAAAAACCATGTCGAAACGCTTTTGCCACTAAATATTTGGCTGCAGCGTGGTGACCACACTCGCCTTCGTGGATTTCTCTTAAGATTTCCACTCCGTTTATGGAGCTCACCTTTAACAATAGTATAGGATTTTACTCGTCGGATAATCTACCGGCTCAGCACCTCGTCTTCGGGTAATTTGCCATCTACCAAGTAATCAAGGTAGGATTGAGTCCAGCTGGGAACTACAGCCAGAACTGCTATTAAAGGCGAGTCGGATTTGGTCGGATAATCCTCATCTACTCCCTTTATCGAGGGAACTTTGAGGTGCTCTAAAAATGCGCCATTCGGAACCTCTTTCCGCGCAGAGCCTATTCGAGATAGTGCATCTGCTTCCTCATTTTCTGCTCGAGGGATGTGTTGAACTTCAAACCCCTCGAACGATTTAGATAGATTATCCACGACAGCTATATACGCTGCCATGTGCTTATTTGCATTACAAATATCCGAGACTTGCTGAGCAACAAGATCTGAATCTCCGTAACACATCAAACGTCGGATGCCAATATCCTTAGCAATCCGGATTCCATGCAGCAGTGCTTCATACTCGGCAATGTTGTTTGTCGCTGTGAAGTGGATCTGCAAGACGTATAAAAGTTTGTCTCCTTGGGGTGATTTGAGCACTACACCAGCCCTCGAGCCCCCCCGAGCCTTAGACCCGTCAAAAAAGAGGGTCCAATATTCCGACTCAGGGAGGACCGTATTCTCCTTGGTCTCTGTCCAATCAGCGATAAAGTCGGCAAGGATCTGGGATTTGATTGCTGTCCGGGGTTTGTACTCATTATCGAAAGTTGCAAGCTCTATGCCCCATTTGGCGACGCGTCCTGTAGCATCACTGTTATTGATTATATCTCTCATGGGGGCTTTGCTCACCACGGTAATTGGGTGCTCCTGAAAATAGTGTCGTAACTTACGAGATGCCAGAAAAACACCGTAAGCCAACTTTTGATAGTGCGGATATCGCTGTTTTGATTCTGTCAGGACCTCGCTGACAAAGTACGTCGGACGCTGCACTAGGTGCTCCTGATTTTCTTCTGGTCTCTCCACCACCATAACTATACTGACAACCCTATTTGTCGCAGCAATGTAAAGCAACATCGGTTCCTGAGGTTCCGGCGCTGCAAGGATAGGAGCAGATGAGAGTACTTTCTTCAGGTCTTGTAGTGCAGCTTCGGCTTCGTCAGTCTAGACAAAATCCTTGGTTTTCTTCAGGAGTTTGTATAATGGTGTGGCTCTTTCACCAAGCCGGCTTACAAATCGACTGACCGCAGCAATGCAACCAGTTAATCTTCGTACGTCCTTCAGGCGAGTTGGCCTGGAAATATTGAGAATAGCCTTGATCTTGTCTTGGTTCACCTCTATGCCTCGTTGAGACACAATAAAACCTAACAATTTTCCGGTTGGTATTCCAAAGAAGCATTTCTTCGGATTAAGAATGATGTTGTATTTTCGTAAATTGGCGAACGTCTCCTCTAAGTCGGAAATCAAAGTTTCCTTCTTTTTGGACATGACCGCGATATCATCCACGTATGCATGTACATTGCGTCCGAGTTGATCATGGAGGCAACGCTGCATCGTGCGCTGGTACGTAGCTCCTGCGTTCTTCAGCCCAAAGGGCATCGTAACATAACAGAAGGTTCCGAAAGGGGTTATGAAGGAAGTCTTGATTTTGTCAGATTCCTTCATCCGGATTTGGTGATAACCAAAATATGCGTCGAGAAAACAGAGGAGTTCCGAGCCTGCGGTAGAATCGATCACTTGATCAATTCTAGTTAGAGCGAACGGATCTTTTGGACAAGCCTTGTTCAAGGCAGTATAATCAACACACATCCTTAAATCAGTGGTGTCCTTTTTAGGGACCATTACAGGGTTGGCCGACCATTCAGTATGGATGACCTATTCTATGAATCCAGCTAACTCGAGCCGCGCTAGTTCCTTAGCTATTGCCTTACGCTTTTCGTCACCAAACCGTCGTAAGGACTGTTTGACGGGTTTAGCGTTCGGGTTTACATTTAGAGAGTGCTCGGCAAGTTCCCTAGGTACTCCGGTCATGTCAGATGGCTGCCATGCGAAGATATCTTGATTTGCTCGGAGGAACTTGACAAGCGCTCTTTCCTATGCGCTACTTAGGCCTACGCCTATCTAGGTCACCTTGGAGGGGTCATCATCCTTCAATGGCGTCGTCTTCGTCTCTTCTGATGCCTTGTACTCCGGATTTGGTTTTGTCACCTCCTTTTTCGTCGCGGGCATCTCGGACGGATCTATGCTCTTCTTGATCTCCTGGTACTCCTGGGCGTGCAGCACGACTTCGGCAAAGGCGGCATTTCCATCCTCGCACTCTCACGCTTTCTTTGGGTCTCCCCTGATGGTGATCACGCCGTTGGGACCTGGAATTTTCATCATATTGTAAATGTAACACGGACGAGCCATAAAAGCCCAGTAAGCCGGACGTCCGAATATAGCATGGTATGCGCTCTTGAATGGGACCACTTCGAAGGAAAGTGCCTTCGTTCGATAATTTTTTGGTGTTCCAAAAGTAACATCCAAAGTAATCTCTCCCAGGGAATTAGCTTGTCTTCCTGGGACAACCCCGTGAAAAATCACAGAGCTATGGTTAAGCTGTGTTTCCGAGATCTTCATCCCGCGTAGCGTTTCTACATAGAGAATATTGATGCTACTACCACCGTCCGTGAGGGTCTTGGAGAAACCATAACCGTCAACAAGTGGATTGACGATTAAGGCGTATTTTCCTCGCCTATGTAACTTAGGAGGATGATCAGCGCGGTCAAACGTTATTGCCACTTCCGACCAGTCCAGATACTGAGGGACAGCCAGAACTATTGCGTTGAGCTCGTGGAGAACTGCTTTCTTGACCTTTGCTGGTTGAAATCCGAGGAAGGTGACGTAAGTGTCCTTCTTGGTAGGAAAAGTTTTCTTCTCTTCCGACTTGGGATTTGAAGCCTCGGCTTCCTCCATGTCAGAATCTTCCTTGGTCTCTTTTTCTTTTTTGGGATTTTTCTTTCCCTTCTTCTGCTTAGCTTTGTAGCCCGCGGTATCATCTCTCTTGATGTCGTCGTTAAAACGACATTCAGCGTTGGTGTGGGACGAGCCTCCGTTGGCGTCTAAGTGATGCACACATGGGTTATTGGCAATGTCGGCCCAAGTGTAGGTTTTGCCTGGATATTGCTTTCCTCTACCTTGAACCCTTGATGTCCCACGGCCATGCCCGTGGCCTCCACTGGGCCCTCCTCGTCCTCGAGACCCGGAAACAGTAGTGACTACTGCCGTCTCCATGTTGGGTTTTTCTTCCGAGGTGTTTTTGCTTTGTCTTTGCTGATTGAGGTACATCCAGGATGTTGAGTAATCCCTCTGCATCATCATCAGCATCTGCATACTTGCTCGCTGTTTCTATCATATCTCCCAGATCAGTAACCTTGTCACACTTCAAGCGATGGCGCAGTAAACCAATTGGGAGACCTGAAATAAAAGCTTCAATCGCAGTTTGATCATTTACTCCCTCGCAGGAGTTCTTGGTGTCAATCCATCATCCGAGATAATCTCGGCAAGTTTCTCCGGCTTTCTGGGTGCAACGCTGTAGGTCTCCAACCGTACAGGGCCTCCGATATGTGCCTTCGAAATTCCGAAAGAACGCACTTTGTCAATCATACCAATTGTGGATGGTGTTCCCCGGAAGTTCATTGAGCCATGATCGTGCCGTCTTCCGCAACATAAGTTGGAGATATCGGGTTGCGACCAGGCTGTTTCCGCCTTTGGCGATGCAGCAAGCTTGGAAGAAGTCCTGTAACCAGGTGTCAGGCCGAGCAATGCCGTCGTAGGCTTGAATATGTCTTGAGATAGCAAATCCTTCCGGGAATTTTGTAGCTCTGATGGGTGGCCCGAAGCACTTTGGGCCCACGTACACGTCATCGTTTTCGTAGCGCCTAGCCTCTATGTTGGAGTTTATCCTGTGCCTTGCGTCGTTCGGGGATAGGGATCGTCCCGAATATCGGCTATGGCTGCGGTGCCTTGGAGCTGGACTTCGGCTTCTACCACCACCTCCTCAGCCATGTCGTCCTCCTTGACCTCCTTGGGGGCCGTTGTGATAACTGTGCTGTGGAGAGGGTGGTGCAGCTGGGTTGTTTCCGGCTGATCGTCCGCCTCCGTCCGGAGCGTCATTATTCCGATTCCGGGGAGGTTCTTGACTGTGACGAGCCCCCTGCCGGCTTGTACCAGCGTGGTTTCCATCGTTCCTTCGTCCGTCGTTCCCGCCATGGTAAGGCTCAGCCGGACGATTTTCATGTCTAGGAGGTGGCATTTTCTGACGATCCTCCTCCCGACATTTTTCTTTATCTTCTCCCTTTCGGGGAGGATTCCTCGGATTGAGTGCAGCGATTGCGTCTTTCTCGGCTACTGGAGCGATGTTGCTCCAGTTATGTGTAGCTCTGCGGTGCTGCCCCGTCGATCTGGTTCTTGAATAATTGTCTTCCCTGCGTTCGGGGTTATGATACTACGCCCGAACGTAATGGGATCTTACGCCAGCCCATGCCGGATCTGTGGGACATTGGTCAGAATCTGAGACCAGCTTTTGGCTTCCAGACAGGGCGACCTGGTAGTGGTCAATACTAACTGCACCGTCTAAATGCTCCCTGACCAAGTTAGCGTACTCGTCAGGGTTGAGTTGAGGGGGCAGCCCGTGCGCTAATTGGGCTTCGAGGTTGGCTATACGCGAAAAAAGCTCGCTTTCTACTGAGGCCTGTTCTGTCCTAAACTTTTCTAGAATGTTATTTGTTTCATAGGAAGATTCCAAAAGCACATTGATGCCAAAAGAATCTTTGGAACCGGTGGAGAGGCTATTCTGATTGAAGGCTAGACAAATAACATGACTGAGGTATGTAAATCAAACCTGTGAAATAGCTATCTAATATTAGATAGATATAGAATACCAAAAGCCTGATAATGGATTCCAAAATAAGCCAAATAAGCTTTTTTGCTTTCTTTTTCTTTTGTGCGCGCTTTTTGCCTGCCTTCCCGACCATGGATAGGCTACGGGGCTTTGCACTTCGGCCCCATTGTGTGAAGACCAGATCAAGGTGACAGGATTTGAACTTATGGCCCTCTGTACCCAAAACAGATGTGCTGACCAGACTGCGCTACACCTCGTCTCCCGCTCAGAACATATGGATCTACCCGATCGATAAAGACTCGAACCGCAGCGCTGTTGCCCACCCCGCTTTGGGCACAGGGAGGCGAGAACCACTGTGATCAAAGCCCAAAGATCTATGAACCACCTCATGTTTGACTAGCCAATTAGGTAACCAACCCTGCTGCATTGTCTTCATCTCTCCTTCTTTGTATAAATATTTTACATTTCAGATGTAAGTTTGAAAGATTGCCTGGCTTTTTATTTTGCTACACAAAAGAGCCCCCCCTCCTAATTCGGTGGAAGATTTACGTTCTTCCTATTTCACCCGAAACCGATCAATCTAGCCATGAGCAGGTTGAAGAGAGCTCTAACAGGCCTTGGAGGACCGAACCCACGTATGTGGCAAAATACGGGGATGACTTGTGGCTAGGGGTGAAAGGCCAACCAAGATCGGATATAGCTGGTTTTCCGCGAAATCTATTTCAGTAGAGCATATGATGTCGATGGCCCGAGGTAGAGCACTCAATGGGCTAGGGTGGCCCCCATTTCGCTTTACCAACCCTAGGGAAACTCCGAATACAGGCCGTCATCCTTAGTACAGACAGACTGATTGGGTGCTAAGATCCAAAGTCGAGAGGGAAACAGCCCAGATCGTTAGCTAAGGTCCCTAAGCAATCATATATCTCATGAGCCGATGTTTATGCTGGCTAACATAAGTAAGGCCAAATTAAAACCCATTGATTCGGCCACTAATGAAGGATCTAGTGTAGGTGGACATGAAGATTGGAGAAGACACATTGTTCAATATTTTTAGGATCCTAGTAATAGGACAGATAGGGCTGTTCGCCGGATGGCTTTCAAATATACATTGATAGATGATGATCTCTATCGCCGAACGGTTGATGGTATTCTTTTGAAGTGCCTGAATGAGGGTCAAGCCAGGGTTTCTATGGGAGAGGTACATGAAGGTATATGTGGTACTCATCAGTCGGCACACAAAATGAAGTGGCTCTTACGACGCGGAGCATTTTATTGGCCGATAATGATCAATGATTGCTTTAGGTACTATAAAGGATGCGAGGCTTGTCACAAGTTTGGTGACATTCAGTTAGCTCCTATCGCTATTTTGAACCCTATTATCAAGCCGTGTCCATTTAGAGGTTGGGGACTAGATTTCATTTGTATGATCCATCCTTCTTCTTCAAAAGGTCATCGGTTCGTGTTGGTAGCTACTGATTATTTTACCAAGTGGTCTGAAGAAATACCTCTCAGAAATATGACCCATAAGGAGGTGATCAAGTTCATAACTGAGCACATTATACATAGATTCGGCACATTATACATAGATTCGGCATTCCTCAAACATTGACTATAGATCAAGGTACGTCATTTATGGAAAAGGAAGTGAAAGAGTTCGCCGAATCTTACAAAATAAAGATGCTTAGTTCATCTCCATATTATGCTTAAGCTAATGGACAAGTTGAGTCGAGCAATAAGATTTTGATCAAGCATATTAAGAAGAAGATTCAAGATCATCCGAGAAAGTGGCATTAATTATAATCCGATGATTTATGGGCGCATAGGATCTCAAAGCATGGTGCAACAAAGGTAACTTCATATGAACTTGTGTATGGGCAAGAAGCTGTTTTGGTGGTGGAGGTAAATCTGGCTGCTTTGAGATTTGCTAAACAAAATGACTTATGAGCAGTAGATTTCTATAACTTGATGATGGACAACATTGATGAAGTCGCCGATAAATGTTTATTTGCTTTGAAAGAGATTGAGAAAGAAAAGTTATGGGTAGCAAGAGATTACAATAAAAAGGTAAAGTTGAAGAGCTTCGAAGTTGGCAATTTGGTGTGGAAGGTGATTTTGCCAGTTGGTTCTAAAGACAGAAAGTTTGGCAAGTGGTCTCCGAGCTGGGAGGGTCCTTTCAAGGTTGTGAGAGTAGTTCCCGGGAATTCATATATAGTGGAATCTATGGAAGGGACTTTACTACCTCGAGCTCTCAATGGAAGATATCTAAAGAACTTTTATCCGAGTGTGTGGCAAGAAGCTTGATCATACCCGATATATAATTATCGCCCTTAGCATAGTTGGCTGATATATAATTATCGTCCTTCGAATATATGGCCGATACATAGTTATCGCCCTAAGAAAAATTGGCCGATGGAGTGTTCACATCGTCCTTAGAAAAAAAATGGTGCAAGCTATTTTCTGGCACGCAAGCTTTGCCAGAAAACAGGGGCATGCGTTTTCACTCGGTTTGGGCACGTAGCTAATTAAGAAAAATAGTGAGAACACTCGAAAAAGGTCTATTCAGAGGATTATTAATCATCATCGAAGATAGATCATATCAAAGCAAGCTTAGGCTTAATTGCCGATTATTCTTGTGTTCAGAGAAGATTCAAAGATTCATATATGGAGGCTTCCAACATGACTACTTTAATATGATCTTAAATGAAAAAGTTCGGAATACGAAAGTTGTGCATCTCGTCGAGACAAGCAACTTTGGTTTTTGAATTATCTTAATCCGAGTTAGTATACAAAATTGAGAACCAAAATACTGCCAGGGACTAAATCACCCCCGGGGGTTCGCCGGACCACACACCGGTATCACCTTTGGCGTGAGCAACACCAAAAAAAAGGTATGAGCGAACTTATTTTCGTACGATCAGCATAAATCGGTCAAGATAAACTCAGATAAAAAAGTGATAAACACGAAAGTTCTTCAGTTTATTTTAGATGAACAACTCTTATTTTGGGGCCATCCTGATCCGCGCAAGTATGTAGCCTCCAGATTCAATATACCGCTGAATTGAATTAAATTCGTTCGGTCTAAATCCGAGTTTATTACGAAAATAATAGCAAAAGACCATCAATATCAGGTTGGATGAAAAAGTGGTAAACATAAAAGTTCTTCGTATTTTCTAGGCGAACACCTTTGCTGTTTACGAGATTTTGATCAGAGCTCGTTAATTATCTTAAAAAGAGGGTGGACCTTTCAGGAAAACTCTAAACCGAATATTTCTGCCAACATATGGAAAGTTTGGACCCACATGTCCGAGTTCGACCCAAACTAGGTTTTCGGGCGTTGAACCAAGCCTCTATTTTGCACGGGAAGTCCAGCCGCCTCTTATATACGCGAGGGGTGACGGCTGATTGAACAACAACACACAATCGCAAAAACTAATCTACAAACCTTTACTTTTTGTCTCTCGCCCTGGTTTCTGCTCATCGTTCATTGATATTCTTCATGTTGGAGAGCTTTGATCCACGAGGTCCTAGGGGCGGGTGAACCTACCTAGGGCAGCCCATCACCGCCGTGCATCCAGACGGGGTCTCTCCTGGGTGCGTGGGGTTTCGGGTGCTCAAAAGATCTCATCGGCTATCTTGCGTATCACGCTTCCGTGAGGCTCCTCCGGTGACGTGTCCTATGTATCATGCTCGACATTGGAGATACACGTGACGTGTTAGTGTGCAAAGAACGGTCGTTGTAAATCGCCCTGGAACCCCAAAAGTGTGGGCAATAGCTCATGAAAATGGCCATAAAACAAGAAAACGATGAGTTTTTTGTCATTTCGCTCAAACATGTAACGGGTCTTAAGGATGCTGTAAATCACCTTGGAGGCCCCAAAGTGTCGGCAATTGCTCATGAAAATGGGCATAAAACGTGAAAACAACACGACAAGTGAAGCCAAACACGGCCTAATATGACATTGTAATTACCTTGCACCATAACAATAAAGAAGGCGGTGGCCAATGTCTTGCTCCCCACCGTGAGCTCCACACTCATCACACCTTTGGCCTCTGTTTCTTCTTTGCCTTCAAATCCATTGAGTACCATATAGGTCTTCATCAACTCATTCTCATCTAACCCTAATTTCTTGAAGACTGGATATGGCATAAGATCCACTACTTCACCACCATCATAAAGCATCCTCACAACCGGCGATCCGCTGATGTGTCCCTTAACAAATAATGGCTTCAAGTGCTTGACCGGTTCTCTTGGTTTCTCAAAGATGGCATTCTTAGGACCAATGTGAAGCCACGCTACATCCCCTTCTTCATATATAGAACGGAACTCGGCAGGTACATAATACACCATATTCATATCCATACCTTACTGAGTCGGCGTGTTCTCAAAGTCCACTATCTCTTCATCGCCCTCTACTATAGACGTTGGCTCTGAAGTTTCATCAATGTAGGATAGTGTAGGGGGTGACGTAGATGAGGCAACAATATTCATATTCTCCTCCATGAATGACACATGAGCTATTGTCATTACCATGGGAACAGTGGCATCCTTGACTTGTTTGGGTACCCATAGTTTGGAACGTATCATGGGACGGGTCTCATTGAAAGATTCATATCTTCTTTTCTCCGCCTCATGTTCCACCTTCTCTTGGTTCCTCATGTGCTGCAATCTTCTCTTCTTGGTTTTGGTTAATCTGGGAGGACACCACTTGGGCTGAGTATATTTAGAATCCCTTGGCTTAGCCTTGCTTGTACTAGCTTCATGATCATTAGCTGAGGATATTGGTTGAATAACCAACATAGGCCCATTAGAATTAACCGGTTTATCTACAACAACCGGCTCTTTGAGCTTCATCTCATGAATGCCTACCACAACAACGTCAACATTTGAATTGTCCTCTTGCTTCTTCTTAGATTCTGAAATTTCAGCACATGGTGACTTGGGACGCCACTCCTTTTGAGCACTTTTGCTTGAAGATCTCTGTGATGACTGATTATCATTGTATCTCAAACGGTCCCGAACTGGTTGTGAGATCCTATCATGAAAAACTCTTCTAGGTTTTTTACATCCCGGATGAAAATCATATGGCGTCATTTGGCCTTGCCCCCATCTTCCATTGAAATAATATGGCGTGTACGGGGGTGGTGCCATTGATGGGTCTGAGTATGGCGCCTAGAAAAATGCTTTAGCAATGATGATGTAGAGCTCGTTGGGAACCCCAAGAGGAAGGTATGATGAGCACAGCAGCAAGTTTCCCTCAGTTATGAAACCAAGGTTTAATCGAACCAGTAGGAGCAAGGAAACACCCCAAAGGTGTTACTAGCTGAGCTTTGGTAGGGCGCACTACCGGTGCTAGTAGTAATGTGGAGACCTGCACAACACAACCACAGAACTTTGTCCCCAACTTGCGATGAGGTTTTCAATCTCACCGTGTTTTGCGGAAAACAAAGGATTAAACGTATCGAATGGAAAGAAGTAAAAGTCTGAAGAAATTAAACACAAAACAGTAAAAGATTGTAGATTGAATGTAAAACACAAGGACTGGGATCCATAGTTCACTAGAGGTGGCTCTCCTTAAGATAGATAACATGCTGGGTGAACAAATTACAGCGGGGCAATTGACAAACACCGAGAAAGCAATACATGCATATACTAATCATCTTGACTCCTTTGAGAGTTGATTGGGCATTAGAACATTATACATAGACCGCCATCCAACTGCATCTATGACTAATAATCCACCTTCAGGTTATCATCCGAACCCCCTCCAGTATTAAGTTGCAAGCAACAGATTAGTGCTTTATGAACTGCGTGTAAAGTAAACAATATGATTGTTCTATGAACAAAGAATTGTTGTTTTCTCCCTAGTAGTAATAGCACATCTAGTACCTTAGAGATTTCTATCACTTCCCCAGATTACGAGAGGAATGAACCCACTATCGAGCATAAATACTAACTCTTGGAGTTGCTAGCATCTACTTGGCCAAGATAGCTACTAACAACGGAAAGCATGCAAGATCAAAAATAACAAAGACATGATAGAATCAATAATCAATCTGAAATAGCATCTCAATATCCATCTGATCCCCGCAAACACAACATGCAGAATTACAAATAGATGATCTTGATCATGAATAGTGCTCACAAGATCTAAACATGAAAGCACAAAGGAGGAGAACCAGCCATCTAGCTACTACATGGATTTGTAGTCCAAGGATGAACTACTCACGCATCACACCGGAGGCTTGCATGGTGATGAAGAAGGCCTCCAGGGTGAATTCCCCTCTCCGGTAGGGTGCCAGGAAGAGTTTCCGATCCCTCCCGGTATAGGGATGGAGATGATGACGGCTATAGACTCTTTCATGGATTTTTGATCGGGCACTTAGGGTTTTCGTCCCAAGGGAATCTTATAGGCGGAAGGGGAGGCCGAGGGGGTGCCAGAGGCGGCCACACCACCCCCTCGCGTGGGCCAGGCTGGGCCGTGCGGCCAGGTGGTGTGGTGGTCCCCTGGCCCCTCTCCGTCTCGTATTATGGCATCTGATGACTTCTAGAAAAATAGGCACTTTGGCTTTTGTCCCGTCCAATTCCGAGAATATTCATTTTCTGACTTTCCTGGAACCAAAAACAACAGAAAACAGGCAGCTAGCACTGTGGCTCTTGTTAATAGGTTAGTCCAAGAAATCATATGAAAAGTACTCCACAATGTGGATAAAACACAAGAAAGTGGATAAAACCAAGCATGGAATATCAAAAAATTTAGATACATTTGCAATGTATCAACATCCCCAAGCTTAACTCCTGCTCGTCCTCGAGTAGGTAAGTGATAAAAAGAAAGAATAATTTTTGAGGTGACATGCACCATCAAAGACTTGATCAAAGTATTTGTAAAACATTCAAAGCTGGGATCATAGTACTTCAATCATAACATGAAAGACAAAGTTCTAGCAATAAGACAAAGAAACTATGATGCAACATGACAAGGCACAAACAAAAGATTCATGAATAACAATGTTTTGCAAGACGTTTGTTTGTTTCACATAAAGAAAACTTAGCATAATAGTATTCAGCTTGTCCCTCAATAGAGTAGCAAATGTAAATGCATAGGAAACCTTCAAAGTTCATAAGAGTGACTAGATACAATAGTTTAAAATAAGCAATATCAAGTTATGCATCAATCAACTAATCTTGGAACAATGCACATAGAACTAAGAATGGCCACTATGCTCTCAAAGAAGGTGCATAAAGTTAGAAGGTGGAGACTCAATATAATGGTGGAAGAAAGGCCTTCATAGAAGGAAGTAGGGATGCAAGTCTCATAAAGAGCTTCCAAAAATTATGGTACTTATAGCTTTCAGCTCTCATTTCCCCTATCATAAGCATCCTGAAGTGATTAAGGTTAAAGTGAACAAACTATGGTGTACATGCTTGACGAAGTATAAGTTAGAAATCTCATGTCCCTTGTATATGAGGGCCGCTCCTCATGTTACTCAAGTTTAGTCACCGGTAACTTCTTGTCATCATAAGTACATGTGTATCATTGAGAACCGCCAACGGGGTACCCCTTGCCCGATGATACAGAAGAATCCCCATATCAAAATGACAAGGCAAGCAGACAACAAGCATCTCAGCATTCTTCTTATTTACCATGGGAATATGGTGCTTTTTCTCTCTTTCCTCTTTTCATAACCTCTTTTTTTCTCTTTTCTCTTAATATAGGACTCTTTTTTATAAGAAGAATACTTCATATACAGCTCATTATGGTTACGCTGCAGGTTTCCACCATGTCAGCATGGATTAGACTAGTGGCCTAGGCGTTTCTCTAACACATATACATAACTCCATGGACTTACAAGCTCCCCTTTCATTTCAGATCGACGACATCCATATACAAAAGAGCATGATATCAAACCAAGTGCAATGTTGAAAGCGTTCCCCATGAAAGCATGGTTCTGCTAATTCCCAACAAATAAGTGCAAGCATATACAACATAGACGACACAATGGTTCAAGTTTATTAAGGGAAAGTAAAGTAAAGTGTGCCATCAAGTTCGTGAGAGCTTTAATCACTAGTTTTCTCATAACAAGTTTAATTTGGAAGGTAAACAAAAGAATGAATATAATTGGAATAGCATAAGCTAGTAGGTAGGTATGGTGGAATCTTTGGAATAACTTGGTTTAGGGAGTTGGATGCATGAGTGGAACTCATGCTTTGTTGTGGAGGCTAGCAAAAGACTGGGAGCGACAAACTAAGAGAGTAATAATGGCCATAATCATGCAGAGAGACAAAACATCATTGATCAAACTATAAAGTGATACTACAAGTTGAAAACTAAAGGATCATAAAGGCTATGGTGACTTGAGATAGTCATAACATGGTGTGAGCATGCGCCAAGTTAACCCAAATAAAGCATCAAAGGAGAATACCACTATACTATGCTTTAATATGCTAAAACAACGCATGATTCATCCAAGGCACATTAAGCAATCTCAATTGTTTATAACAAGTCATGCTACAACAAAGAATACTACGCATAAATACAAAACAATATCAAGCATGGCATGACAAAGCATAGGCCACAGTCAAAAACGAGCTCTTTTTACCACAAAAGCATGAACTTTCCTACTCTTTTCCAAACCAAACCAAACTATTTGCAAACCAATGAATGAAAGAGGGGGTCCAACCAATTTATTCAGAAAACTAAGCAAACCAAAGCAAACGAAAAACCAAAACGAAAACGAAAAAGAAGACGGTCCAAGAAAATCACAACTGTGCATGGAACAATAAAAATGAAGCGTTTGGAAGAAACCTGGGATTTTTATTGTTGAAGAAGGGGATGCCTTGGGAATCCCCAAGCTTTGATGCTTGTAATTCTTGGATATTTCTTGGGGTGACACGCGTGGCATCCCCAAACTTGAGCTTTAGTCCATCCTTCATCTCATTACTCATTCCTTCCATACACCTGAAATTTTTCCTTCATACAAAACTTCACACAATCTGTATTAGCAACATTAGTGCACTTAAGATAAATAAGTCTTAAGGTTCAGTTCTAACACCAAATAAACTTCCATTAGAACACTAGCTACTGTAGCACTTCCCTCAAAAATCTCAATTCCCCAAAAGAACTCAAAAAGGAACCAACAAGAAGCAAATGAAGAAAATGGCAGAAATCTGTCAAAATAGAACAGCAGGTAAAGACAAAATTTTTCGAAGACCTTCTATTGCTCAAATCAAAAAGTGTTGAACTACCAAAAGTTACATAACAACCTGGGCAGAATCACAAAAATTTACGCCTCAAAAAGACGTTCAGAGATTTGACATGAATTTTTACGGTGAAGCACAGAAATCTGTTTCGGAACAGCAACTTTCCCAATCATTACTTCTCTCTCATTAGAGGTTACTCTTGGCACAAAAAGCAAATAAAAAGGATAAGGAGAGGTTACTACAGAGGTAATAACTTCCAAGACTCATCTAAAACTTTTGGGTTATCTCCTAGTAAGTACTTTTCTTTAACGCCTTTAAGTTAGGCATAAGAAGCAAGAAAGAATCAAGTGTTCTCAATTGAAGAAGCATTAAGACCAAATTTGGTTTTCATAGGAGAAACAAAAGAAATCTTCTCTCTTTTCTTAGGGAAGTGTTCTATACCTTTCTTGAGTGGGAGTTGATATTTAATGGTGCCTTCTTTCATATCAATGATGGCACCAACAGTTCTAAGAAAAGGTCTTCCTGAAGTAATAGGACAAGAAGCATTGCATTCAACATCCAAAACATAGAAATCAATGGGGACATAGGCTTTGTTAACCATAATAAGAACATCATTAAGACTCCCCATGAGATTCTTTTTAGCATTATCATCAAGTGGGACATTCAAATAACAATCTTCAAGTGGAGGCAAATCAAGCATATCATAAATCCTTCTAGGCATAATAGAAACACTACTATCAAGATCACATAAAGCTTCGAAACCAAAGTCGGGTTCCCAACCATCTTCTTGTTTTATAGGAATAGAAGCTTTATGTTTCATCTTTTCTTCTTTAATCTTTATGAGAGCATTAGTAATGTGTTTTGTAAAGTTCATATTCATAGCACTAGCATTACGACTTTTAGCAAGCTTTTGTAGGAACTTAATAACTTCAGAGATGTTGCAACCATCAAGATCAAAATCAAATTTATCGTCTAAAGTAGTAGAACTATTACTAGCCTCAACACTAGTGGCGGTAATAGTAGAAACACTAATGTTTCTAGCAATTTCATCTTCTCTTTCCCACTTAGCATGTAATTCAGCTAATAGTCTTACATTTTCAGCAATTCTTACTTGTATAGCATTAGTAGCTGCAAAGGGATTATCATTAATTTCAGGTTTAGCAGCCATTCTATTCGAAGAAGATTGAGCTTCAGCCAAGTATGCTATATTTCTTTTTGCATTAGAGAGTTTTTCCTCAATAGTTTTATTGAAAGCAGTTTGTTTACTAATAAACTCTTTAAGCATAACTTCAAGTTCAGAGGGAACACACCTATTATTGTTATAAGAAGTTCCATAAGCATTACCATTGTTGGGAGGATAAGGCTTATAATTTTTGTTACCAAAATTGTTCCTATAAGCATTATTACCATAAGCATTGTTGCCAAAATTGTTATTTCTTATGAAGTTCACATCAACTTGCTCTTCTTGAGCAACCAAAGAGGCTAAAGGAACATTATTTGGATCAATATGGGCTTTCCCATTCACAAGCATAGACATAATAATATCAATTTTATCACTCAAGGAGGAGGTTTCCTCAACAGAATTTACCTTCTTACCTTGTGGAGCTCTCTCAGTATGCCATTCAGAATAATTAACCATCATATTGTCCAAAAGTATTGTTGCAGCACCCAAAGTGATGGTCATAAAGGTACCTCCAGCAGCTGAATACAATAGGTTCCTTGAAGAATAGTTCAATCCTGCATAAAAAGTTTGGATGATCATCCAAGTAGTCAGTCCATGAGTGGGACAATTCTTTACCAAAGATTTCATCCTTTCCCAAGCTTGAGCAACTCATTATCAAGTTGTTTAAACTTCATTATTTCACTTCTCATGGATAATCTTAGCAGGAGGATAGTACTTTCCAATAAAAGCATCTTTGCACTTAGTCCAAGAATCAATACTATTCCTAGTTAAGGAATTCAACCATTCTTTAGCTTTTCCTCTCAAAGAGAAAGGAAACAATTTCAGCTTAATAATATCACCATCTATATCCCTATGCTTTTGCATCTCACAAAGTTCAACGAAGTTATTTAGATGGGAAGCAGCATCTTCATTACCAATACTAGAAAATTGCTCTCTCATAACAAGATTGAGAAAAGCAGGTTTTATCTCAAAGAAAGTATTTTCAGCCATAGGTGGAGCAATAGGTGTGCTCATAAAATCATTGTTGTTGGTTCTAGTGAAGTCACACAACTTAGTGTTTTCAAGAGTAGTCATTTTTTTGGGTTTTCAAATAAGAAAACAAACTTGTAAAACTATTTTTTTTTTTTGTGTTTTTTGAAGAACAAAACAAGCAAACATAGCAAAAAGAAACTAAGCAAAACAAAAACAACAAAGTAAAGAGATTGGTTATGAGGGACTCCCCTTGTGAAGATGTCCTTGACTCCCCGGCAACCGCGCCAGAAAAATGCTTGATGGCTCAATGCACGGCGCCCAGAAAAGTGTTGATGGCTCGTGGTTGATGTAGAGCTTGTTGGGAACCCCAAGAGGAAGGTATGATGAGCACAGCAGCAAGTTTCCCTCAGTTATGAAACCAAGGTTTAATCGAACCAGTAGGAGCAAGGAAACACCCCAAAGGTGTTACTAGCTGAGTTTTGGCAGGGCGCACTACCGGTGCTAGTAGCAACGTGGGGACCTGCACAACACAACCACAGAACTTTGTCCCCAACTAGCGATGAGGTTGTCAATCTCACCGTGTTTTGCGGAAAACAAAGGATTAAATGTATTCAATGGAAAGAAGTAAAAGTTTGCAGAAAGTAAACACAAAAAAGTAAACAGTTGTAGATTGTATGTAAAGAAAAAGGACCGGGATCCATAGTTCACTAGAGGTGGCTCTCCTTAAGATAGATAACATGCTGGGTGAACAAATTACATCGGGGAAATTGACAAACACCGAGAAAGCAATACATGCATATACTAATCATCTTGACTCCTCTGAGACTTGATTGGGCATTACAACATAATACATAGACCGCCATCCAACTGCATCTATGACTAATAATCCACCTTCAGGTTATCATCCGAACCCCCTCCAGTATTAAGTTGCAAGCAACAGATTATTGTTTACGAACTGCGTGTAAAGTAAACAATACGATTGTTCTATGAACAAAGGATTGTTGTTTTCTCCCTAGTAGCAACAACACATCTAGTACCTTAGAGATTTCTGTCACTTCCCCAGATTACCAGAGGAATGAACCCACTATCGAGAATAAATACTAACTCTTGGAGTTGCTAGCATCTACTTGGCCAAGATAGCTACTAACAATGGAAAGCATGCAAGATCACAAATAACAAAGACATGATAGAATCAATAATCAATCTAAAATAGCATCTCAATATCCATCGGATCCCTACAAACACAACATGTATGAATTACAAATAGATGATCTTGATCATGAACGGAGCTCACAAGATCTAAACATGAAAGCACAAAAGAGGAGGAACCAGCCATCTAGATACTACATGGATCCATAGTCCAAGGATGAACTACTCACGCATCACACCGGAGGCTTGCATGGTGATGAAGAAGGCCTCCAGGGTGAATTCCCCTCTCCGGTAGGGTGCCGGGGAGAGCTTCAGATCCCTCCCGATCTAGGGATGGAGATGACGGCGGCTACAGACTCTTTCATGGATTTTTGATCGGGTACTTAGGGTTTTCGTCCCGAGGGTAATATTAGGCGCGAGAGGCCGAGGGGGTGACAGGGCTGGCCTCACCACCCCCTGGATCCAATAGGTTCCTCGAAGAATAGTTCAATCCTGCATAAAATGTTTGGATAATCATCAAGCAGTCAGTCCATGAGTGGGACAATTCTTTACCAATGATTCCATTCTTTCCTAACCTTGAGCAACATGCTCATTATCAAGTTGTTGAAACTTCATTATTTCACTTCTCATGGATATAATCTTAGCAGGAGGATAGTATTTTCCAATAAAAGCATCTTTGCACTTAGTCCAAGAATCAATACTATTCCTAGTTAAGAAATTCAACCATTCTTTAGCTTTTCCTCTCAAAGAGAAAGGAAACAATTTCAGCTTAATAATATCACCATCTATATCCCTATGCTTTTGCATCTCACGTTCAACAAAGTTATTTAGATCGGCAGCAACATATTCATTACTAATACCAGAAAATTGTTCTCTCATAACAAGATTGAGAAAAGCAGGTTTTATCTCAAAGAAAGTATCTTTAGGCACAGGTGGAGCAATAGGTGTGCTCATAAATTCATTGTTGTTGGTGCTAGTGAAGTCACACAACTTAGTGTTTTCAAGAGTAGTCATTTTTTTGGTTTTCAAATAAGAAAGCAAACAAGTAAAACTAATTTTTTAGTGTTTTTGATAACAAAACAAGAAAAAATAAACTATGCAAAACAAAAATAACAAAGTAAAGAGATTGGTTATGAGGGACTCCCCTTGTGAAGATGTCCTTGACTCCACGGCAACGGTGCCAAAAAAATCTTTGATGGCGTGTGGTTGACGTGGGAGCTTGTTCTTCTTCGTTCTCCGGAAACGGCTTGATGGCTCTGAGTATGCCGCCCAGAAAAATGCTGGAGCAATGATGATGTAGAGCTCGTTGGGATCCCCGAGAGGAAGGTATGATGAGCACAACAACAATTTTCCCTCAGTTATGAAACCAAGGTTTAATCGAACTAGTAGGAGAAAGGAAACACCCCAAAGGTGTTACTAGCTGACCTTTGGCAGGGCACACGACTAGTGCTAGTAGCAACGTGGAGACCTGCACAACACAACCATAGAACTTTGTCCCCAACTTGCGATGAGGTTGTCAATCTCACCGTGTTTTGCAGAAAACAAAGGATTAAACGTATCGAATGGAAAGAAGTAAAAGTTTGTAGAAAGTAAACACAAAACAATAAAAGATTGTAGATTGAATGTAAAAGACAAGGACTAGGATCCATACTTCACTAGAGGTGGCTCTCCTTAAGATAGATAACATGCTGGGTGAACAAATTACAGTGGGGCAATTCACAAACACCGAGAAAGCAATACATGCATATACTAATCATCTTGACTCCTTTGAGACTTGATTGGGCATTACAAAATTATACATAGACCGGCATCCAACTGCATCTATGACTCATAATCCACCTTCAGGTTATCATCCGAACGCCCTCAAGTATTAAGTTGCAAGCAACAGATTAGTGCTTTACGAACTGCGTGTAAAGTAAACAATACGATTGTTCTATGAACAAAGGATTGTTGTTTTCTCCCTAGTAGCAACAGTACATCTAGTACCTTAGAGATTTCTGTCACTTCCCCAGATTACCAGAGGCATGAACCCACTATCGAGCATAAATACTAATTCTTGGAGTTACTAGCATCTACTTGGCCAAGACAGCTACTAACAACGGAAAGCATGCAAGATCAAAAATAACAAAGACATGATAGAATCAATAATCAATCTAAAATAGCATCTCAATATCCATCGAATCCCCGCAAACACAACATGCAGAATTACAAACAGATGATCTTTATCATGAACAGAGCTCACAAGATCTAAACATGAAAGCACAAAGGAGGAGAACCAGCCATCTAGCTACTACATGGATCCGTAGTCCAAGGATGAACTACTCACGCATCACACAGGAGGCTTGCATGGTGATGAAGAAGGCCTCTAGGGTGAATTCCCCTCTCCGGTAGGGTGCCGTGTAGAGCTTCAGATCCCTCCCGATCTAGGGATGGATATGACGGCGGCTATAGATTCTTTCATGGATTTTTGATCGGGCACTTAGGGTTTTCATCCCGAGGGCATCTTATAGGCGGAAGGGGAGGCCGAGGGGGTGCCGGAGGTGGCCACACCACCCCTTGGCGCGGGCCAGGCTGGGCCACATGACCAGGTGGTGTGGTGGCCCCCTGGTCCCTCTCCGTCTCGTATTCTAGCATCTGATGACTTCCGAAAAAATAGGCACTTTGGATTTTGTCCCGTCCAATTCCGAGAATATTCATTTTCTGACTTTCCTGGAACCAAAAACAGCAGAAAACAGGCAGCTGGCATTGTGGCTCTTGTTAATAGGTTAGTCCAAGAAATCATATGAAAAGTACTCCAAAGTGTGGACAAAACACAAGAAAGTGGATAAAAGCAAGCATGGAACATCAAAAATTATAGATACATTTGCAATGTATCAGCCATCCATGGTCCAGGCGCCCACTGCCCATATGGCCTCATGTGTGGTGGAGACCTCTCCCTTGGAGGTGATCTGGGATGCTTTATATATTTTGACCGATTATAATTGGAATCAGTCACTTGATTTGCATACTTGGACAACAACATTTCAAAGGTTGGTTTGATATGTTTGCTTACGGCCGTTTTCATGAGCTATTGCCCATAGTTTTGGGGTTCCACGGCATTCTACAACGACCGTAAGACCCGATACATGTTTGAGAGATATGACCAAAAACTCATCCTTGTCGCGCTTTATGGCCGTTTTCATGAGTTATTGCCCACAGTTTTGGGGTTCTAGGGAGATTTATAACTATCGTAAGACCCGATACATGTTTGAAAGATATGAACAAAAACACGTTGTTTTCGAGTGTTATGGCCTATTTCATGAGATATTTCCCACACTCTTCCGGTTCCAGGGGCGCATCTCGTACATGTTTGGGAGTTAAGACCAAACACTCGTCGTTTTCACATTTAGGGCCGTTTTCATGAGCTATTTCCCTTTGTTTTTGGGTTTTAGGGCGATTTACAATGACCGTGAGAACCGATACATGTGTGAGCGTTATGACCAAAAACTCGTCCTTGTCGCCCTTTATGGCCGTTTTGATGAGCTATTGCCCATAGTTTTGGGGTTCCAAGGTGATTTACAACGACCATTAGACCCGATACATGTTTGAGGAATATGACCAAAAACTTGTCCTTGTCGCGCTTTGTGGCCATTTTCATGGGCTATTGCACTCAGTTTTGTGGTTTTAAGGCAATTTACAACGATAGTGAGACCCAATAATTGTTTAAGAGACACGACTAAAACCTTGTTGTTTTCGCACTTTATGCCCATTTTCATGAGCTATTGCCCACACACTTGGGCCTCCAGGGAAATTTACAACATCCGTAAGACCCGATATATGCTTGAGCGATATGACCAAAACTCCTCGTTTTCGTGTTTATGGCCGTTTTCTTGAGATATTTCCCACACTTTTGGGGTTCTAGGGCATGCCTGGTACATGGTTGCGAGTTAAGACCAAAAATTTGTTGTTTTCACATTTAGGGAGTGTTTTCATGAGCTATTGCCCTTTTGGGGTTTTATGACGATTTAGAATGACCGAGAGAACCAATACATGTTTGAGTGCTATGACCAAAAACTCGTCATTTTTGTGTGTATGTCCGTTTTCATGAGCTATTGCCCACAATTTTGTGGTTCCAGGGAGATTCACAATGACCATAAAACCCGATACATGTTTGATAGATATGACAAAAAACTCGATACATGTATGGACGTTTTCATGTGTTATTGCCCACAGTTTCGGGGTTTTAGGGCGATTTACACCGATAGTGAAACCCGATAGATGTTTGAGATATATGAACAAAAATTCGTCATTTTCATGTTTGATGACTGTTTTCATGAGCTATTTCCGAAACTTTTGGGGTTCCAGGGCGATTTACAACATTCGTAAGACCCGATACATGCTTGAGCGATATGATAAAAAACTCGTCGTTTTTGTGTTTTATGGCCGTTTTCATGAGCTATTGCCCACAATCGCGTGTCCTAGGGCGATTTACAACGGTCATAAGACACGATACATTATTGAGAGATATTACCAAAAACTCGTCATTTTCAGGTTTTATGGCCGTTTTCATGAGCTATTGCCCACATTTTGGGGTTCCGGGGCGATTTACATCGGCCGTAAGGCCTGCCACATGTTTGCGAGCTATGACCAAAAACTCATCCGTGCCGTGCTTTTTGGGGTTCTAAACCCTAAACCGATACTGAGGACTACTGATCGAGAACTACTGACCGAGGACTACTGACCGAGAATTACTGACCGAGGACTAATGACCGAGGACTACAACCGAGGACTACCGACCGAGGACTACTGATCAAGAACTACTGACCGACCGAGGACTATTGACCGAGGACTACCGACCAAGAGCCGATACATATTTGAGATGTTTTATGGTTGTGTTCATGAGCTATTGCCCACACTTTTGGGGTTCCAGGGCGATTTACATCGGCCGTAAGACCCGATACATGTTTGAGAGATATAACCAAAAACTCGTCCTTGTCACGCTTTATGGCGATTTTCATGAGCTATTGCCCACAGTTTTGGGGTTCCAAGGCGATTTGCAACTACCGTAATACCCGATACATGTTTGAAAGATATGAACAAAAACTCGTTGTTTTCGAGTGTTATGGCCTATTTCATGAGATATTTGATGGGTTCGTAGCATGGAAAACAAAAAATTTCTACCGCAAGAACGAACAAAACCCAGATCTAATCTAGATAAAAGCCAAGATCTAATCTATTATACATGTGCAACGAGATAGATAGGAACTAACCCTTGTAGATCCGAAAGCGTTAACGAGATTAGATCTCGTGGTTGATGTAGTCGATCACTTGCCGATCTAAAGATCGTGTGGACGATCCTTCCGGTGTCGCGTTCAAGCAGCGCTTCCGCAGTCGGTCAAGTGGACGATCCTTCCGGCGCCGCGTTTCGGCAGCGCTTCCGTAGTCGGTCACACGTGCGGAGTCGAAGCAGACCTTCCTCTCCCCGTTCCAGCGAGCAGCGGAGGTAGTAGATCTTCTCCACGGAATCCCAGCAGCACGACGGCGTGGTGGTGGTGGTGGAGTAGAGAATTCTGCAGGGCTTCGCCTATGCCTGTGCAGAAGAAAGGTGGAGGAGAGAGGCGCCAGAGATTGGGAGTTGTCTAAGAGGGCTAGGAGGGGGCGCCCCTGCCCTTCTATTTAAGGGGGGAAGGGTGCGCCTGGGGAGGGGGAGTCCTTGTAGGACTCCCCTCCTATGGCCGGCGGTGGGAAGGGGGGAGGAGTCCTCCTCCCCCACGAATCCGTGTCTTGCCCCACTAGGTTTCCTTTGACCCTTTCTTGGTTTTCAAGCAAACTTCAAGAAATCCTCTAGAACCTTCCAGAACATTCCGAAACCTTCTAGAATCTTCATACAAACACTCCGAAACATTTCCTAACTTAGAAAATGATCCCCAATATATGAATCTTATTCTCCGGACCATTCCGGATCTCCTCGTGATGTCCCGAGTCCAATCCGAGACTCCGAACAACATTCGGTCTCCAACGCATATTCCATATCTACTTAAAACAACTTCGAACCTTAAGTGTGTCACCCTACGGTTCGTGAATATGCAGACATGACAGAGACACATCTCCTATCAATAACCATCAGTGGGACTTGGAGATCCATAATGGCTCCCACATACTCAACGATGACTTTGTGATCGATAGAACCATTAACATACGAAACTAATTCCCTTTGTCTCGCGATACTATACTTATCCGAGGTTTGATCGTCGGTATCTCCATACCTAGTTCTACCTCGTTACTGATAAGTACTCTTTACTAGGGACTCTTTTATTTTTACAAAACACACATGTATTAGTGTTTCCTAATAATACAATTATAGCATGGGATGTAAACATTTATCATAAACATAAAGATATAATAATAACCACTTTATTATTGCCTCTTGGGCATATCTCCAACAGTCTCCCACTTGCATTAGAGTCAATAATCTAGTTAAAAACTTGTGCATTCAACACCTATGGCTTTCTGGTGTTGTATAGACACTATTGCTAGTGGTAAACATAATCTTCGGATCTGACACTTCCAGGTCCGTGTGTATTTGCATGTCCTTGCGTCTCTACGCATTACTCATTCTCCAATGAGATGGCATTGTATAAATTTGGTCCTTTGGTGAGACCTTTAGTTCCTTCGGCTCAAAATATGTTGACATTATTGTCACACAATATATCTTCATAGTATTAGCCCGCTAGGAACCACACCTAGTTTGATAACAAACTACTTGACGCAAATGCCCTCATTTACTACTACAATAGTAGTCATATACTTAGC
This sequence comes from Avena eriantha, assembly GCA_910589775.1. NCBI lineage: Eukaryota > Viridiplantae > Streptophyta > Magnoliopsida > Poales > Poaceae > Avena > Avena eriantha. The sequence continues at coordinate 231,121,786 of OU342746.1, forward strand.
CTTTTGTTGTAGTATCTGTTTACAATGTTTTAACTTTGGTACTCAACCAAATCCGTTATGGAAATTCCTTTCCATTACATTGTGCCACCCATAGTTTAAATTGCGATAAATTTAATTTGTATCTTGTGACAAAATTAGTATCAATGTAACGCTTTACAATGAACTACCTTTAACTATTTGTCACTTATACATGATATATTCTTAGTTCTTCCAAAGCTCATAAGAATATCTTTACTATTGTCCAATGATCATCTTATGAATCATTCTGGTATATGCTCATAACATTTAGAGCATAGGACATATCTAGATGTGTACATCTCAAAGAATGATTGATCAAAATATTCTTGTGATTTCACCAAGTGTCAAAACACTTGAATCTCGTGTCAACATACTCGAATCTTGATTCAGTCCTTTCCGTGCGTCAAGAACCTTTCTTGTTGTTTCCATATTGAACTCATTCAACGTCTTATCTATGTACATTTGGCAAAACCATATTAGCACCTCAACCTATCCATATAGACATTGATGCCTAATTCTTGGGTTATGCCTAAGGTTTTCATCAAAATGAAATTCTTAACCTGTGTCAATACAAGATACACCATTTCCAATCAACAATATGTCCTCTACATAATGTATTAGAAATATGTCTTAGCGCTCCCACTTAATTTCTTGCAAATGCAAGCATCTTCATCATCTCCGATGAATTTAAACTCTTTTAACAGTTTCATCATGGTGAAGATTCCAACTCCGCTATGCTTACTTCAACCATTGAAGTTTTGCATACTCTTTTAGCATCCTTTGAATAAACAAAACCCTTTGGATCGTGTCATTTACACGTCCTAGGTAACCATTCTATTAGAAGAACTTGTTTTGTTTGTTCAACTACCATATACCAAAATATATGTAGTGGTTGCTACATTAATCCGTCCAGACTAAATATCGCTATGAAAGATCAAATCTTATCATAGTCAATTCCTTGAACATTGTCGTAAACTCTTTCCGACATGTCGACTATTTCATAGATTTGAAACATCCATGTCTATTTCTTTATAGATCCAAACACGATCGATAGGCTTCATGCCTTTCCGAAGGGTCTTCAAAGTTTAGAAACTTGATTTCTCGTGTATGGATGCTATCACGGATTCCATGAATTCTAGTCATTTTATGGAGTCAGGGCCCATCATCGCTTCTTTGCATGTAGTCGGTTCATCATTGTCAAAACAATAACGACTTGCTTATCAAATCTTACTATTTGATTCTTACCGACCCACATGGTTCTATAGGAACTCTAATCTCCGAGATCACACCTTTTGATATCACGAGAGCCATGAGCATTGTGGACGCCACCGGGACACTTTGCGGTGCTACGCTACTTAGCACATATAGCTAAGGTTCAACAACCTTATCAAAGTTCTATTGTCCTCCCACTTAACTTTTCACGAAAAATTCCTTCTCAAGAAACTTGACGTTCCAAGTAACAAACTCTTTTGTCCTCAGTGTTATGGAGAAATTCCCAACAAATTCTTTGGGATAACCTACAAAGACGTGCTTATCCGACTTTGGTTGTAAACATTTTACTTATGCATAACATACCAAAATTTAAGAAAAGACAATTCGGGTTTTATCCCAAACCATGACTTATATGGTGTCATTTCAACGGATCATGATGGAGCTCTTTTCAGTGTAAAAGCGGTAGTCACTAAAGCTTTAATCTTTAATATATAATGGCAGTTTTATAAATGACACCTTTGATCTTACCATGTCAAACAAGGTTTCATTACATATCTTGAACACTCCATACTCCTATGGTGTTTTGGGAAATGCAATGGAATGATTCCTCAAATCTTAGGTGTTTTGCTAAACTTGTAACTCAAACATCTTTCTTTATGATCGAATCATAAACTCTTTATTTTCTTGTTACAATGATTTTCAACTTCATCTTGAAAGTCTTTGAACAACTTTCAAATGTTTTCATACTTCCTCCTTATTAAGTAAATATACAGATATATTCACTCAAATTTTCGGAGAAAGCATATGAAGCAAAAAGATCCATCGCATATGGCTACACATAATGGACTATGCACATCAGCATGCACAATTTCCAATAAGCTAGTCATCCGTTCCTCTCTGGCCCATGGACGGAGTTTCAATTATCTCGAGGAAAGTCTCACATGCGTCAATTAACCAAAATCAAAAGACTCCAAAATTCCATCAACATGGAGTTTCTTCATGTTTTCTTTCAAATATAATGTAAACAGCGATGTCACTTCATAAGTGATCTTTCAATCATTTGTCTTGCGACATTTTAACAATAGTGTTTATGGATGTGATTTCTCCCACCAGACTTGTAAAAGTTCATCCATCCTTTATGGAATACGGTAATTATTTGAACAACCATTGTTCTCGTAATACCGGAACAAAATAACAATTATTAAAACAAATCTTGAAGGCTAGGTTTGATGTCAACGAAAAACACAATAATAATTTATTTGTTTTCGATGAACATCATCACTCATTCTCTTGCTAGTTACTTTAGGCCATTATAGTTCATGAATTGTGTTGTCCTGTATGACACTTCATACCAACCAATTCGGTATCCAATACCGGAGAACCACATTGTTTAACAAGCAAGGAATACAACCATAACATGTAGATCTTCTATATGCCTAAGTTGGACATCTCCAACCTTTTATTTTCTGCCAAATATTTTATAGATTCTCTTTCATCAATTCCTTTTCTTTTAAAAAAATCTATCAACATCAATAGTGGTGTCATCAACATGACACGTGGTACAAAGCGTATATAGTCAACTACTAATACCTTTGGACTTGCACTTTGAGGTGGATCACCATCATCAAATGTTTGGTGTTCTTTCAAAATCCATTCTTTAGCAATCTTTTAGTGTAGTAAACATTTTACTTACATCTTCTATTCATCCTTATAATGACAACTTTCATGATCAAGCTACTATAGCTTATCAAGGTGAATTGCGAGTATAATGTTTCTTTTTCAAAACCTTTTGGAGGATTAGGACGACTAGCGTCTCCAACCTTCACAAATTCCCATCAAATATGAGGACGTATAATCTATCATGTTGTAACCAACACATTGTTTTAGATATCGCAATACCTTTCACATATGATGGTTTCTGAAACATTGCTTTCAGCTCTTAGATAAACTTGATATTAAAAACAATCTTTTGAGTATCAAGAATCATGGAGGCAAACATGATACATTAGATACTAACATTGGAATTCTTACCCTTGATTTAATACTACTTATTAAATTTCATGGAGTAAATGGAGTTTGCTGAAAGTTTGCAATAGGACTTATAAATTTTAAATTGACACTCAAAACAATACGATACCAGTTCGTAAAGTAAATATCCAGAATTTCTATAGTTCCACTATCTCAACTATAACTAAGCGTAAGGTGGTGAATGGATGCCAATGACTACAACAAACTATGAAAATTCACTTTGATTGTGTTTATGATAAATTGAGTTCGACTAATCCAATTTACAAATGAACTCCCACTCAAAACAACATCCCTCGAGTTGTTTTAGTGATTACACGAACCAAATCCACTACACCAAGTCCGATCATCACGTGACATGATGTAGCTTTAAAGGCGAACAATCAACATGTTCATCATATCATCCATATGACTCATGGTTTACCTTTCGGTATTCTATGTTCCGAGACCATGTCTGTACATGCTAGGCTCGTCAAGGTTAACCTTAGTTTCCGCATGTGCAAATCTGGCTTGCACCCGTTGTATGCACACGTAGAGTCTATCACACCCGATCATCACGAGATGCTTCGAAACGACGAGTCTTAGCAACGGTGCCAACTAAGGACGAACACTTTGTTACTTGATATTTTGTGAGAGGGATCATCCTATAATGCTACCGTCGCGATCTAAGCAATACAAGATGCATAAAGTATTAACATCACATGCAATTCATAATATGTGATATGATATGGCCTTTCTTCTTGTGCCTTTGATCCCCATCTCCAAAGCATGGAAAAGATCTCCATCATCACCAGCGTGGCGTCAAGGTCCGTGGCGCCGCTTCATGGTTGTCCATCACCACCAACAAGTATTACAACTACTTGGAATAAAGCTATTACATGATGAATAGACACGCAGGTCTTAAACAAAATTTAAAGACAACCATTAGGCTCCTGCCGGTTGCCATATTACAATAAGGATCATTGCATACATCAAATATAATAACAATAACATAATGGCCATATCACATCACAAAACCCCTGCAAAAACGAGTTAGACGCCTCTAATTTTCTTTGCAAGTTTTACGTGGTTTGGGGCTTTTGAATAAGAATGGATCTTACCTACGAACATGAACCACAACGTTGATACAAGTGCTATCAAGTGCAAAGTATAAATTGGATCTATACTATGGTGGGAGAGACAGACACCCGCAAAGCCACTTGTGCAAAGCAAGTTACACGTCAAGGGTGGAGCAAGTCTCATGTGCGATGACATGTAAGGTTAGCCCGAGCCGCTTCATCCCACCATGCCGCAAGATGCAAAGTACACAAAGCAAAAGACGACACGAGCACCAACGCCCACAACACCATTGTGTTCTACTCGTGCAACAGATCTACGCATAGATACGACTCTGATACCACTGATGGGTTCGTAGCATGGAAAACAAAAAATTTCTGCCGCAAGAACGAACAAAACCCAGATCTAATCTAGATAAAAGCCAAGATCTAATCTATTAGACATGTGCAACGAGATAGATAGGAACTAACCCTTGTAGATCTGAAAGCGTTAACGAGATTAGATCTCGTGGTTGATGTAGTCGATCACTTGCCGATCTCAAGATCGTGTGGACGATCCTTCCGGCGTCGCGTTCCAGCAGCGCTTCCGCAGTCGGTCAAGTGGATGATCCTTTCGGCGCCGCGTTTCGGCAGCACTTCCGCAGTCGGTCACACGTGCGGAGTCAAAGCAGACCTTCCTCTCCCCGTTCCAGCGAGCAGCGGAGGTAGTAGATCTTATCCACGGAATCCCAGCAGCACGACGGCGTGGTGGTGGTGGTGGAGTAGAGAATTCTGCAGGGCTTCACCTATGCCTGTGCAGAAGAAAGGTGGAGGAGAGAGGCGGTAGAGATTGGGAGTTGTCTAAGAGGGCTAGGAGGGGGCGCCCCTGCCCTTCTATTTAAGGGGGGAAGGGTGCGCCTGGGGAGGGGGAGTCCTTGTAGGACTCCCCTCCTATGGCCGGCGGTGGGAAGGGGGGAGGAGTCCTCCTCCCCCACGAATCCGTGTCTTGCCCCACTAGGTTTCCTTTGACCCTTTCTTGGTTTTCAAGCAAACTCCAAGAAATTCTCTAGAACCTTCCAGAACATGCCGAAACCTTCTAGAATCTTCATACAAACACTCCGAAACATTTCCTAACTTAGAAAATGATCCCGAATATATGAATCTTATTCTCCGGACCATTCCGGATCTCCTCGTGATGTCCCGAATCCAATCCGAGACTCCGAACAACATTCGGTCTCCAACGCATATTCCATATCTACTTAAAACAACTTCGAACCTTAAGTGTGTCACCCTACGGTTCGTGAATATGCAGACATGACAGAGACACATCTCCTATCAATAACCATCAGCGGGACCTGGAGATCCATAATGGCTCCCACATACTCAACGATGACTTTGTGGTCGATAGAACCATTAACATACGAAACTAATTCCCTTTGTCTCGCGATACTATACTTATCCGAGGTTTGATCGTCGGTATCTCCATACCTAGTTCTACCTTGTTACTGATAAGTACTCATTACTCGTTCCGTGATATGTCATCCCTTGTGACCTAGTCACATGCTTGCAAGCTAACTAGATGACATTCCACCGAGAGGGCCCAGAGCATATCTATCCATCATATGGATGGACAAATCCCAATCTTGGTTCATGCGCTTCAACACATACTTTCAAAATACCCAATGACACCTTTATGACCACCCAGTTACGAAGCGGTTTTTGATGTCATCAAAGAATCCATCCGGTGATGGTGATTAACATAACCTCATGGTCGAAGGATTAGGTTACTATGCATTTGAAAGCTTATAGCAATACGAACTTAATGACTTGATCTTTATGCTACGCTTACTATGGGTGTGTGTCCATTACATCATTCTCCTAATGATATTACCTTGTTATTAATCACATCCAATGTCCATGATCAGGAAACCATGATCATCAATTAATCAACAAGCTAGTTCAACAAGAGGCTTACTAGGGACTCTTTTATGTTTACAAAACACACATGTATTAGTGTTTCCTAATAATACAATTATAGCATGGCATGTAAACATTTATCATAAACATAAAGATATAATAATAACAACTTTATTATTGCCTCTTGGGCATATCTCCAACAATATTTCCCACACTTTTGGGGTTCCAGGGCGCATCTGGTACATGTTTGGGAGTTAAGACCAAACACACGTCGTTTTCACGATTAGGGCCGTTTTCATGAGCTATTGCCCATAATTTTGAGGTTCTAGGAGATTTACAATGACCGTAAGAACTGATACATGTGTGAGTGTTATGACCAAAATCTCGTCTTTTCGCGTTTAATGGCTGTTTTCATACGCTATTGCCCATAGTTTGGGGGTTCCATGGCGATTTAAAACGGCCATTAAACCTGATACATGTTTGAGAAATATGAACAAAAACTCGTCCTTGTCGTGCTTTGTGGCCATTTTCATGGGCTGTTGCCCTTAGTTTTGTGGTTTTAGGGCAATTTACAATGATAGTGAGACCCAATAAATGTTTGAGAAATATGACCAAAAACTCGTCGTTTTTGCGTTTTATGCCCATTTTCATGACCTATTGCCAACACATTTAGGGCCGTTTTCATGAGCTATCACGCTTAGTTTTGGGGTTTTATGACGATTTACAACAACCATGAGAACCGATACATGTTTGACTATTATGACCACAATCTCGTATTTTTCGTGTTAATGGCCGTTTTCATGAGCTATTGCCCACATTTTTGTAGTTCTAGGGAGATTTAGAATGACCATAAGACCCGATGCATGTTTGATAGATATGACAAAAAAACTCATCCTTGTCGCGCTTTATGGCCATTTTCATGTGTTATTGCCCATAGTTTCGGAGTTTTAGGGCGATTTACACCGATAGTGAAACCTGATTTACAACGGCCATAAGACATGATACATGTTTGAGAGATATGACAAAAAACTCATCCTTGTCGCGCTTTATGGCCATTTTCATGAGTTATTGCCCACTGTTTTGGGGTTCCAGGGCGATTTACAACTACCGTCAGACCCGATACATATTTGAAAGATATGAACAAAAACTCGTTGTTTTCGAGTGTTATGGCCAATTTCATGAGATATTTCCCACACTCTTGGGGTTCCAGGGCACACCTAGAACATGTTTGGGAGTTAAGGCCAAAAAAATCGCCGTTTTTACATTTAGGGCTGTTTTCATGAGCTATCGCCCTTAGTTTTGGGGTTTCTTGACGATTTACAACAACCATGAGAACCGATAAATGTTTGAGTGTTATGACCAAAACTTGCCATTTTCGTGTTTATGGTCGTTTTCATGAGCTATTGCCCATAGTTTTGTGGTTCCAGGAAGAATTACAATGACCATAAGACCCGATACAAGTTTGATAGATATGGAAAAAACTCGTCCTTATTGTGCTTTATGGCCATTTTCATGTGTTATTTCCTACACTTTCGGGGTTTTAGGGCGATTTACACCGATAGTGAAACCTGATAGATGTTTGAGATCTATGACCAAAAATTCATCGTTTTCGTGTTTTATGACTGTTTTCATGAGTTATTGCCCAAACTTTTGGGGTTCTAGGGCGATTTACAACATCCATAAGACCCGATACATGTTAGAGCGATATGAAAAAACTCGTTGTTTTCATGTTTTATTGTCGTTTTCATGAGCTATTGCCCACACTTTTGGGGTTCCGGGGCGATTTACATCGGCCATAAGACCCGATACATGTTTGAGAGATATGACCAAAAACTCATCCTAGTCGCGCTTTATGGCCGTTTGCATGAGTTATTGCCCACAGTTTTTGGGTTCGAGGGCGATTTACAACTACCGTCAGACGCGATACATATTTGAAAGATATGAACAAAAACTCGTTGTTTTCGAGTGTTATGGCCAATTTCATGAGATATTGGCCCACACTCTTGGGGTTCCAGGACACACCTGGAACATGTTTCGAAGTTAAGACCAAAATATCACCGTTTTTACATTTAGGGCTGTTTTCATGAGCTTTCGCCCTTAGTTTTGCGGTTTTATGACGATTTACAACAATCATGAGAACCGATAAATGTTTGAGTGTTATGACCAAAAACTCGTCATTTTCGTGTTTATGGTCGTTTTCATGAGCTATTGCCCATAGTTTTGTGGTTCCAGGAAGAATTACAATGACCATAAGACCCGATACAAGTTTGATAGATATGAAAAAACTCGTCGTTATTGTGCTTTATGGCCATTTTCATGTGTTATTACCTACATTTTTGGGGTTTTAGGGCGATTTACTCCATAGTGAAACCCGATAGATGTTTGAGATCTATGACCAAAAATTCATCGTTTTCGTGTTTTATGACTGTTTTCATGAGCTATTGCCCAAACTTTTGGGGTTCCAGGGCGATTTACAACATCCGTAAGACCCGATACATGTTAGAGCGATATGAAAAAAACGCGTCGTTTTCGTGTTTTATGGCCGTTTTCATGAGCTATTGCCCACACTTTTGGGGTTCCGGGGTGATTTACATCGGCCGTAAGACCCGATACATGTTTGAGAGATATGACCAAAAACTCGTCATTGTCGCGCTTTATGGCCGTTTTGATGAGCTATTGCTCACGGTTTTGGGGTTCTAGGGCGATTTACAAAAACTGTTTGTTTTCGAGTGTTATGGCCTATTTCATGAGATATTGCCCACAGTTTTAGGGATCCAGGGCGCATCTGGTACATGTGTGGGAGTTAAGACCAAACACTCGTCGTTTTCACAAATAGGGCCGTTTTCATGAGCTATTTCCCACATGTTTTGAGGTTCCAGGAGATATACAATGACCATGAGAACCGATACATGTGTGAGTGTTATGACCAAAAACCTGTCTTTTTCGCGTTTAATGGCTGTTTTCATGAGCTATTGCCCATAGTTTTGGGGTTCCATGGCGATTTACAACGGCCATTAGACCCGATACATGTTTGAGAAATATGACCAAAAACTCGTCCTTGTCGCGCTTTGTGGCCATTTTCATGGGCTATTTCCCTCAGTTTTGTGGTTTTAGTGCAATTTATAACGATGGTGAGACCCGATAGATGTTTGAGATATACGACCAAAAACTCATCGTTTTTGCGTTTTATGCCCATTTTCATGTGCTATTGCCCACCCTTTGGGCCTCCAGGCGATTTACAATATTCGTAAGTTTCGATGCATGTTTGAGTGATATGACCAAACCTCGTCGTTTTCGTGTTTTTGGCCGTTTTCATGAGCTATTCCCACACTTTTGGGGGTCTAGGGTGCACCTAGAACATGTTTGGGAGTTAAGACCAAAAAATCATAGTTTTCACATTTAGGGCTATTTTCATGAGGTATCGCCCTTAGTTTTGGGGTTTTATGACGATATACAATGACCGTGAGAACCGATACATGTTTGAGAGATATGACCAAAAACTCGTCATTTTCGCACTTTGTGGCCATTTTCATGAGCTATTGCCCACAATTTTGGGGTTTTAGGGCGATTTACAACTACCATAAGACCCGATACATGTTTAAGAGACATCTCTCTTATTAATACCGCCTCGAGCGGGAAACAGCACGGGAGCTATCGCTCTATCACCAGCGCTGCATCAGGACCCGCCTGAACTCCAACGTCCAGGGCCGCATCCTGAACTTCAACGACGAAAGCGACCCCGCACGCGCCACCGAGCGCGACTACTGCGAGAACGCGCCGCCAGGCGGAAGCAACCCCGCGAGACCACCACCTGGCAAACCGGCAACCGGAGCCCCTCCACCACCCATGGGCCATGCGCCCCCGCCGGACCAACCGCGGATCATCATCTCGCCTCAAGCCCGCGACGTCAACGGGCTACCATTATACTCCACCCCGATGGACAACGTCGTCGCGGCCGACACCGCGATCGCCAACCTCGACGTTCAAGGCGACGCACACTACATATCCAGTACGCCAAGGGCCTACTCGTCAGGGCCGTCGAGCAACAAGCTGTGGGAGTCGACCCGCGGGGGTGGATGTACTCCCACTCATCAGCAAGCAGGGCGCCATCAAGCGGCCACCCCACAGTGGCCAACGCATTAATTTGCCCACCACCACAGCCCCTAGCGAACTAACCACGGGCCGCCAATCCCGCTTTGTCCACCAATGAGCTGCGACCGGCGAATAACACGGTCGCCGCCAATGGGCAACCCCTCGACGTCCGGACGAACATCATCAACAACCAGGCATGGTGGTCGTGCCACCCCAACGACCTGAGGCACACCCTTACCAACCGCAGCGACCCGGAACCAAGAGGCTCGCTCAGTCGAGTCGGGCCGCAATGCTTCGGGCCAATGATCCACGGGGAAAAATACCCCACCAACTTCAAGGCCCCCAAGGAGATCGAAAAATACGACCCGACGTACGATCCCGCTGTCTGGCTAGACACATACCTCATTGCAATGGGAATCGTAGGCCACACCGACCTGCTCGCCCTAGCTACCTCCCCCTGATGATGGAGGGTGCGACCCGGAAATGGATCAACACGCTCCCCGCTGACAGCATCGATTCCTGGGAAGAAATGCGGGACGCCTTCGTCAGGCACTTCGAGGGTTCCTACACTCGTGCCACCCCCACAGAGGATCTAGAGCGATGCATCCAGGGACAACGCGAGTCGACTCGCCGTTGGTTCCAAACATGGCAACAACTGTGGATCAACGCCTCTGGCATCCACCTAGACACGACAATACATTGCTTCAAGAACGCGTGCCGGTATGAACCCCTGGTCACTAAGATCAAAAGGGTCTACTGGACGCTCGACAACATCGCCGACTTCCTCGAGATCGCCAAGCGCTACGCGGAGGAGGACCCCAACCAAGACTCCGACGACGAGTCAGGAGGAAGACGCAGCACAAGCATCCATGACAGCAGGCGCCTACGCGACATGCGCTACAGCAACACCCGCATCACTGGCAAGCGCCCACGGACAGGCAAGTCGACTTCGTCGCCAACATCATCTACGGCCAGCGCGACTCCAAGAACTACCGCCGCGACGGAGGAAACTACCACGACAGCGGAAACTACCACTCCAACAACACAGCATGGCCGAAATTCGACCCTGCTGCCCTGCTCAATCAGCCCTGCATCTACTATAGCAGGGAGGGAAAACCCGCCACCCACACCACCGCTGATTGCCACTCTCTCAAAGAGATTGAGAAGGCGAGACGAGCAAGGGAGGACCCCAATAACATCCCACCTCGGGACAACGGGAACGGTGGCGGCTTCGGCACCGCCGTTGGCTCGCTACACACCTTCATCGGACTCGGCACCAAGCGCGAGAAGAAGGTGCTCGCCCGTGCGGTCACCGTCAACGCGGTGACACAAGTCGACATCCCTCGCTTCCTCGACTGGTCCGAGCAGAGCATCACCTAGAGTCGCCAGGACCATGCGCCAAGAATCGAATACCCAGGGCGAGTCGCCCTGGTAGTCAGGCCCAAGGTGGCCGACTACTGGCTGCCCAAGACACTAATGTACGGTGGGAGCTCTATCAACATCCTGTACCTGGACACGTTCAAGAGGCTACAACTCCCAGAAATAGCCATTAAGCCAACTCTAACTACCTTCCACGGTATCTTCCCTGGTCGGAAGGCGTACCCGATCGGGAAAGTGATGCTGCCAGTCAACTTCGGCACTCCGGCAAACTACCGCACGGAGAGGATCATGTTCGAGCTGGTGAACTTCCACAGCCCCTACCACTGCGTCCTGGGTCGCCAAGCATTCGCAAAGTTCATGGCGACCCCGCACTACGCCTACAACATGATGAAGCTCCCCGGGCCAAGCGGCATCATCACCATCCACGGCGACCCCGACATGGCCATGGAGTGCGAGGACAAAGGCGCGGAGCTCACCGACGCCGTCATCGCCGCAAAAACCGACCACGCAGAGGAGCTCGCGAAATACATGGGCAACATCAACAAGGAAGACCCCACCATCCTGAAGAAACCAACCACCGCGAACTCCACGTTCGAGGCGACCACGCACACCCACACCGTCGAGCTCGTCCCAGGCGACTCCAGCCAGATGGTCACCATCGGGGCACACATGAGCCCCGCATAGGAAAGCGCGCTCATCGGGTTCCTCCTTAAGAACCGCGACATATTCACATGGAAGACATCTGACATGCCAGGTGTCCCGAGGGAACTCGCTGAGCACAAACTCAACGCCGACCCTAAAGTGTGACCAGTAAAGCAGTCGATACGGCCCTTCAATGAAGAGCGCCGTCGATCAATCACCGAAGAGGTTCAGCGCCTGCTAGCCGCAGGCTTCATCCGACCAATCAAATACTCCAAGTGGCTGGCAAACCCAGTCCTGGTTCTAAAAAAGAACAACACATGGAGAATGCGTATCGACTACAACAACCTCAACAGCGCCTGCCCGAAGGAGGAGTTCGTCCGACCGTGCATCGATCAGATCATCGACTCGACCGCGAGATCGGAGTCGCTGTGCTTCCTTGACGCTTACTTTGGTTATAACCAGATCAAGATGGCGGTCGAGGACGAGGAGAAGAGGGTGTTCATTACGGCATTCGGCGCCTTCTGCTACACGGCCATGACGTTTGGCCTCAAGAACGCATGCGCCACATACCAGAGATGCATGCAGGAGTGCCTAGCGAGCCAAATTGGCCGCAACATTCACGTTTACATCGACGACGTGGTGGTAAAATCCACCTGCCAGGACGACCTGCTCGCCGACCTAGCCGAAACCTTCGCAAACCTGCGGAGGTACAACATCAAGCTGAACCCCAGGAAATGCACCTTCAGCATCCCCTCCGGACAGCTCCTAGGATATGTAGTCTCCAAGCGAGGCATCGAAGCCAACCCCACCAAGATTGACACCATCGCGTGTCTCGGGAAACCCGAGTGCCTGCCCGACATCCAAAAGCTGGCAGGACGAGTCGTGGCCTTCAGTCGCTTCATCCCCCGACTAGGCGAGAAGGCAATGCCCCTCTACCCCCTGATGCATAAGAACCCCACGTTCCAATGGGACACGGAGGCCGACGACACACTCAAAGCTCTCAAAGAAGTGCTACTCGCGGCCCCACTACTCACTGCTCCACTTGACAAAGAGCCAATGCTCCTCTACGTCGCGGCCTCTACTCGACTCGTCAGGGCCATGATGGTCATCGAACGACCTGAAGAGGGCAAGGAGCGCCTCATATAGCGCCCTGTCTACTACATCAGCAAAGTCCTGACGGAGTCATGACAGCGCTATCTGCAATACCAAAAACTGGTGTACGCGGTATTCCGAGCACAACGGCGACTCCCACACTACTTCTAGGAGCACCCAATCACGGTGGTCTCCTCCGGGGCTCTGCAAGACATCATACGCAATCGCGAGGCGACCAGGCGAGTCTTTAAGTGGGCCGTCAAATCGGCATCCACAACATCAAATACGAGCCCCGCAAAGCGATCAAGTCACAAGCCCTGGCTGATTTCATCGCAGATAGGGAAGAAGCACAACAGCCAGAGAAGCTCCCGTACCTCCACTACTGGTCGCTCCATTTTGACGGCTCCAAGAATGCCAACGTTGCAGGGGCTGGGGTTATACTGACCTCTCCCAAAGGAGAAATGCTTCGTTACGTGCTCCACCTTAACTCCAAGCCCTACACCAACAACATGGCAGAATACGAGGCCCTCCTTCACGGCATAAGAGCTTCCAAGGAGATGAACGGCAACCGCCTACGATGTTATGGCGACTCCGACCTAGTCGCCGGCAAAGTCACCGGGACGTGCGACGCCGTCTCCCAAACAATGATCGCGTACCGCCAAGCTGTCGACGAGTTGGGAGGACACTTCGATGGCTACTCTGTCGAGTGGATCGACAGACGCAAAAACGAGGAGGCAGATGCCCTTTCCCCATCGGATCGACCCGCTGAGCGCCACCAGTAGGCGTCTTCCTCGACATCATCCACAAACCGTCGGTCAGCCCAGCAAAAGAGATCGACATTGGGATACCACTTCAACCAGAACCGGCCTTAGTCGCCATGGTTGTGGAACCTAGCGACTGGACAGCACCATACGTCGCCTTCTTGGAGCACAATATCCTACCGAGCAATGAGACAGAGGCGTGAATGATCGTGCGCCGCTGCAAATCCTTCGTCATCATCAACCACGAGCTCCACAGACACAGCACGACCAGCATGTTCCAGTGCTGCGTACAGCCGGAAGAAGGCCACAAGATCCTCCAGGACATTCACGCTGGTGACTGCGGCCATCACGCCGACGCCAAGTCGCTAGTTGCCAAGGCCATGCGACACGGTTTCTACTGGCTCACCGCACACACCGACACCACCAACATCGTCCAACGATGTGTTGGGTGCCAGAAATACATCCACCAGACGCACCTCCCTGGCTCGGCACTCAAGATCATCCCCATCACGTTGCCATTCGCTATATGGGGCATGGACATGGTAGGTCCGTTCAAGAAGGCCCCGTCTGGCTTCACTCACCTTCGGGTCGCAGTCGACATGTTCACCAAATGGGTCGAGGCCAAGCCAATAAAAAAGTGTGACGGCAAGATGGCCACCAAGTTCTTACGCGAGCTCATCTACCGGTACGGCTACCCGCACAACATCATAACAGACAACGGCACCAACTTCGACAAGGGGGCCATGGCGGAATATTGTGAAGAACATGGCATACGACTCGACCTCGCATCAGTCGCCCACCCGGAGTAAAATGGCCTAGCAGAACACGCCAACCAGAGCGTCCTCCACGGGCTCAATCCGCGACTCCAGGTGCCCCTCGAGTGCACCCCAGGATGCTGGGTCGACGAGCTCCCTTCTGTGATATGGGGGATCCGCACCTCCATGAATCGCTCCACCGGGTTCACGCCCTTCTTCATGGTGTATGGCTCCGAGGCCGTAATGCCAACTGATCTGGAACATGACTCAGCTCGAGTCGCCAATTACGTCGAGGCGACCAACGAGATTGCCCTCCAACACAACATCGATCAACTCGATGAAGCACGTGACCTGGGTCGCTCCCGCACCACCATATACCAGCAAGGACTCCGTCGCTACCACAGCCGATGAGTGCGAAGTCGCACCTTCCAGGAAGGCGACCTGGTCCTACGACTGGTACAAGACAAAAAAGGCATGCACAAACTCTCCCCCCATGGGAGGGGCCATTCGCCATAGGCCGAGTCCTTGGCAATGACGCCTACTATCTCATCGACATACAGGGTGACGGCTAGCTCGAGGTCGGGAGGCCATGGAATATAAACCTCCTCAGAAAGTTCTATACTTAGAACCTCACATTGTACTCCGCTCTCATATATAATGACATTCATTCGGATAGGACAAATTGTGTCCACTCGCCATATTCTTGTGCCACTCGCACTCATACATATTAGCAATACGCTACTTACGGAAGTCAACCTCTAGTAGAGCGACCGACACGGCTAAGTAGTGCGTCACAAGGTCACCAGAAATATTCGGGCCTTGGGTCATCCACGAAAACGCCAACCCAGAGCCGCCATTGGGGTCGCCTAGCCCGACTGGCCCACCGGGCCAAGACAACCGGTACACGCTTCTCACAGCGACCTATCCCTCCCATCCTCGTTCAAAGCAACTCGAACGGTTAAGTACCACGCACGGGGACTCCGCAAAAACAGGAACCACCACGCGGCTCGGGAACTCACCAAGTAAGAGAGCTGCCTTGGACTCGCCAAGCGACTGGCTCTCCGGGCCAGGGGAGGAGACGCGTTACAAACAACGCATGCACAACCTACAATAGGAACATGATCAATATGGTCGAGCACCACGCTCGGGGACTCGCCTACAAATCAGTCCTACTCGCGCTCTGGGACTCGCTACTCAGAGGACGCGAGAGATAAAACACTGCACAACCAAAACAATACACAAAAGCATACAATCGAGTTATACCCCATTAAAGAGCGGACGCGCTCGGGGACTCTCTCAACCAAAAACAAACACATCACACAATCCTAGTCGCAATACAAGTCGATTGATTCCCCTTGGCATACATTGCAAAATACATTACAGCATTCGCCATTTGGCATACATCACAAATTGCACAATTACATTGTTTATTCCACATGCCCTGATGAAGAAGTAGCACCACCCCGCTTGACACGAACAAAAGGCTGCCATGGGTTCGTCAGGTACGTTGTCAGCAACTTCAACAACGACGACCAGAATGGCTGCTCCGACTTCATATCGCGATGCTCCGGCTCGGGGTCACCAGGCGCCAACACCGTCTCCTGGTACGTCAGCAGATCCCCCATAGCCAAGACCCAATCGGCGTAAGGGGCGGCCTTCGTGGTCAACTTCAGCACCTTTGACATCTCCACCGTGTCGGTCGCCAACGGGTAGCCACTCGTCACGTCGTCAAGGTCGAAGTCGTCGGGGAAGTGGGCGAGACCTAAGCTCAACACGGTGGTGGCCCCATCCCTAAACGCTAAGCGCTGCATGCAGTCCACCACGGCAGGCACCTCCTCCAGATAGCGCCACACCTCCGTAAGCCCCCCAGGAATAACTTCGGTGGGAGACATGCCTTGAAGAACCGCTTGGATGTACAACGCCGAAGCCGTGGCCGCGTTCACCACGGCAGTCACGCACTGCGAAGCATTGTCGGTCTGTACCACCGAATCGCTTTGGCCTATCACAACTGCAAAATTAGGCGTCAGTGAAATTATTTAACTCCCCAATCAGGGACTCGACAAACGGGTCAGGCAAAGACGAAGACTCACCAAGGAGTTTGCGGCAGTTCTCCGTGACATGCTTCTCCAAGGCGGTTTCTCGTTGTGCAGCCCCATGATGATGGAATCTGCGGCTTTGCGCTCTTCCTCAGCCGCAACAACGGCAGCCTTGGCTCTCTCCTCCGAAGAAACTGAGGCCGCTTTCGCCTCCTCCAAGTCTTGGACCAGGGAGGCTATTCGCCCATTCACCAAGCCCATCGACTGAAGCATACCCTTCACGGGCCATGGAAATCACAGCCGGGAAACCATCTAAAGGAGAAGCCATAAGCATGCTACACACCACTAGTTCACACCTGACAGAGGAAAAGAAAGAAACAGAGATTCTCACCAATAGTTTCCTGAAGCCGCTGGTTCGCCTGTTTTGCTTTGCACAGATCACGCTCTAAGCGCTCCCTCGCGGCCAGCCGATCGGACGACTCCCTTTGCAATACTTGCAAACAAACAGCACATCATAGCATTTGAAAAAACAAAAACCGAGTTCCCAGCCACCGAAATTCAGCGACCAGGAACTCGGGGACTGGAGAGGAGAAAGAAGCTCAATTCCTAGCCGCCGAAATTCAGCGACTAGGAATTCGGGGACTGGAGAGGAGAAAGAAGTTCAGTTCCTAGCCGCTGAAATTCAGTGACTAGGAACTCGGGGACTGGACATACCTGAATAGCGGCGACGAGCATCCTGTAAAGTTTCCCGGCGTCGGTCGACGGGATCGTGAAGGAAGTGCGCCCACGACGCGACCCAATTTCCGCATCCACGATCTTTGGACTCTGCGGAGACTAGGTGTCCGCCACGCCTGGAAACCCTCTAGCCATGAAGCGCGGGAACGTCCCCGATGCTCTAGCGGGGGCACTGGTTGTCGAGGCCGGCGCTTCCGCCACGGATGCAGCCAAGACTGGTTCCGATCGCGACGCCACCACTTCTTCGGCGAGTGACGCAACATCGGGCTCTACGGCGCCGTCCTTGGCTGCGATGTCTTCGGCGCCCCCCTTCTGCTTCTTCGTGCCCTCCGCGGTCGCCACATCTCCGGCGGCCTTTCTCTTCTTCGGGAGGTCGCCCTCTCCCGTGGGGGCGGCCGGTGGAATCTTAGCCACCGAAGGACGGCCAATCTTCTTGGCCACCGACCTGCACGAGTTCCGACAATCAATATAACGACAACACAAAAAGAGCAAGGAGAATCGGGATGAAGAACCAATACTCACTTAGCGAATGGGAGGACGCGAAGCCCGGTGCTGATGTGGGTAGACTTCTCCAACTCGGGACCCAGCTTGCGAGTGAGCCCCCTCTCAAAGACATCTGAAGCCCACGACACCGCGGGCTTCCTCGACGAAGAAGCCGCAGTCGCCGGGATCTCCGGCTCCGAAGACGCGGCCGCCCTTGACGGCTGCGGCGACTTAGACGACATCGCCTCAGCTGCTTCTTAGCTTGGAACCCCCGAGACCGTCGGCGCAATCGCCGCCAAGGGAACCTCTACCACTACCTCGGTGCCCTCGCCCTCGAACCCCTTTGTGAGGATCGCATCCTTTGGGGCCTTGTGCGAGACTTCGGGGGAACCTTCATCATCGGAGTCGTCATCCGATTCGAAAACCACCGCAGATCTGGACGGTAATGTTGGCCTCTTCGTTGGTGACTTGGGCTTGCGTGCGGGCTTCGATGACGTAACAGTACGCCGGGACGTGTGCTCCTGCGCGACCTCGTCGCCCCCGTCATTATCATCCACACTGCGGCTCGCCTCGAACTTGCGTTGTTTCTGCATACGGGTCTTGCAAGCCACAGGCGCTGGGGGAGGAATCTCCTCCTCCTCTGTGTCACTGTAGGAAGAGTCTCCCTCGGAGTCTTCCTCTAGTTCCTGGGGAACCTCTTCATCAAGTGGAGGGAGCCAACCCTCCAGCACCTGAAAAAGCTCAGAACCCCCACGAGTAAAACACCAAACGTGGCGACTGAGAACTGAGGTACGGACATAGCGACTGGGAAGAAAACTTACTGTGGGAGCTTAATTCTTCACAGGAGTGTACGGGGCGAGCCCGACCGCCACGCTGGTGAACTCTGCGTCTGTGATCTTTTTCAGGGCGGCCTTGTAGTCCTCAGCATCCCATAACTCCTTGCTGGTTCGGGAGGGGTCATTCTTCCTGCTGTATTCATACATCCAATGCGGCTGAGCCGCCAGCGGAACCAGGCTCCGCCCGAGCCAGCAGTTGTAGAGATTGATCGAAATCAACCCCTGGTCCTTTAGCTTCTGGATCTGGTCCATCATTTCTGCAATGGCCATCCGCTGGTCTTCGCGAAGCTTCTTCGGCGCCAACCGACAAGGCTTGCTCCTCTCGACGACGAACTTGGGTAGCGCCACCTCGCCGGAGGGAGTGGATTCTTTTACGTACAACCAGCTCTTCTTCCACTCGCTAGCGGCCTTCTTCGGCAGGAGGAGCTTGATGAAATTGGCTATCGGCTTCAATTGGAATGTGAAGCCACCTGCGGCCAACATCAAACCACCGGACCCCTCGCGCCCGATGCGGCCGTGGAAGAGCTCCAGCCAAAGCGGGAAATATGGTATGCAGCTGAGATAGCATTTGCAGAAGGCGACGAAGATCGCCAGCTGCTCGGTTCTGTGCGGACCGAGATCCGATGGCTTGATCGTGTAATACTTGCAGAAGCGGTGGAATAAGAGTGAAGTGGGGAATCCTAGACCCCTATCAAGATGGCTGGGGAAGCAGATGAATTGGCCGTGTTGCGGTTTCGGCTCGGTCTCGGAGGAGGGGGGAACCCGCGAGTTCCCCTTGTGGAGGACTCCGGCGTCCTCGAAGGACTTGAGCTGAGCCTTTGGGAGGCGCCATCAGGTTGGATTTGGAGTCGCACGGTGCGGAAAAGACGAGTCGGAAGGTTGAAGGCAGGGAGATTGGAGACAGGAAGAACGAATAAGGAAGAATGAAGAATGCGGAGAAGATCTACGAAGCTGAATCATCACTCCCCTTATATGGGAATGCCACCCGCCAAAATCGGGATAGCCATTACTCACGGTAATTGTGCCAAAGTTACCGTTGGAAATTCCAACGGATAGTTTGACCAGATTTGACGGTCCAACTCCTTCATTTCACTCGACTAGACGCCCACATTGGGCTCACCTACTCCGAACACCAAAGGGACGCCTGCGCCTGCATCAACGATGGCCTCGAGGACTACTGGTGGGGATATGCCGAAGGGGGTATGCCTAGCAGGACGTTCTGATTGGGCCAAAGGGCCTATGAGTGTGCCTAGAGGACGGCGACTGGACTACGACGGAAGGAGAAGCCCGACGACTAGAGACTGGAGGCCCAGAAGCGTAACAGAAGCCCAGTCGGATTAGGTCAAAACCTCCGAATCCTTATCTTGTTTGGTGGTAGTTTGTAAACCCTAGCGAGGTGCCTCATATGTAAACCTCCCTAGGGTATCCTAAGGACACACGTTCCATCATTCACCCCCTCACGCGACTCGCTGCTTAGACGCCGAGCTCGCCACCCTTGACACACATTCCATCATAATCCAATCTAGAAGGAGTAGGTCTTTACCATCCGGGGGGCCGAACTTGGATAAGCCCATGTGCACCCGCCCCCATCTCGCACCGCAGAGGGCCGCCAACTCTTCCTAACGAAACAATCAATCGCTGCCAGCGGCAGCGACTGCCGTGGCCATTTCTATGACATGAGCTATTGCCCAAACTTTTCGGGTTCCAGGGAAATTTACAACATCCTTATGACCTGATACATGTATGAGCGATATGAGAAAAAACTCGTCGTTTTCGTGTTTTGTGGCCGTTTTCATGAGCTATTGCCCATAGTTTTGGGGTTCCACGGTGATTTACAATGGCCATAAGACATGATACATGTTTGAGAGATGTGACCAAAATCTCATCCTTGTCGCGCTTTATGGCTGTTTTCATGAGTTATTTCCCACAGTTTTGGGGTTCCAGGGCGATTTACAACTACCGTCAGACCCAATACATGTTTGAAAGCTATGAACGAAAACTCGTTGTTTTCGAGTGTTATGGCCAATTTGATGAGACATTGCCCACACTCCTTGGGTTCCAGGGCACACTTGGGGCTGTTTTCACATTTAGGGCTGTTTTGATGAGCTATCAGCCTTAGTTTTGGGGTTCTATGACGATTTACAACGACCATGAGAACCGATAAATGTTTGTGTGTTATGACCAAAAACTCGTCATTTTCGTGTTTATGGTCGTTTTCATGAGCTATTGCCCATAGTTTTGTGGTTCCATGAAGAATTATGATGACCATAAGACCCGATACAAGTTTGATTTCTATGAAAAAACTCATCCTTATCGTGCTTTATGGCCATTTTCATGTGTTATTGCCCACAATTTCAGGGTTTTAGGGCGATTTACACCGATAGTGAAACCCGATAGATGTTTGAGATCTATGACCAAAAATTCGTCGTTTTCGTGTTTTATGACTGTTTTCATGAGCTATTGCCCAAACTTTTGGGGTTCCAGGGCGATTTACAACATCCGTAAGACCCGATACATGTTTGAGCGATATGACAAAAAACTCGCCGTTTTCAAGTTTTATGGCCATTTTCATGAGCTATTGCCCACACTTTTGGGGTTGGGGGCGATTTACATCGGCCGTAAGACCCGATACATGTTTGAGAGATATGACCAAAAACTCGTCCTTGTCGCGCTTTATGGATGTTTTCATGAGCTATTGCCCACAGTGTTTTGGGGTTCCAGGGTGATTTGCAACTACCATAAGACCCGATACATGTTTGAAAGATATGAATAAAAACTAGTTGTTTTCGAGTGTTATGGCCTATTTCATGAGATATTGCCCACACTTTTGGGGTTCCAGGGCGCATCTGGTACATGTTTGGGAGTTAAGACCAAACACTCGTCGTTTTCACAATTAGAGTCGTTTTCATGAGCTATTGCCCATAGTTTTGAGGTTCTGGGAGATTTACAATGACCGTGAGAACTGATATATGTGTGAGTGTTATGACCAAAAACTCGTCTTTTTCATGTTTAATGGTTGTTTTCATGAGCTATTGCCCATAGTTTTGGTGTTCCATGGCGATTTACAACGGCCATTAGACCCGATGCATGTTTGAGAAATATGACCAAAAATTCGTCCTTGTCGCACTTTGTGGCCATTTTCATGGGCTATTGCCCTCAGTTTTGTGGTTTTTGGTTAATTTACAACGATAGTGAGACCTAATAAATGTTTGATAGATATGACCAAAAACTCGTCATTTTCGCACTTTATGGCAATTTTCATGAGCAATTGCCCAGAGTTTTGGGGTTTAGGGCGATTTAAAACTACCGTAAGACCCGATAAATGTTTGAAAGATATAAACAAAAACTCATTGTTTTCGAGTGTTATGGCCAATTTCATGAGATATTGCCCATACTTTTGGGGTTCCAGGGCGCATCTAGTACATGTTTGGGAGTTAAGACCAAACACTCGTCGTTTTCACATTTAGGGCCATTTTCATGAGCTATCGCCCTTAGTTTTGGGGTTTTATGACGATTTACAACAACCATGAGAACCGATACATGTTTGAGTGTTATGACCAAAAACTCGTCATTTTCGTGTTTATGGCCGTTTTCATGAGCTATTGCCCACATTTATGTTGTTCCAGGGAGACTTAGAATAACCATAAGACCCGATACATGTTTGATAAATTTGACAAAAAAACTCGTCCTTGTCGCGCTTTATGGCCATTTTCATGTGTTATTGCCCATATTTTCGGGGTTTTACGGCGATTTACACAGATAGTGAAACCTGATAGATGTTTGAGATATGACCATAAAGTCATCATTTTCGTGTTTTATGACTATTTTCATGGGCTATTGCCCATACTTTTGGGGTTCCATGGCAATTTACAACATCCTTATGACCCGGTACATGTATGAGCGATATGAGAAAAAACTGGTCGTTTTCGTGTTTTATGGCCATTTTCATGAGCTATTACCCACAGTTTTGGGGTTCCACGGCGATTTACAATGGCCACAAGACATGATACATGTTTGAGAGATATGACCAAAAACTCATCCTTGTCGCGCTTTATGGCCGTTTTCATGAGTTATTGCTCACAGTTTTGGGGTTCCAGGGCGATTTCCAACTACCGTTAGACCCAATATATGTTCGAAAGATATGAGCAAAAACTCATTGTTTTTGAGTGTTATGGCCAATTTCATGAGAAATTACCCACACTCTTGGGGTTGCAGGGCACACCTAGAACATGTTTGAGAGTTAAGACCAAAAAATCGTCGTTTTCACATTTAGGGCTGTTTTCATTAGCTATCGCCCTTAGTTTTGGGATTTTATGACGATTTACAACGACCGTGAGAACCGATAAATGTTTGAGTGTTATGACCAAAAACTCGTCATTTTCGTGTTTATGGTCCTTTTCATGAGCTATTGACCATAGTTTTGTGGTTCCAGGAAGAACTACAATGACCATAAGACCCGATACAAGTTTGATAGATATGAAAAAACTCGTCCTTATCGTGCTTTATGGCCATTTTCATGTGTTATTGCCCACAATTTCCGGGTTTTAGAGCGATTTACACCGATAGTGAAACCCGATAGATGTTTGAGATCTATGACCTAAAAGTCGTCGTTTTCGTGTTTTATGTCTGTTTTCATGAGCTATTGCCCAAACTTTTTGGATTCTAGGGCGATTTACAACATCCGTAAGACCCGATACATGTTTGAGCGATATGACAAAAAACTAGTCGTTTTCGTGTTTTATGTCCGTTTTCATGAGCTATTGCCCACACTTTTGGGGTTCCGGGGCGATTTACATCGGCCGTAAGACCCGATACATGTTTGAGAGATATGACCAAAAACTCGTCCTTGTCGCGCTTTATGGCCCTTTTCATGAGCTATTGCCCACAGTGTTTTGGGGTTCCAGGGCGATTTGCAACTACCGTAGGACCCGATACATGTTTGAAAGATATGAACAAAAACTCGTTGTTTTCGAGTGTTATGGCCTATTTTATGAGATATTGCCCACACTTTTGGGGTCCAGGGCGCATCAGGTACATGTTTGGGAGTTAAGACCAAACACTCGTCGTTTTCACAATTAGGGCCGTTTTCATGAGCTACTGCCCACAATTTGGAGGTTCCGGGAGATTTACAGTGACCGTGAGAATCGATACATGTGTGAGTGTTATGACCAAAACCTCGTCTTTTTCACGTTTAATGGCTGTTTTCATGAGCTATTGCCCATAGTTTTGGGGTTCCATAGCAATTTACAACAGCCATTAGACCCGATACATGTTTGAGAAATATGACCGAAAACTCGTCCTTGTCGCGCTTTGTGGCCATTTTCATGGGCTATTGCCCTCAGTTTTGTGGTTTTAGGGCAATTTACAACGATAGTGAGACCCAATAAATGTTTGAGAGATATGACCAAAAACCCGTCGTTTTTTGCGTTTGATGCCCGTTTTCATGAGCTATTGCCCACACATTTGGGCCTCCAGGCGATTTACAATATTCGTAAGTTCCGATACATGTTTGAGTGATATGACCAAACCTCATCGTTTTCGTGTTTATGGCTGTTTTCATGAGCTATTGCCCACACTTTTGGGGTTCCAGGGCGCACCTAGAACATGTTTGCGAGTTAAGACCAAAAAATCACCGTTTTCACATTTAGGGCTATTTTGATGAGCTGTCGCCCTTAGTTTGGGAGTTTTATGACGATTTACAACGACCGTGAGAACCGATACCTGTTTGAGAGATATGACCAAAAACTCATCATTTTCGCACTTTATGGCCATTTTCATGAGCTATTGCCCATAGTTTTGGGGTTCTAGGGCGATTTACAACTACCCTAAGACCCGATACATGTTTGAAGGATATGAACAAAAACTCGCTGTTTTCGAGTGTTATGGCCAATTTCATGAGATATTGCCCTCACTTTTGGGGTTCCAGGGCGCATCTAGTACATGTTTGGGAGTTAAGACCAAACACTCGTCGTTTTCACATTTAGGGCCATTTTCATGAGCTATCGCCCTTAGTTTTGGGGTTCTAGGGCGATTTACAACGGCCGTAAGACCCGATACATGTTTGAAAGATATGAACAAAAACTCGCTGTTTTCGAGTGTTATGGCCAATTTCATGAGATATTGCCCACACTTTTGGGGTTCCAAGGCGCATCTAGTACATGTTTGGGAGTTAAGACCAAACACTCGTCGTTTTCACATTTAGGGCCATTTTCATGAGCTATCGCCCTAAGTTTTGGGGTTTTATGATGATTTACAACAACCATGAGAACCGATACATGTTTGAGTGTTATGACCAAAAACTCATCATTTTCGTGTTTATGGCCGTTTTCATGAGCTATTGCCCACAGTTTTGTGGTTCTAGGGAGATTTAGAATGACCATAAGACCCGATACATGTTTGATAGATATGACAAAAAACTCGTCCTTGTCGCGCTTTATGGCAATTTTCATGTGTTATTGCCCATAGTTTCGGGGTTTTACGACGATTTACACTGATAGTGAAACCCGATAGATGTTTGAGATCTATGACCACAAATTCATCGTTTTCGTGTTTTATGACTATTTTCATGGGCTATTGCCCAAACTTTTGGGGTTCTAGGGCAATTAACAACATCCTTATCACCCGATACATGTTTGAGCGATATGAGAAAAAACTCGTCGTTTTCGTGTTTTATGGCCGTTTTCATGAGCTAACCCACAGTTTTGGGGTTCCACGCCGATTTACAACAGCCATAAGACATGATACATGTTTGAGAGATATGACCAAAAACTCATCGTTGTCACCCTTTATGGCCGTTTTCATGAGTTATTGCTCACAGTTTTGGGGTTCCAGGGCGATTTACAACTACCGTCAGACCCAATACATGTTCGAAAGATATGAACAAAAACTTGTTGTTTTCGAGTGTTATGGCCAATTTCATGAGATATTGCCCACACTCTTGGGGTTCCAGGGCACACCAAGAACATGTTTGAGAGTTAAGACCAAAAAATCGTCGTTTTCACATTTAGGGCCGTTTTCATGAGCTATCACCCTTAGTTTTGGGGTTTTATGATGATTTACAACGACCGTGAGAACCGATAAATGTTTGAGTGTTATTACCAAAAACTCGTCATTTTCGTGTTTAAGGTCGTTTTCATGCACTATTGCCCATAGTTTTGTGGTTCCAGGAAGAATTACAATGACCATAAGACCCGATACAAGTTTGATAGATATGAAAAAAAACTCGTCCTTATCGTGCTTTATGGCCATTTTCATGTGCTATTGCCCACAATTTCAGGGTTTTAGGGTGATTTACACCGATAGTGAAACCTGATAGATGTTTGAGATCTATGACCAAAAAGTCGTCGTTTTCGTGTTTTATGACTGTTTTCATGAGCTATTGCCCAAACTTTTGGTGTTCCAGGGCGATTTACAACATCCGAAAGACCCGATACATGATTGAGCGATATGACAAAAACTCGTCGTTTTCATGTTTAATGGCTGTTTTCGAGCTATTTCCCACACTTTTGGGGTTCCGGCGCGATTTACATCGGCCGTAAGACCTGATACATGTTTGAGAGATATGACCAAAAACTCGTCCTTGTCGCGCTTTATGGCCGTTTTCATGAGCTATTGCCCACAGTTTTGTGGTTCTAGGGCGATTTGCAACTCCCGTAAGACCAGATACATGTTTGAAAAATATGAACAAAAACTCGTTGTTTTCGAGTGTTTTGGCCAATTTTATGAGCTATTGTCCATAGTGTTTTAACCAAAAACTCGTATGTTTTACGGTTAATGGCCTTTTCATGAGCTCTTGCCCATAGTTTTGGGGTTCTAGGCGATTTAGAACGACCGTAAGACCCCATAGATGTTTGATAGATATGACAAAAAACTTGTCCTTGTCACGCTTTATGGACGTTTCCATGTGTTATTGCCCTCAGTTTTGGGGTTTTAGGGAAATTTACAACGATAGTGACGCCCAATAAATGTTTGCGAGATATACCAAAAACTTGTCGTTTTCGCGTTTTATGCCCATTTTCATGAGCTATTACCCACACATTTCCTCCTCCAAGGCGATTTACAATATTCATAAGACCCGATACATGTTTGAGCTATATAACCAAAACTCGTCGTTTGATGGGTTCGTAGCATCGAAAACAAAATCTTTCTACTGCAAGAACGAAAAAAATCCAGATCTAATCTAGATAAAAGCCAAGATCTAATCTATTAGACATGTGGAACGAGATAGATAGGAACTAACCCTCGTAGATCCGAAAGCGTTAACGAGATTAGATCTCGTGGTTGATGTAGTCGATCACTTGCCGATCTCAAGATCGTGTGGACGATCCTTCCGACGTCGTGTTCCGGCAGCGCTTCCGCAGTCGGTCAAGTGGAAGATCCTTCCGGCACCGCGTTTCGGCAGCGCTTCCGCAGTCGGTCACACGTGCGGAGTCGAAGCAGACCTTCCTCTCCCCGTTCCAGCGAGTAGCGGAGGTAGTAGATCTTCTCCACGGAATCCCAGCAGCACGACGGCGTGGTGGTGGTGGTGGAGTAGAGAATTCTGCAGAGGTTCGCCTATGCCTGTGCAGAAGAAAGGTGGAGGAGAGAGGCGGCAAAGATTGGAGTTATGAGAGCAGGGAGGAGGGGGCGCCCCTGCCCTTCTATTTAAGGGGGGAGGGCGCCTTGGGGAGGGGGAGTCATTGTAGGACTCCCCTCCTCTAGGCCTGCGGATTGGGGAGTGGGGGGAGGAGTACTCCTCCCCCACGACTCCTTGTCTTGACCCACCAGGACTCCTTGATCCCTATCTTGATTTTCAAGCAAACTCCAAGATATCTTCTAGAACCTTCCGGAACATTCCGAAACCTTCTAGAATCCTCATACAAACACTCTGGAACATTTCCTAACTTAGAAAATGATCCCCTATATTTGAATCTTATTCTCCGAACCATTTCGGATCTCCTCGTGATGTCCCGAATCCAATCCGAGACTCCGAACAACATTCGGTCTCCAACACATATTCCATATCTACTTAAAACAACTTCGAACCTTAAGTGTGTCACCCTACGGTTCGTGAATATGCAGACATGATAGAGACACATCTCCAATCAATAACCATCAGCGGGACCTGGAGATCCATAATGGCTCCTACATACTGAACGATGACATCGCGATCGATTGAACCACTTACATACGAAACTAATTCCCTTTGTCACGCGATACTATACTTATCCGAGGTTTGATCGTCAGCATCTCCATACCTAGTTCTACCTCGTTACTGATAAGTACTCTTTACTCGTTCCATGATATGTCATCCCTTGTGACCCAGTCACATGCTTGCAAGCTAACTGGATGACATTCCACCGAGAGGGCCCAGAGCATATCTGTCCGTCATATGGATGGACAAATCCCAATCTTGGTCCATGCGCTTCAACACATACTTTTAGAATACCCAATGACACCTTTATGACCACCCAGTTACGAAGCGGTGTTTGATGTCATCAAAGTACCCATCCGGTGATGGTGATTAACACAACCTCATGGTCGAAGGATTAGGTTACTATGCATTTAAAAGTTTACAACAATACGAACTTAATGACTTGATCTTATGCTACGCTTACTATGGGTGTGTGTCCATCACATAATTCTCCTAATGATATAACCTTGTAATTAATAACATCCTTATGTCCATGATCAGGAAACCATGATCATCAATCAATCAACAAGCTAGTTCAACAAGAGGCTTACTAGGGACTCTCACATGTTTACAAAACACACATGTATTAGTGTTTCCTAATAATACAATTATAGCATGGGATGTAAACATTCATCATAAACACAAAGATATAATAATAACCACTTTTATTATTGCCTCTTGGGCATATCTCCAACATCGTTTTCATGTTTGTGGCCGTTTTCATGAGATATTGCCCACACTTTGGGTTCCAGGGCACACCAAGAACATGTTTGGGAGTTAAGACCAAAAAATAGCCGTTTTCACATTCAGGACTGTTTTCATGAGCTATTGCCCTTAGTTTTGGGGTTTTATGATGATTTACAATGACCATGAGAATCGATAAATGTTTGAGTGTTATGACCAAAAACTCCTCATTTTCGCACTTTATGGCCATTTTCATGAGCTATTGCCCATAGTTTTGGGGTTCCAAGCAGATTTACAATGACGATAAGACCCGATACAAGTTTGATAGATATGAAAAAAACTCGTCCTTATCGTGCTTTATGGCCATTTTCATGTGTTACTGCCCACAGTTTCTGGGTTTTATGGCGATTTACACCGAGAGTGAAACCCGATAGATGTTTGAGATATATGACCAAAAACTCATCATTTTCGTATTTTATGACTGTTTTCATGAGCTATTGCCCAAACTTTTGGGGTTCCAGGGCGATTTACAACATCCGTAAGACCTGATACATGTTTGAGCGATATGACAAAAAACTCGTCGTTTTCGTGTTTCATAGCCGTTTTCATGAGCTATTTCCCATAGTTTTGGGGTTCCACTGTGATCTACAACGACCGTAAGACCCGATACATGTTTGAGAGATATGACCAAAAACTCATCCTTGTCGCGCTTTATGGCCGTTTTCATGAGTTATTGCCCATAGTTTTGGGGTTCCAGGACGGTGTACAACTACCGTAAGACCCAATACATGTTTGAAAGATATGAACAAAAACACGTTGTTTTCGAGTGTTATGGCCTATTTCATGAGATATTGCCCACACTCTTGGGGTTCCATGGCGATTTACAACTACCATAAGACCTGATACATGTTTGAAAGATATGAACAAAAACACGTTGTTTTCGAGTGATATGGCTTCTTTCATGTTTGGTAGAAATGACAAAAAACTTATCCATGTCGCGATGTGTGGCCGTTTTCATATGTTATTGCCCACAGTTTCGGGGTTTGAGGGCGATTTACACCAATAGTGAAACGCGATAGATATTTGAGATATATGACCAAAAAATCGTCATTTTCGTGTTTTATGATTGTTTTCATGAGCTATTACCCAAACTTTTGGGGTTCCAGGGTGATTTACAACATCCGTAAGACCCGATACATGTTTGAGCGATATGACAAGAAACTCATTGTTTTCTTGTTTTATGGCCGTTTTGATGAGCCATTGCCCATGTTTTGGGGTTCCATGGTGATCTACAACGACCATAAGACCCGATACATGTTTGAGAGATATGACCAAAAACACATCCTTGTCGCGCTTTATGGCCGTTTTCATGAGTTATTGCCCACAATTTTGGGGTTCCAAGGCGATTTACAACTACCGTAAGACCCGATACATGTTTGAAAGATATGAACAAAAACACATTGTTTTCGAGTGTTATGCCCTATTTCATGAGATATTGCCCACACTCTTGGGGTTCTAGGGCGCATCTAGTACATGTTTGGGAGTTAAGACCAAACACTCGTCGTTTTCACATTTAGGGCCGTTTTCATGAGCTATTGCCCTTAGATTTTGGGATTTAGGGCGATTTACAACGACCGTGAGAACCGATACATGTGTGAGCGTTATGACCAAAAACTCGTCCTTGTCGCGCTTTATGGCCGTTTTTATGAGTTATTCCCACAGCTTTTGGGTTCCAGGGTGATTTACAACGACCATGAGACCCGATACATATTTGACGAATATGACAAAAAACTTGTCCTTGTCGCGCTTTGTGGCCATTTTCATGGGCTATTGCACTCCGTTTTGTGGTTTTAAGGCAATTTACAACGATAGTGAGACCCAATAAATTTTTAAGAGACATGACCAAAACCTCGTTGTTTTCGCGTTTTATGCCCATTTTCATGAGCTATTGCCCGAACACTTGGGCCTCCAGGGCGATCTACAACATCCGTAAGACCCGATATATGCTTGAGCGATATGACCAAAACTCGTCATTTTCGTGTTTATGGCCGTTTTCTTGAGATATTGCCCACACTTTTGGGGTTCCAGGGCGCACCTGGTACATGGTTGGGAGTTAAGACCAAAAAATCGTTGTTTTCACATTTAGGGAGTGTTTTCATGAGCTATCGCCCTTAGTTTTGGGATTTTATGATGAGTTAGAATGACCGTGAGAACCGATACATGTTTGAGTGCTATGACCAAAAACTCGTCATTTTTGAGTGTATGGCCGTTTTCATGAGCTATTGCCCACAATTTTGTGGTTCTAGGGAGATTTACAATGACCATAAAACCCGATACATGTTTGATTGATATGACAAAAAACTTATCCATGTCACGCTATATGGCCGTTTTCATGTGTTATTGCCCAACAATTTCGGGGTTTTAGGGCGATTTACACCGATAGTGAAACCCGATAGATGTTTGAGATATATGACCAAAAACTCGTCATTTTCATGTTTTATGACTGTTTTCATGAGCTAATGCCAAATTTTTGTGGTTCCAGGGCAATGTAGAACATCCGTAAGACCCGATACATGTTTGAGCGATATGACAAAAAACTCGTCGTTTTCGTGTTTTATGTCCGTTTTCATGAGCTATTGCCCACACTTTGGGGTTCCACGGCAATTTACAACGGCCGTAAGACCCGATACTTGTTTGAGAGATATGACCAAAAATTCGTCCTTATCGCGCTTTATGGCTGTTTTCATGAGCTATTGCCCACAGTTTTGGGGTTCTAGGGTGATTTACAACGACCATTAGACCCGATACATGTTTGAGGAATATGACCAAAACATGTCCTTGTCGGGCTTTCTGGCCATTTTCATGGGCTATTGCACTCATATTTGTGTTTTTAAGGCAATTTACAACGATAGTGAGACCCAATAAATGTTTAAGAGACATGACCAAAACCACGTTGTTTTCACGTTTTATGCCCATTTTCATGAGCTATTTCCCACACACTTGGGCCTCCCGGGCGATTTACAACATCCGTAAGACCCGATATATGCTTGAGCGATATGACGTCGTTTTCGTGTTTATGGCCATTTTCTTGAGATATTGCCCACGCTTTTGGGGTTCCAGGGCGCACCTAGTACATGGTTGGGAGTTAGGACCAAAAAATCGTTGTTTTCACATTTAGGGAGTGTTTTCATGAGCTATCGCCCTTAGTTTTGGAGTTTTATGACGAGTTATAATGACCGTGAGAACCGATACATGTTTGAGTGCTATGACCAAAAACTCGTCATTTTTGTGTGTATGGCCGTTTTCATGAGCTATTGCCCACAATTTTGTGGTTCCAGGGAGATTTACAATGACCATAAAACCCGATACATGTTTAATAGATATGACAAAAAACTTATCCATGTCACGCTGTATGGCCGTTTTCATGTGTTATTGCCCACAGTTTCGGGGTTTTAGGGCGATTTACACCGATAGTGAAACCCGATAGATGTTTGAGATATATGACCAAAAACTCGTCATTTTCATGTTTTATGACTGTTTTCATGAGCTATTTCCCAAACTTTTGGGGTTCCAGGGCAATTTACAACATCCGTAAGACCTGATACATGTTTGAGCGATATGACAAAAAACTATTCGTTTTCGTGTTTTATGTCCGTTTTCATGAGCTATTGCCCACACTTTGGGGTTCCACGGCAATTTACAACGGCCGTAAGACCCGATACTTGTTTGAGAGATATGACCGAAAGCTCGTCATTATCGCGCTTTATGGCCGTTTTCATGAGCTATTGCCCACAGTTTTGGGGTTCCAGTGTGATTTACAACGACCATTAGACCCGATACATGTTTGAGGAATATGACTAAAAACATGTCCTTGTCGCGCTTTCTGGCCATTTTCATGGGCTATTGGACTCAGTTTTGTGTTTTTAAGGCAATTTACAACGATAGTGAGACCCAATAAGTGTTTAAGAGACATGACCAAAACCTCGTTGTTTTCACGTTTTATGCCCATTTTCATGAGCTATTTCCCACACACTTGGGCCTCCAGGGCGATTTACAACATCCGTAAGACCCGATATATGCTTGAGCGATATGACGTCGTTTTCGTGTTTATGGGCGTTTTCTTTAGATATTGCCCACGCTTTTGGGGTTCCAGGGCGCACCTAGTACATGGTTGGGAGTTAGGACCAAAAAATCGTTGTTTTCACATTTAGGGAGTGTTTTCATGAGCTATCGCCCTTAGTTTTGCGGTTTTATGACAATTTAGAATGACCGTGAGAACCGATACATGTTTGAGTGCTATGACCAAAAACTCATCATTTTTGTGTGTATGGCCGTTTTCATGAGCTATTGCCCACAATTTTGTGGTTCCAGGGAGATTTACAATGACCATAAAACCCGATACATGTTTGATAGATATGACAAAAAACTTATCCATGTCGCGCTGTCTGGCCGTTTTCATGTGTTATTTGCCACAGTTTCGGGGTTTTAGGGCGATTTACACCGATAGTGAATCCCGATAGATGTTTGAGATATATGACCAAAAACTCGTCATTTTCGTGTTTTATGACTGTTTTCATGAGCTATTGCCCAAACTTTTGGGGTTCCAGGGCGATTTACAAAATCCGTAAGACCCGATACATGTTTGAGCGACATGACAAAAAAATCGTCGTTTTCGTGTTTTATGGCCGTTTTCATGAGCTATTGCCCATAGTTTTGGGGTTCCACAGCGATCTACAACGACCGTAAGACCTGATACATGTTTGAGAGATATGACAAAAAACTTATCCATGTCACGCTGTATGGTCGTTTTCATGTGTTATTGCCTAGAGTTTCGGGGTTTTAGGGCGATTTACACCGATAGTGAAACCCGATAGATGTTTGAGATATATGACCAAAAACTCGTCATTTTCATGTTTTATGACTGTTTTCATGAGCTATTGCCCAAACTTTTGGGGTTCCATGGCAATTTACAACATCCGTAAGACCCGATACATGTTTGAGCGAAATGACAAAAAACTCGTCGTTTTCGTGTTTTATGTCCGTTTTCATGGGCTATTGCCCACACTTTGGGGTTCCACGGCAATTTACAACGGCCGTAAGACCCGATACTTGTTTGAGAGATATGACCAAAAGCTCGTCCTTATCGCGCTTTATGGCCGTTTTCATGAGCTATTGCCCACAGTTTTGGGGTTCCAGGGTGATTTACAACGACCATTAGACCCGATACATGTTTGAGGAATATGACCAAAAACATGTCCTTGTCGCGCTTTCTGGCCATTTTCATGGGCTATTGCACTCAGTTTTGTGTTTTTAAGGCAATTTACAACGATAGTGAGACCCAATAAATGTTTAAGAGACATGACCAAAACCTCGTTGTTTTCACGTTTTATGCCCATTTTCATGAGCTATTTCCCACACACTTGGGCCTCCAGGGCGATTTACAACATCCGTAAGACCCGATATATGCTTGAGCGATATGACGTCGTTTTCGTGTTTATGGGCGTTTTCTTTAGATATTGCCCACGCTTTTGGGGTTCCAGGGCGCACCTAGTACATGGTTGGGAGTTAGGACCAAAAAATCGTTGTTTTCACATTTAGGGAGTGTTTTCATGAGCTATCATCCTTAGTTTTGGAGTTTTATGACGAGTTATAATGACCGTGAGAACCGATACATGTTTGAGTGCTATGACCAAAAACTCGTCATTTTTGTGTGTATGGCCGTTTTCATGAGCTATTTCCAACAATTTTGTGGTTGATGATCTACAATGACCGTAAGACCCGATTCATGTTTGAGAGATATGACCAAAAACTCATCCTTGTCGCGCTTTATGGCCGTTTTCATCAGTTATTGCCCACAGTTTTGGGGTTCCAGGGCGATTTACAACTACCGTAAGACCCGATACATGTTTAAAAGATATGAACAAAAACACGTTGTTTTCGAGTGTTATGGCCTATTTCATGAGATATTGCCCACACTGTTGGGGTTCTAGGGCGCATCTAGTACATGTTTGGGAGTTAAGACCAAACAGTCGTCGTTTTCACATTTAGGGCCGTTTTCATGAGCTATTGCCCTTAGTTTTTGGATTTTAGGGCGATTTACAACGACCGTGAGAACCGATAAATGTGTGAGCGTTATGACCAAAAACTCGTCCTTGTCGCACTTTATGGCCGTTTTCATGAGC
The DNA here is from genome assembly GCA_910589775.1 of Avena eriantha. NCBI lineage: Eukaryota > Viridiplantae > Streptophyta > Magnoliopsida > Poales > Poaceae > Avena > Avena eriantha. The sequence goes on from OU342746.1 coordinate 231,156,842, forward strand.
TATTACCCACAATTTTGGGGTTCCAAAGTGATTTACAACGACCATTGAACCCGATACATGTTTGAGGAATATGACCAAAAACTTGTCCTTGTCGCGCTTTGTGGCCGTTTTCATGGGCTATTGCACTCAGTTATGTGGTTTTAAGGCAATTTACAACGATAGTGAGACCCAATAAATTTTTATGAGACATGACCAAAACCTCGTTGTTTTCGCGTTTTAAGCCCATTTTCATGAGCTATTGCCCAGACACTTGGGCCTCCAGGGCGATTTACAACATCTGTAAGACCCGATATATGCTTGAGCGATATGACCAAAATTCATTGTTTTCGTGTTTATAGCCGTTTTCTTGAGATATTCCCCACACTTTTGGGGTTCCAGGGCGCACCTAGTACATGGTTGGGAGTTAAGACCAAAAACTCATTGTTTTCACATTTAGGGAGTGTTTTCATGAGCTATCGCCCTTAGTTTTGGGGTTTTATGACAATTTAGAATGACCGTGAGAACCGATACATGTTTGAGTGCTATGACCAAAAACTCGTCATTTTCGTGTGTATGGCCGTTTTCATGAGCTATTGCCCAGAATTTTGTGGTTCCAGGGAGATTTACAATGACCATAAAACCCGATACATGTTTGATAGATATGACAAAAAACTTATCCATGTCGCGCTGTCTGGCCGTTTTCATGTGTTATTTCCCACAGTTTCGGGGTTTTAGGGCGATATACACCGATAGTGAATCCTGATAGATGTTTGAGGTCTATGACCAAAAACTCGTCATTTTCGTGTTTTATGACTGTTTTCATGAGCTATTGCCCAAACTTTTGGGGTTCCAGGGCGATTTACAACATCCGTAAGACCCGATACATGTTTGAGCGACATGACAAAAAAATCGTCGTTTTCTTGTTTTATGGCCGTTTTCATGAGCTATTGCCCATAGTTTTGGGGTTCCACAGCGATCTACAATGACCGTAAGACCTGATACATGTTTGAGAGATATGACAAAAAACTTATCCATGTCACGCTGTATGGCCGTTTTCATGTGTTGTTGCCCAGAGTTTCGGGGTTTTAGGGCGATTTACACCGATAGTGAAACCCGATAGATGTTTGAGATATATGACCAAAAACTCGTCATTTTCAAGTTTTATGACTGTTTTCATGAGCTATTGCCCAAACTTTTGGGGTTCCAGGGCAATTTACAACATCCGTAAGACGTGATACATGTTTGAGCGAAATGACAAAAAACTCGTCGTTTTCGTGTTTTATGTCCGTTTTCATGATCTATTGCCCACACTTTGGGGTTCCACGGCAATTTACGACGGCCGTAAGACCCGATACTTGTTTGAGAGATATGACCAAAAACTCGTCCTCATCACGCTTTATGGCCGTTTTAATGAGCTATTGCCCACAGTTTTGGGGTTCCAAGGTGATTTACAACGACCATTAGACCCGATCATGTTTGAGGAATATGACCAAAAACATGTCCTTGTCGCGCTTTCTGGCCATTTTCATGGGTTATTGCACTCAGTTTTGTGTTTTTAAGGCAATTCACAACGATAGTGAGACCCAATAAATGTTTAAGAGACATGACCAAAACCTAGTTGTTTTCACGCTTTATGCCCATTTTCATGAGCTATTTCCGACACACTTGGGCCTCTAGGGCGATTTACAACATCCGTAAGACCCGATATATGCTTGAGCGATATGACGTCGTTTTCATGTTTATGGCCGGTTTCTTGAGATATTGCCCACACTTTTGGGGTTCCAGGGCGCACCTGGTACATGGTTGGGAGTTAAGACCAAAAAATTGTTGTTTTCACATTTAGGGAGTGTTTCATGAGATATCGCCCTTAGTTTTAGGGTTTTATGATGATTTAGAATGACCATGAGAACCGATACATGTTTGAGTGCTATGACATAAAACTCGTCATTTTTGTGTGTATGGGCGTTTTCATGAGCTATTTCCAACAATTTTGTGGTTGGCGATCTACAATGACCGTCAGACCCGATTCATGTTTGAGAGATATGACCGAAAACTCATCCTTGTCGCGCTTTATGGCCGTTTTCATGAGTTATTGCCCACAGTTTTGGGGTTCCAGGGCGGTTTACAACTACCGTAAGACCCGATACATGTTTAAAAGATATGAACAAAACACGTTGTTTTCGAGTGTTATGGCCTATCTCATGAGATATTGCCCACACTGTTGGGGTTCTAGGGCGAATCTAGTACATGTTTGGGAGTTAAGACCAAACACTCGTCGTTTTCACATTTAGGGTCGTTTTCATGAGCTATTGCCCTTAGTTTTTGGGTTTTAGGGCGATTTACAACGACCGTGAGAACCGATACACGTGTGAGCGTTATGACCAAAAACTCGTCCTTGTCGCGCTTTATGGCCGTTTTCATGAGCTATTGCCCACAATTTTGGG